>VZSC01009402.1:0-124449 GCA_013398225.1 Steatornis caripensis
CTCACCTCGGAAGCATTTTGCTATTGCATGTCAGAGGCTCAGCACCTGGATACCCTGACCCTGGGGAGCAGGCAGGTGCCCAAAGGCATCCTCAAGGATGGGAAACGTGCCCGCAGTAACTCACCCAAGCAATCCATCAGTGGTCATCTGCCACCTCTGCTCCCTCCTGTGGGAGAGCACCCACACTGGATCCATCCTCCAGAACCATGGGTGCCCTGTAAATTGTTGATCATTTGTGGGTGAGCACTGTGCAGAGAGGACCCTCACCCTCCCCGGGGCTTCCCACATGCTCCTGAAATGCAGTGATGCTTTTTCTTACCATTTGTGACTTTGAGGTTTGCTTTGCACTCAGTGACTTCTTGCAGTCACATGAGGGGCAGATAGTTTTCCTGTTGTCTCCTCTGTGTCATTCGGGCTGAGGTCAGCTCTGTGCAGAGATTCCGGTTCATCTGAAGGGAGACCTCGCTGAGGCTCGTGCTTCACGGTGGCTCTGCGCTTGAGGTGAGCTCGCCTTGGAGCCCCGCTCCTTTAGCAGTCCTCCTGCTGATGCTTACCTCAGCTCACATCTCCACCCATCAACCAGTGTCAGGAAGTGGCTTCTGGCTCTACAAAATTCAAACCAGACAGTGCTTCCCTGACCGNGGGAGACCTCTCTGAGGCTCGTGCTTCACGGTGGCTCTGCGCTTGAGGTGAGCTCGCCTTGGAGCCCCGCTCCTTTAGCAGTCCTCCTGCTGATGCTTACCTCAGCTCACATCTCCACCCATCAACCAGTGTCAGGAAGTGGCTTCTGGCTCTACAAAATTCAAACCAGACAGTGCTTCCCTGACCGAAAGCATGACAAAATGTGCTAGAGCAAGCAAATGTTCCCACTGTATTTTAACCAGTGCTCCTGGCCTCCCGCCGGCAGGCTGGTGCTGGTAGCAGTTCCTAATAGCCAGCAACCCATAATCAGCAGAGCGTTCCCTTAGGAGAAGAGGAAGAGACGGGCTGAGTTTTGATCAGCAAAGTGCATGGTTTGCAGCCAGAGCAGCAGGCAGCCCCCAACAGCAGCTCCCTGGCTCATCTCACTTGTTTCTTTTTAGCGTATATTATTGCTCCAAGNCAACCCATAATCAGCAGACCGTTCCCTTAGGAGAAGAGGAAGAGACGGGCTGAGTTTTGATCAGCAAAGTGCATGGTTTGCAGCCAGAGCAGCAGGCAGCCCCCAACAGCAGCTCCCTGGCTCATCTCACTTGTTTCTTTTTAGCGTATATTATTGCTCCAAGGGCAAGAGGGGGCCTGGTGGGGTATGAACGTGACAAGAGTCTGGATCTTTGCTTGTTGAAGGAAGGGAACATGCTGTGCTAGGAGGCTGTGTGGGTTTCTGAGCCAATTCCTTGCTTTTGGCTGGTAAAGACTTGTCTCTTGAGCTCACTGGGGAGTGAATGGCAGCCCCGTGCTGGGACAGGGTGTGCTGTACTGCTTGTAAGGAATAAGTCCTGCTTCAGCCTGGTGGGACCTGCCCGGAGGTTGCAGTGCTGCGGGATGGTGGGGATGAGCAGTGCCGTGTTTGCCCCCAGTATCCCCAGGTGCTGATGAGGTGCTGCCCGCAGAGCGGACACACGGTTACTGAGACAGCAAGAGACTTCCCCAGGATCACTCGAGTTTCTTAGAGGGAACCGAATCTGAGTTTCCTAAATTAGTGCCCGGCCTGTTGGACTGTCCGACCTCGCCTCATCTGGCACAGCTGCACGGGCATCTCTCCATGCCTGGCCTTGAACTTGCTGAGGCCAATATTGGAGCTTCAGTTAGAAGGTCTAAAAAAACCTTCTTATTCCATCTCTTTGAGCCTGGTTTTATTATTCTAAAATATTTTATATAAGTAATTATACAAATATTTGTGTGACATTTTACTAGGCTTCTCCATTTTAGTATTAATTTGACACTGGCTTTAAAACCAGTTGAAAATTCGCTTTTACTGTCAAGCCCAGAGTGCATCCTGTCACTACAGACTTAAATTGTCACTAAACTTGGCAAGACTTAGGACCAAAGTCACTGTGGTGCCTGTGAAGACAATACCCTTCATTATGCGTGAGTGTCATCAAGTCACACTCGTTAAATCCTCTAATCCTAGTGAAAAAGCTACAGCCTCGCCCAAAATGAATGTGTGGAGAGACCAAATTGGTCCTGTTGGACCAGTTTTGATTTAATGTCTCTGGAAGCAGAAGGCAAAAAGGAGAGCATCTTCCACAAACCCAGTGCTCTCACAGCACTCGGATGATCTAAAACGAGGAGATGAGGAGTGTGCCCAACCCCAGCCTTCTGAGCGGAGGATCCTAAATGCAAGCAGGAGGCTCTTGTGCTTTTAGGGTAGCGCTAGCAAGAAGTCAAATATAAGAGGAGGAAAATACCTTTGAAAATACCCATCTTTTTAAAAAAAAAAGAAAAAAAAAGATATTTGGGAACCAGAAGTCTGGCCCTGAGGGTGAGACTCATCTTCTCTGACATGATCTGTTAAAAACTTAGGCAGCAAGTCTATAAACGAGTCATCAGCATCTCTCAGGAATCAAAAGCTGCCAGGTAGGAGGGTGCGTTGCTCGGGATGGCGCGTCTCTGCCCTGTCCTTGCAGGGACTGAGTTTTGCTACCCACAGACGGGGCTAAGGCCCGGGCTGGGTGGGTGCAGCCATCCACAGGAACGGCCAGAGAGTCCCTTGGATGCCTCCTTCCTATGAGCTGGTCTCTGTTTCTGTGTTTGCAGTCTGCTTTCCCACATGTAAATTCTGGTCCCTGCTGTAATTGGTCCTTGGCTAGCTTTTCAAAGCCTTGGCTCGGGTGCTGTCTGTGCTTTCTCAAAGGACAAGCCGTTCTCATCTCCCCTGGGTTTGAGCTTCTTGCTCATACCCAGAGCAAAGCGGTGTGCTTTTCCTGTTGCTCGTCTAAAGTCCTGCCTGATGATTATCTGCAGACCAGAAACAGAACCTTTGCTGTTTGGTCTTCAGCCAAAATATTGCCTGGTGCATGGTGTAACAGCTGCAAGTCTGTGCGCAGCTAGGGTATTTGTGCAATACAAGCACAGATTTTATTTCCTCCCTCTTTTTTTCTTTCTTACTGCCCCAGCAAATAGCCCACTGAGCCAGAGAAGAACATTTATGTGTAACAGAGATTTTTTTTTTAGTTGTTTTTTTTTAACCTCTCATGGAGTGGTTACATCCTGCCCCTTGTCTGCTAGCCCCAGCTGTGCGTGGCTCTTCTGTAAGAGCGAGTGACACCGTGAGCCAGTGTGAAAGCTGGCATGGTGTGGAGGTGGCATCTCTGATGCAAAGTAGAGGTTTGGGGATGACTGTGGTCACTGTCTCCATTCGTGTGGCACGCCACTGCGCACCTCCCTGAGATGCTGCGCAGAGCTGCGGTGGTCCTGAGGCTCCTGTCCTGTAACAGGTCATGTCCCTGCCATGCTTTGCAGATCGAGGCACTTATGATGGAGATGCAGAATCCAGATACGGGCATCAAGACGCAGGTGCAGAGGGTGATGATCACAAACATCCCACACGCTGTGGCAGGTAAGAGGTTCGCCGGGAGAAGGGAGCGGGGCAAGGAAGTTCATGAAAGAAAAGCTGTGTGTGGACACCATGGCCCCCCCAGGATCCCCACTGCCTGGGTGCATACTGGAGCTTGCCTTCCCCCAAATGTTTGCCGTACGTCCTCTGACATGTACCTTCTCCCTTTATCCCATTCTCACTCGTGTCTCATTGCACTCTTAGCTCTTTGAGTCAGAGACACTCTGAAGACAGAGACACATGTGCTTTTAGCTGTCTCATGTGAGTTTAACTCAAGTGACGCTGCTTTCTCTTAGCACACAGAGAACATGCTTTGGTCTCCAGCCCTGTTGTATTCCCGGTGGGGCTGGATCACAAATAAGGATAAATATTAAAATCCAATTAAAATAGGCAGACTGGAGTCAGACTGAACTAAAGAAATGAACAGCAAAAAATTAGTCTCCCTTTTAACATTTTCTGCTAGTAATTTTTCTTCAGTACGCAGCAAAAGAACAAAATCTTCAGCCCACTTTTGTGCCTCTAAATGACAGCTTTTCTTCCGTCAGGCAGGCTGAAGAAGAAACAGATGGGGAGCTGTGCCGTACTGTATCACGTATGGCCTTCCAGGCAGCTGTTACCGCAGTCTCCTTTGTGCCCGCTAGCTCCTTTTGTGGGTCACTATCAGTACCTCTGCTTCCTAGTTGTCCAAGCCTCCACAAAAGCTCTTGCAAGGATCCTCCACTGTAAATATTCACATGTACTGTACCAAACTTCCCTCCTCCTGCTTTGGTCTTTCTGCAGCTCTTTGAAATTCAGGACAAAAACTCCCACTGAAACCAGTAAGCTTGCTCCAGGCGGCTCAGGAGAACACTTAGCCAAATAGATTAATTTTTTCCCCGCTGTATTTGCGAAGCCTTGTAGGCCCTGTGTATTGTTTGCGCCTTTTTTTTTTTTTTTTTTTAATGAGGAAGCAGGGGCACTGAGATCAAGCCACTTGCCCATGGGTGCGGTCAGTCGGTGAAAGGGTAAGGAGAACTTGGATGACATCTGAGGCTTGTTCTCAGCAGTCCCCTCCATTACAGTACAAACCATATCCTGGCTTACGTAACTGTCGTGCAGCTGGATTTGCATCTGCAGGTGATCTGGCCTTGCCTTCCGTAGCTGTTAGTGAATAGTTAAGGCAGCGCTGCAGAAAAGCTTCTGCTGCACTGATGATGACGTGCCACCTAGATTAAGCGCAGGGGGAACAAGTACTTCTCTTGATGTCTGACCAATGTAAAATACCACTTCCTGAAAGTCCATGGCTAGATGATATGGAGGGAAGGTGCCCGTTGGTGCTCATCCTCTTTGCGTGCTGCCTGCTTTATTCTAGTTCCTTAACCAGAATTGGTGCAAGTTCCCTCTTGCGTAAGTCACAAATTCTGCTAACTTCTGATAGACGAGTGAGTTCCAGTCTCCCTGCCTGGCAGTCATCACTCTCTAAACTGTGATATTTTTAGTGCTGCGCAAGTCGCTTATACACTGATTGTGGTTTCTGAGTGTTGCAAAAGAGACTGATTCATGTTTAGTGAGGGAATGGTGAAGACGTTAGAGCAGCGGACACAGATCCACTGAAGAGAGCTTTGCTCTTCATGTGCAGGAAGCTAACTGGTTAAGTTCAGAGTCACTGAAATGGCTCATGAAAGAAAAGGCAAATAAACCTCTGTGTTAAATGCGCACCTTTGGGGGGAAATGCTTACAGAGAGAGCTGTCTAGAAGTGAGCAATGAGATAATCCTTTAATTTCATCTATTTCAGGAAGCAGGCAGTAGGATAAGAGCTCTGAGCCCCTATTAGAAAGTTAAGTCATCACTGCAATGTCAAGAAAGGTCAGCACCTCAATCTGCAATCCTAGGAGACATTTGGAGGAAAAGACCAAAAATTGATGAGGGAATGAGTGCATTTGGAAGGGGGTTTGTGACTTTTGCCCCCAGAACACAGCACTAAAACTGCTGGAGGTTTATGCTGACTTTGGGTATGACTGGCCACGCCCCACCAAAGAACAGGGAGAGATGAAGTGTTTGTGAATGTAGAAGTCTTGTTTCCCTTTGGTATGTCCTGTTAGCACTACAACTTGGATCGGAGACATCCCTTCTGCACTGAGAGTCGTGTTTCGTAAGGGCCTCGAGAGGACCCATCACTGGTCTGTTACTAAAACTGAGACAGGACCGTGCTCTGTGGATCTGGAGATGCTTTACAGCAAATCTTTCAAGACAAGACAGTGCAAAACAAGGGGCACGTCACCTTCCCTGGGTGTGGAAGCTGTTGCGTTGCTTAAGTCGTTTCTAAGCCAATGATGAGGGTTTAAGTGTTGCTCAGGCCACGTGCGCTTCTGCACGCTAGTGCTGTGCCATCCTGAGGTCACTGCCTGCCTTGGGCTCCCCCTCACAGGGGCTGATGCCTGCTTGGTCAGGAGAAAGCCCAAGCGACCGCGTGGCCAGTGAGAGACCAGAAGGGCGTTTTATCTCTGCTTCTCTTGTGTGGTGCATTTGAAAGCATATTTGCAAGAAGGGATCTGTGCACTCAGTGGGATCCAAAGCACAGCGAGGGGTGAGGACTGGGGAGGTCTCGTTTTGGCCTGTGGATTTTGGCACACTCCCTGTTTCAAGCACCTGATATTTTCTTTGCTTCACAGGAAATGATATATTGCAGTGGATTCTCCAACGCTTGCAGATCACTGAGGAAGGTGGGTAGAAATGTAAAAATTGAGGCTTTTTCAGCTTTGAGTTGTAAAACTTTAAGGTCTCCATAGACAAAACCTCTTAGATGAATTCTTCTCTCCTGAGTAGCAGCTCACTTTTGAATTCCAGTGCAGTGTTTCTGTGAAATCAAAACATCAGCCTTCTCCATTTTCAGAGGCATTCCACCTGGGGGACCTGTTTGTCAAATATGGATACATCTACCCTCTTCAGGAGCCAAAGAATCTCACCCTTAAGAGAGACGGCAGCCTGTACAGGTTTCAAGTGAGTTGCACCTTGCCTAAAGCCCATTGAGAGGGATTTCAGCACTAGTTTGAGAAGCAGACAGCTGAGGCAGTTCCCTAGGAGCTGTGGTGCTGAGGCCATGCTGTGTAGCCATGCTAGTTGTTCAGTGTGCAGGAGGAAGGGATCCTCAGAGAAGCCTCAGGCCAGTTCCACCAGTTCTGTGCATCAGATTACAGTTTACAGGGAAACTGTGATACTTCCTTCAACTAAATTAGCGTACTTGTTCAACTTCAAAATAGCTGTGATTTCTGCCAAATGTGTGTTCCCTTCAAGGTCTTAAAGTAGCGAATGGAGTTGCTCGTTGAAAATAGAATGATCTGGGGAAACTGAATAATGAATACACAAAAAGCACAGTAATAACGGGATGTTGTCAAGGCTCATGGTCAGACTGTTTCCACTATGATGGGAAATTAGAGTACGCGTGTTGGTGGTTTGAATGAGGACTGGTTCCCCCTTGGTGCCAAATCAGGCTCCAGCATCTCAGCCTGAATGCGCAGGCAGCAGTGAGAGGTTGGTCACGTTAACTGACTGCAGAGCAGGAGTGGATTTGACATTGGCAGTCTGCTGACCTCGGTTCTCCTGCGATGGCCCGCACCACTGTGCGAGCTGACACACAGCTAAGGAGCTGAGGCTCTGAGTATGATCAAGGAGAGGTTTCCTCTCCCACCAGTGCGGATGGTGCTGCGTGACTTTTGGCATGAGTTCAAGGCTACTGTGCACTAACGGAAGGCTTGTTTTTCTCCAGACCCCCTATTTCTGGCCTGCACAGAGCTGGCCTGCTGATGACACAGACTATGGTAAGTGATAGCATTGTGCGTGTTTAGGAGGCATAGTGCAAGCCCATGTGTTTGTGCACGCAGTCCTGCGCCGTCTTCACTGTTCATCTTTTTGTGCTGTGTGTCCACGTGCAAAGAGCAGCCCTTGCATTTTCTTTCATACTGTTTTGTGAATAATTCTCAGTAATGCTGAACTGAGGGAACACTCTGGACATGCCGCCTTGTGGTGGTCTTGATGAGAGAAAGCGCTTAAGCTTCTCTTATGTTCCACTAAGCTCCACCAGACTGCAACACATCTGAAACACTCCACTGGGTAGGGAAGACTTTAAACGCAACGTTAGATTTCCCTGAGTAGTTAAGTGTATTCCTGGATCTGAGCCCAAGACTGTCTTCCTGTAGATTTGGATCAAGCCCTGCATTCAGACATAGTTCTTTCTTTATATAATGCACAGTGGGTCCCGATATCTCCTGATGGCTCTTTCCATATCAATTTTTTGTTGCCTTTATAATGCTTTTTCTTATAGGGCTGGTTGTGAAACTTGGGCTGATGAGCTTGGTTTGCTCCTGTGCGCTGTGCAGTTCACAGACTGAATTGTTTATACCCAGATTGACCTCTGTGGTTTTTATCTGCATTATGCTGTAGATCTTCTGGAGAAATAAAAAAGCCTATTTTAGATTGGAATGTTTTTAATAGAGCTGTAACAAAACATTGGCCTGTGTTTGGAAAACTTGGAGGTCAAACTCTGAAGAACCTCAACGTCTTAAAGATATGGTCCAGTGTCCTTTGACCTGTGAAAGCGTGGCGGAACTCCCGAAGGAGGAGTGACTGCTGGCAGAAGGCATACGCCGCCCATTCTGCGTGGCTGCTCCCAGCCTGGGCACTGGCCCCGAAGCATCAGCCACAAAGTGAAAACACCATGTTCATTTTTATTACGTGAGCTTGTGTGAGTTTGGAGCTCGTGCCCAGGAAGATATTGTAACAGACAAAGATTCCTGNGCATACGCTGCCCATTCTGCGTGGCTGCTCCCAGCCTGGGCACTGGCCCCGAAGCATCAGCCACAAAGTGAAAACACCATGTTCATTTTTATTACGTGAGCTTGTGTGAGTTTGGAGCTCGTGCCCAGGAAGATATTGTAACAGACAAAGATTCCTGTGTTGGTCGTGTGGGTAAATTTTAAATTATTCTTGAATTTGTTGGTCTAAGTATAACTGACTGCTTATTTGCTTATCCTTCCACAGCTATTTACCTAGCGAAGAAGAACATTAAGAGGAAAGGGGTTTTAGAAGAATATGAAAAGGTGAGGAGATGACGTACTTGTTCCATTGCAAGCCCCTCGTTTCCTATAGCTTTAGCCCTCTGTTGCTAACAGATGGAGTGTGGCAAAAAATCACCTCTTCAATTGCATGAGGTGTTACTCCAGCAGTGTCAAAAGCCAAAATTTTGGAAATTAAAAAATGGCCGGTATAGGAAAATACTCTGAAGTGAATGATAATTTTAGCAGAGATAATTGCTCTCCTTGCAGTGGTATTTTTGAACTGTTGCAATTCATGTAATTACGTTCAGAACAATCCAGGTTTCTTGGCTTGGTTGCCAGCCTGGCCTAATTGAGCTATGGAAAGTCAAGAAAACCCTAGCATGGGAGCACCTTGTCCAGAATTTTCACACTAACTGCTTTTTTATTTTTATTCCAGGAACACTACAACATGCTCAATCAAAAAATAAACTACAAGTGGGATTTTGTTATTATGCAGGCCAAAGAGCAGTATAAGTGAGTTGACTTGCATTCTGTTATTTGCAACATTGGGGAGGGTATGAGGAGGCAGAGCTTCACTGTCTCGGTACACAGTTAAATTACAGTGTAGAAACATAAACTGCAGCTTTAAAATAACTTGCAAGTGCCACTCAAGATTGTGAAACAAACCTACCTTTCCTATCAGCTGGGGGTTTCTCTGTTTAGCAAGGAAACTTCGTTCACTTCACACTTTTTGTGAGCGAAAAATTTTGTCCATTTTCAAGTGACTGGACACCTGCTTGCAAAGCCTCACCCTCGCCCGCTGCACCTGCGTTTCTCTCCTCGCCTGGCATTTGTCTGCCAAAGACATGGAATTGGTGCAGTGTGTGAGATCAAGAGCACAGGCGGGGGTGGGTGCCTTCCCTGCCGACACACATGCGTGCCTCTTTGCAAATGGTTTTTGCACGTGCGTAAGCGTACAAGGGGAGGTTTAGATTTTGCACTTGATGTAACTCCCTGAAGAAGCCAAGGTCTGATGTGTGCAAGCCCTCATTAGAAACAGCTTCTATTAGCTCAGAGTTGTCCATGAGCATTTGTGGATCCAGCCACTGGACTTGGGACCTGTTATTGGTCTGGTTCAATTATTGGTTACACGTGCCTCACAGCCGAACTGAGCAGCCTGAATCAAGAAGCAGTAAATGTGCCCAGCAGGGACTTCTGGAGAAAACTCTCAAGTGCGTACTTAGGCACCCAGCCAAAATAATTTGATCTTAGGAGCTGAATCCTTCAGATTCCCAGGAAAGTTAGTGAACGGGAGATGGGATCACTGCTTGGAGACAGGATCTTTCCTACTTCTGTGGATTCCTTTTACCTTTTTTTACCTCCCAGCACAGCAGGCACTGCCTCGGCTGTTCAGCAGTGTTTCTGTCTTCACTGGGATGGTGGCCAAGTCATCAGACTGCAGCTCATCAGATAACTGTCTCATTAAACACGAGGCTGTTGTTCTTGTAAATTGAGGTCAGATTTGTGCTAAGAGATGCCAAATGCAGTTTTAAAGTTAGATACTGAGACTGTGTCTGAACTAGTAGATTAAACACATTTGAGGCTGTTTGATGATAGTGCTGGGGCAGACTGGTGCAGAACAGCCTGCATCCACCCTGTTAACCACAGCATGATGGCCACATGCAAACAGCCTTTTGGGAACGCTCCCTTGCCCATGCTGAGTCCCAAATTGTGCCCAGGACTTGTCTGGGAAAGAATTAGTTGGTCCAAGCCCAAACCATGCTGGTGCTTCTTCTATTTAATAGTAGAGGTGATTTGGGTTTTAGTGCCTGGGAACACTGCTTGGCCCCATTTCCAAATAACTTCTGTGAGAAATGCCCCCCTTTACTGCGAGACGGGGACAAGATGTGTCCGGGATGTGTCTCTGCAAGGCAGTCCTCAGATACTGCCCAGGGATATCTGAGACAGATAAACTTGAGGCAGCAGAACTGACCACAAGTAGTGGGTTGTTAGCATAAAACTCTGCCAAAGGACTGTCTGTCTAATCAAAAGAGGATGTGTCTGCTCCCAGCCGACACTTGGGAAGATGATGATTTCTCAAAAGCTACAGTCATGTGTGGCCATGTGAACAGCATGATCTACAGCCCAGAATTAGCTGGGGTAAGATGTGGTCGGGAGGCTGCATCAGAGCATCACGCTGTCAGGCTGGGACCCATGGGGCAGGGAAGGCTGGGGGTGTGCTCTTTTCCTCATCCCACTGGTTGTAGGATAGCAAAATTTGTGAATTCCCTGGTGGAGTTAAATCCTGTTCTTGGCTTTGCAGGGCAGGGAAGGAGCGGAAGAAGGCGGACAGGTACGCCCTGGACTGCCAGGAGAGAGCCTACTGGCTTGTGAACCGAACTCCCGTAAGTAGAGGATGGCGGCGTGTGGCTTTAGTGCCTCGGTGGTGCCTTCCCTGCAGCTGCCTGGGACAAACTCTGGCCATGGGCATGGCCTCCGGGCTATGCACCCTGCTGCTTCTCCTTGGGGATGGAGTCAGCCCGGGCCTGCCCTGAGTCCACACCTTTCTTCTTGGTTGCTCTCAAAGGTACAAGGGAGGGAGGTCTGGCTGCAGCACCTGTGCTCGGAGGGAAGCGTTCCCAGATTCGAGGGGCAGAGCTCCCCCAGGGCACTGCTGGCTGGGAGCTGCTGGCAGTGGACCCCGTCGGGTCTTGGGAGACTCCTCATGCATTTGTAGGAACCGCAAACTTCAAAACAAATGGGTTACAAAGCTGTTGTCTCTTGTTCATAACAGCCCGGCATGCTAGACGCCCTGGAGTATGGATTAGACCGCGTAACAGATCCCAATGAAAATAAGGTAAACCAGGTGAGACAGGTTTTATTTTTACACCTGCTGAATTTGTTGGGGAGGACCCAGACAGCATCCCTGGGATTGTGGGTTTTTGGGCACCGCAGGCTGAGCGAGTCAGCCGAGCCATGACAGCCAGCGGGCCAGAAGCTGAAGCTATCTCATTGTCTGGGGGGTGGGGCCCTCAAAATAGGCTTTGGCAGCACCTTTTGGCTTGAAAATACTGTGTCAGCTTTCTTGCCACACCAGTTAGCGTGAGTGTTTAGCTACAGGACATGTTTTCTCTGCTGGTGGAGCTGAATTAAGGAATCCTCTCCCTCTAGATGCTTGTGGCTGCCCTTTTATTAGTGGTGAATGGACTATGGGGGGTTGTGGGGTGTAAAGGATCAGAGGAAAGATCCAGGTTTAAAATAGAAGTGACAGAATACCTCCAAAAGGGAGAAGTTGGTGTTGTGGGTAGGAGATGCAAAATGTTGCCTAAAAATGCATGTTATATAGCTGGACCATTAAGAAACAGAATTAATGAATAGAGACCGTGGAGACTGTAACTGGGTGGGACTCGTTCAGACTCCACAATAAGACAAATGCAGACAGTGGGTGAGGAGCTGGAGCTGCTCTTGTATTTCTCCATCAGTCCTTTTAAACGATCTTGCATTTGTGCACTTAATGGTGTTCATTTGGAAGTGAAGTCAAAGTGTCTCTCAGCAATTAAATGGAAATGTTACCGCAATCACACTCACTGTAGTCCCACAACTTCTCATTTTTGTAACAGCCTTTAAACATCTCAATAGCCAGAGGCAGGAAAATTGCTTTGGCCAACTGTATTCTGTTGCTATAGAGACTGAAAATGAGCAAAATGTAGGGTTGGGGTGTATTTTATTTTTTCTTGCTGTAAGTATCAGCTGCTGAAAGCCTTTTTTTAAAAAAAAAAAAGCGAAAAGGAGTGGAGGAAAGGGAGAGGGATGGAAAAGAAAAGTAAGCCAGCTTCTCGCCCACGGTTTTACAGCTGACATGGAAGGAGATTTTAGGTTTGCAAACAGTCTGAAAGCCCGTAGCCATCTGCCAGCTGCTTGGTAGCACAGAGGAAGTGAGCTGAGGGATCTCTGTTCAGTTACCACCCTGGACATAAGAGAGATGGTCGATTCTTCCCATCAGCAGAGACTCCAAGGAGGGCATGAGACAAAGGACACCAGCTTTGGGGTGGCTTCACTGCCTTTCTCCTTTAAGCTGGTCTCTGAGCTATGCCTCCTCTCTGGAGGCTGAGCTGAAGAGGGAAGGTTCTCCTTGCTTCTCTTTTCACTTTTGAAGGAGTGATTGACAATGCACTAGGCAGCCCAAAGCCCTTGTAGAGCCACCTTTGGACTAGCAGCTTTTTTTTGTTTGCAGGCTGCTCTCGCAAACACCTGTGGCTCCACAGCCTTCGGTGAGCAGAAGGGATGGCCCAAGCTCTGCCAGTAAATGCTGAGCTGGACTGTGCTTTGTTGACCATATGTTACCCCTGCTGAAGGCAGTGAGGAACTTTAGTGATATTTTCTGTGGGCCCAGCCTCTGGCTCTGGCAGTTGAAACGATGAGAGCAAAAAATGAGTGCGTGAATCCAGTGCCCTTTTATTTGATTTCTGTCTCTGTTCCTGCTCAATCTAGCTTCACTTTTTTGGCCAATTAGTTTTCTTTCACCTTGACAGCTGAGAAAGAAAATATTCCCGGTGATAATTTCTGACATCAGGATGGCTTCTTTGAAGCTGGTATTGGCATGAACATCTCTCTGTCACTTGCCTCAGACCCTCTGGTGGGCTGCTCCCTCCTTAATTGATAGAGTCCTCTGGGGATGAACAGGTGCTCAGCCAAACATTGTGCTCCTTTGAAAGGGACTTCTTTTACTGACCCATGAGCATCCCTCTGGTTATAGTGAGTTAGGAGTTGTAGCTGGGCAGGAGGAATAAGGCAGCAGTAGTCATCCATAGAACAGCTAATTAAAGGATGCTTTAGCCTTTTGTTACCCAGGTCTCAGGCTCATGTTGGAGCCTCACTGCTTAGAGAGTTACCAGGCAACTGCCAGAGCACACACTCAGCTTTTGCTGCCTTCTGTAACCAGAGTGTCTTTCTGAAGGGTGCTTTAGCTTAGCCAAAAATCACTGTGCTAGATTCAGGGACTACTGAATGAAATGCCCTGCCTTGTTGCGTGCAGGAAATCAGCCACAGATCACCGTAGTCATTGCTGGCCTTTAATTTCATAAGTCGCTGTCGGTTTGGCTGCCTGATAAACGCATAGCTTCTGCTGCATCCATCACATCTTTTGAAATAACAGGGTCAGCAACAGATAAACAAGATAGGGGAAAACCAGCAATTTGAACGAGCTGGGTATGTGGACTGTTACAGATTTGATTTCCAGCTGTTGGGCTGAAAGCACCAGCTCAGTGGAGATGCATGTTGAGATGATCTTATGCTAGACTCAGAATTTGCCTCTGGTGTGCAGGCTGACTGTGTGTAGGGAAAGGCCCAGACCTGCACCCGAGAAGAGGTGTTTGTATATAGCAGAAACAGAGCTGTGTGTGTGCTGGAGTGCTGTTTGCCACTGCAGCTTCGGAGAGGCAGTGCCCATGGGTTTTTGGAATAAAGTGAGCTGTGGAGGGAGGCCAAGCTGTGGTGGCACTGCCCCGTGCTCGGCGGCCGGTGCTGTGCACGGGATCCCTGTGGTCATCCTCACAGCTTGCTGAGCAGTGTACACGGACAGAGAGCGCTGTGGTGTTCAGGACAGAGCGCAGGTGTGATTTGCAGTGCCCTGGCCCAAAATGAGCTCTGGATTAACAGCGGCCTGTGCTTGTTCTTCACTCCAAGCTCCATCTGGGCATGCACACAAAAGCTGTTGTCCAGCTGTTTATGGCCTCTGTAAACACTGAATGGTGGCCAGACAGGCAAAAACGTAATGACCGTGATCTCCACAATGTGGTCAGGAAGACCCACACTGAGAGCAGAGGAGTTGCATGTGAATGGTTAGCTGGAAATTAGCAGATGTCCCAGCTCTTGTAGGAGCTCGTGGCTTCAGCCGTGTGGATCAGCTCCAAACACAGGACTCTTGAGCAGGTCCTGGCTGGCTCCCAGCCGAGCTTTGCAGCCGCTGCCTGCATGCATGGGGAGCGCTCAGCTGGTGGCAGCGGGCTGCGACGAGGCCATGCAGGCTGTCCAAGTGCTGCTGTGTGTCTGGGGGAGGAGGATGTTTAACAGCACTCGCCTGAGACAGTCTGAGGTCTTTCGCTAATTGCCATTTTGATTTGAAGCCTGCAGGGCTAGGGAGCTTATCTGCGGTAATTGCGATAAGTCACTCGTTAAGGGTATTGCAAAATTAATCTCATTATAAGAAATGACTCTTTTGTTCCAAATATTATTTCCTTCCAAATGAGGGAGAGTGGGTGGGTGGTACAGGGCACTTCAGCATTGTTGCTGTCAGTAGCAGGGGGTAAAGATGTGTAGGATGGTGGGGAGAACAGGCGGTGCTCAATAGGACACAAAGAGTGTTCAGGGTCCCTTGTACTAGCAGCAAAGCTGGAAACTGGTCGTGGGAGTGCTGTGGGAGGCAGGTAAATTAAATGATGTGCAGCTCTGGGGTGAAACAGCTGAGATCCTTCCCAGTTACTGTGGATTTGAGAGCTGGAAAGCGCTGAGCACAGCCCACACCTGCATCCCTTAATAGGTTGTTCAGCTCTGGACTCCTGCTGGATTCCGCTCCAGTTCAGTGTGTGCCAGTACTCAGTGATGCTCAGCCCTTCTCATGCCATAGCCCCCTTTTCTGTGTGAGCCTTGGCAAATCCCCTCCCCACCCTGCAGCTCCCCACCAAAGCCCCTCTGCTTCCCCTGGCCCAGCTGTCCAGAGTGCTGACCTACATGCTCAGGCTGTGGCAGGAGGGGATCCTTGGTGTAGGATTCACTTTCAAAAAAAAAAATCTTTCCTCGTTTGCAGACATGGCATTGGCTCTGATTTTTACTCACCCACATGTAATTTTTCTGTTGTGATGGCATTTTAATTCATGCCTTTCTTGCTTTATATAACATTTAACTTACTGAGATCTCTTTCTCTTTCCCACCAGCTGTTTGTCTCATGTGTGTGTGGTGTGCTGCCTGCCTCTAAGACCCCTCTGTAGAAGATAATACAACTTTACTACCATGGGAGCTGCCTTCAAGCCATTGTGCCAGCATCCACCTCTCCTGACCCCGCTGCACCAGGCCTGTCTGAGAAACCCACTTGACAAAACAGAGGAAGAAATGAGGGACCTTTTAAAACTGTCTAATGATTTTAATGTGTTGATTTTCCTAAAGTAAATGCCCTAGCCACCCTTAAGTTGCATCAAGTGGAACAGTTCAGCTACGACTTGTAAATCTAATGGGGCCTGGTTTGTATCTCGGGTTCCCCAAGGAGCTGATGAACTCCTATTGTGCAGGAAATAGCTGGCCTGAAACAGAAACAAAGTTCTCTAATTTAGAGGACACTTCTAGGACAGTAAATGCAGCGAATTTCCCTGTACATGCAGGTGACTTTTTTTTTTTTCCTTTCCCATTTCTACAGTCCATCTGAAACAATGATNATCAAGTGGAACAGTTCAGCTACAACTTGTAAATCTAATGGGGCCTGGTTTGTATCTCGGGTTCCCCAAGGAGCTGATGAACTCCTATTGTGCAGGAAATAGCTGGCCTGAAATAGAAACAAAGTTCTCTAATTTAGAGGACACTTCTAGGACAGTAAATGCAGCGAATTTCCCTGTACATGCAGGTGACTTTTTTTTTTTTCCTTTCCCATTTCTACAGTCCATCTGAAACAATGATGACACTGTAGAAATGGGGGGGAAGTAACGGTACCTCCGTGGAAGCTGGTCTGGCATCAAGGGTGCAGCTATAGGGTGAAAAGCTGTTCTTTAGTGCGTGTGTCCTCCGTCATTTAGAAGGTGTCCCAGGAGGCTTTGAATCAGCAAGGGAGGCTGTGCAGCCCTGTGGCCAATGATCCTGTTGTCCAAGAGCTTTTTCCTATCGCTGGTGTGTCAGCCTTTACCCAATCACATGCAGCTCCTTGTGTGTGGCCAGCAGAGCATCGCTGCTGGTGCAGCTACTGTTTGCTTCCCTGTTTGTCTCTGCTGAGATTATGTGCACTGCAGTCACTCAGAGCTGGTCGTATTTCCAGCAGGAAAAGCTTCCTCCCTTTGCGATGCCACAGTGAAGATTTCTGTTAGTACTACACTGGCCAGGCTAGGTTTGTGTTAGGATCAGATGGGCTGGCTTCATGCTAGTGCTGTACAGATTGGCTGATCTGCTGCATATCTGTCTCCTGCTGCTGAAATGGTGAGTGTGCCCTCTCAAAACCGACCAAGTTTCAGCAAAACGTGCATATTTTTCTCCCTCCTGAGCATCGGCTAGTGACAATGGTTAAAATGTAAAAGCAGATCTTCACCAGTGTCCCCGCGATGGTTCCATCACAAAGCAACCCTGGGAGAGCGTCTTGCCTTTCCCAAAATAGGGGCAGCTCAGGTTCATAGGTGAGAAGATGGGAGTAGAAGGCTGCTTGTGGTATTCGATACCGGATGCTTCACCCCTCGTTGCTCACAAACCGCACTTCCCCAAGGCACTTTGCAGACCCATGTCAGCCACAGTGTTAGTTCGACAGGATAATTCTGGGCTGCAGATTAGTGGCGTGACTTTTGTTGGCTAAAATGGGAGATACAGAAGTGAAACCCTGCATAAGCCTTTAGAGGCTTGCTGGGAGCATCCCTGACTTAGCCTGTCTATCCTTCTCCCTCCTTGAGTTTATTTCCCACAAAGTAACCGTGCTTCAAAGGAAGCTGTGTGAATAAACACCCTGCAGTTCATTTCTTGCTTTCAATTGCTTGCTCATTTGTGGATGACATATAGCATAGTCTTGAGTTATTCAAATCACAACGTAAGCACCCTTTGCACAGCAGATACTGCTTCTGAGCCTTGTAATTGTGGTGTTTATATTTTGCAATGTGTTGGTTCCTGTCTCCTTTAGCTAATATTGAATGATCTAATCTGTGTCTTGTAAACGAATCTATTTTAGCTCCATTAGAATAACCCCTTAATTGAAGGCATACAGGCAGCTTGTGATGGAAGAAGCAATGCTAAACAGTAAATACAGCTAATGGAACGATTTACGGTGTGTGGATGCTCTTAGCTTTGATGAGACCCTGATTAGCTGAGCTGCTGTGTTTGATTTTAATTGTAATGAGAATTAATTGGAGAGCGCTACACAACGGCAACCCTGCAACGGTGTTTTCGTGTCTCAAAAAAGGCAACTAAAAGCACCCACCCCAATTAAATGGGTTTTGTTCCTTTATTTTACAGAAAAAAACCATGGACGTTTATAGGAGAGAGGTAAGTGGGCCTGACCTCACTTCTAGGTGTTCATCCTGTGTGTATTGCTTACATCAGTGTTGCATGGGGGCTCAAAGCCCCCTTTGCAGGGGATGAGCAGTTCTGAAAACGCCTGGGTTTGGCTGGCAGTCTCTGCCTCACGGAGCTTTTGGTCACTGTGCTTTCAGGACATTTCCTGCCTCTGCACCTCCTGCTGCAGGCAGCCAGCAGCTCTCCCAGTGACGGGAAGACTCAAGCAAGGACAGACATTAGGGCTAAAATCCAATAGATCAAAATTAGTGGTGGGGAAACCATAGGCGATATATCCAGTGGCGCCAGTGTAGAGACAGCCAAGGATCAATGATAATAATGTGCTAAATCATCCAGAGCATTTGTAGGTGCCTTGAATGGTAGCTGTTGCTCAACTTTTGTATAGCATGGGGAGTGCTTTTTAATTACTTGCACATTGCAAAATGCTCTTCTGACATTGCAATCAGCACGGTGAAAACAGCCGTTTTACTGAGACAGTTTAGGGATTCTCTGATTCTTTGAACATCCAATAATTAGAGAAGAAGCAGTCCCTGTTGTAGTTAGCCTGACTGCCTGGGAGAGCGGATGTTTGAGGTTCAGGTAGAGACAGCCTTGTCTTCACATCTGCATGCTCCTAACCATGGACGTGTCTGATCCCTCGCAGATCATGTACTATCAGCAGGCCATCATGAAGCCCAGAGTGAAGTCTTCTGTCTCTCTCGGAGGGTAAGTCCTGATTTCCTTCTGTCCACACATTAATTAGTCTTCAGCGCTTACCTCCTAATGAGATGATGAAACTATCTATCTGCTCTGGCAGCTGGTGACTCAGGGGAGACTGGGGAACCGATGTGGTGGCCACACACAGTGGTGTTTGTGCTGTCTGGGCTGTGTGTCATCTAGGCCAGGAGACAAGGCAGAGAAGGGATCAGAATTCCAGTCCTGGTGAAGAGGATCCCCTGGAGCTAAGGAGAGCTTTGCTATGAATGTCTGCAGAGCATTGCCAGCCTCTTGTTTGAGGTTCCCTCTGAAATTGAGAGAAGTTCACACTGGTCAGAACTGGATCGCAGCACTTGGGACGCAGCACAGCCCTGCAGTCTGGAAAAGCAGCTGCACGGAGGTTGCCTTGCGAGGGTGCAGCAGTGTGTCTGTCCTGTGCCCGTTCCTGTGTGGGAGGAGTAACCGGCAGAGACAGATGGATGCTCCTGTCCCTGGTCCCCAGCCTGCTGGGCTGGACTTGGCCCCAGTGAGTGTTCTTGCTTGTATGGTGATGCTCACCAGAAGGCAGCAGAGCCGGGGAAGTCTCTGGTTATTCTGTATTATGAATGAACACACTCTTCTCCATGAACATCCAAGCAATTAATTAGCAATTCCTCTTCTTGGTGGGAGTGTTTCCTGACCAGATTCTTGATGAAGCCAATTAAGCGCAAAGTTCCCAGTCCCAGCATTAGCCATTAGCGTGTTTGCCGCAGCAATTTCTTACCTGGAATCTTGTGTGCTGGGCAGTTGCCTGGAGGTGCAGTCCACACCACCAGTCTGTTTTGCATAGTCATTGCCACTCAGAGATTCATATCTAATCTGAGATAAACAAGATGCTCAGGCCTGTTTTCTGGGAGAAGACAGTCGTGGGTGACTGAAATGAGAGAAGGAGTCTGGGAAGCTGTCCTGTCTTCTGAGAACCACGTCTGCAAGGCACCAATAGTTCTCATTTCATCTGTTACTGACTCCCAGGTCACTTAAAACTCTCCTGCCTCAATTTTGCAAACCGTGAGCTGGAGCTAGGGACAGCTGACTACCTGCCAGGAATTTTATGATGCTTAACTGTTGGGCAATGGAGTTTTTCACATGTTAGTCCTAGTCTGATGGGTCATGCCCGTCACTTAGATCAAAAAATTCTCAGGAAATTTGGATCTCCATCTCAGCTGCAGAATTGGGTCCAAATGAAATTATTGTTGATGAGGATAAGAGCAGCAACTAGATAGTGTGCATGCATCAGAGTATCGCATTGATTTAGGAGGAGCTGCAAAGCACTAATCATTAAAGGGACAGAGCAATAGTACCCGAGTTGACAGGTTTAGATTTGTAGCTTGATTAGAATATATGGATTGAGTGAATTATGCAGGTGCCGAATGCCTTGGCGTTTCCAGTGAGACGATAGGATTGAGCACTTCTGTGCCAAACCTGCGGTATGCTTTGTGCAGTAGCATTGTATAATTGCAGGATCTATGCCAAGGTGCCTGTTAGCAACGGGCCCTTGGACAGTGCACTGCCAGCTTTGAACACATGAAAGCAGTTTGGCCTGGAAGGAATTTTAAATGCAGAAACCAGATGATTTTTTCAAGAATGAAAAAGGGAGGAGAAAGCTAAAATTCCAGGACATTAGTGAAATCGGTTGTAATTACAAGTCTGGCCAACTTAGAAGGTGGGAGAAGTGTTTGTCTGGTTCCTGCTAGGATAGAGACATTTTTGCTTTGTGCCAAGCCATCTGAGTCATTTGCAGAGGAATGAACCCTGCGGTAGGTGAATGGAGGGAAGGAGAAGCCGGGATGTGCCCTCAGCACTCCCTCACCTCTCCTGGAGCTCCCTGGACTCTCCCCTGTGCCATGAGGCAGCTGCAGAGAACCCACCCTGGGTGAATACAACGCCTGCTGTCCTCTACTCTGGCACTTTCCTCTCTGTAACGTGTGGCACAAAGCGGTGCAGGATCAGGCTTTTGCCAGTTGGCTGGAGAGGGAGACAGAAGCCATTTGGGGCTTAGTCCCAATTCCTTGGAATGAACAGGCAAAAGAAGGTGATGGAAGAGAGTTGTGTATCTCCCTGCACTTGAGCTGGCAAAATCGCTGCCTTGAAAGACAACCAGGAGATTACTGTTTGGGGAATGGAAGAGGTTAACTGAGCTAATGAATCAATTTTTCTAGGAAGGTAGGGGCCACATTCCAGATCCCCGTGCTGAGAGGGCTGCACCTCTGAAACTATGTACAGTCTGTGCAACCATTTGTTTGGTTGTATTGGGGCTGGCTGCAATTCTGCCTACAAATTAATATTTTTATGTTGTCGGATTCTCTTGCAGGCTTGTGAAGTACTCTGAGCAGTTCCTCTCCAGTGATCCTCTGCTGTCTGGATGTCTTCCCAGCAATCCCTGGATAACAGATGACCCTGAGTTCTGGGATCTCAATGCAAAACTGTATGTATTTGTATTCTTTTGCCAGCTTGTGGTTTACGCTCACCTTTATGCTGATAGAGATCAGAAAAGGGAACCACTGATTTCATCGTGATACCCTGGTCTATGAACACAAGCAGGGAAGCATTCCCTTTCTGACGTACCTTGGCCATGCTAAAGAAGCTGCCTCTTGAGAATACTCCACACTGAACTTCCAGCATTATCCTCTTCAAGAGGAGCCTTCCTTAACATTACAGAAATTCCTAAACTGATGATGGCAGTATGCACTGAGCCCCTGCTTAGTGGGTCTAATCCTCCCCTTGGGTGAGTGAAGTCCACTTTTACTGCCACAGGAATGGAATATGACCAGTTACGCTCAGGTATAGCGCTTGGTTTAGCATTAAGCTTGCTAAATTAGGTGCTGCCAATGGTGTAGCAATTCAGGGTTCAACTACTGGCCCTTGGTCTTCGCGCACGCCTCAGGCTGCTTTCTTAGGAGAGAGTTTGGGTTGGAGGCACATACTGGTGGTCCATCCCTTCTCTGAGGTCTCCCTTGGTTTTCCATTCAGATAGCATTTGCTAATTATACAGTGGCATCTCTGGGCTTGAAGCATACAACATTTTCTGGTTCTCATTTGAGACTAGCAATCCTGTTAGAGTGATAATATTCCATTAGACAGCCCCAAAGGATGCCTTCACAGAATGCCTTTATGAGAAGCAAAGCTTTGGGCACCAACCAGTGCCTCCTCCAGAACGGCACTGAGTCAAACCTCCAGCAAAGCTGGGCCGTCATTGTGAGAGCAGCACAAATCCAAGATAAATCCTCATCCCACTGTGTACCAAGTTGTTTAATTATGGCTTAGTTAGTGGGCTGGCTTCAGGAGCTCATTACAGCATTCTGGAAAACAGAGTACTGAGAAGTCTCTTGGCATTCCAGCAAAGGGCATTTTGGTTTTAATTAATATGCCAGTTAGAAGGGCCACATGAAACTGGAAGTGCTGTTTGTTTTCAACCTGTGCAGAGTGGAAATCCCCACGAGAATGCGTGTGGAGCGATGGGCCTTCAATTTCAGTGAGCTGATACGAGACCCGAAAGGTCGGCAGAACTTCCAGCTCTTCCTGAAGAAGGAGTTCAGCGGTGGGTCTGCAGTGTCTCGGTCTTTGTCCCTGCCTAGGCCACACAGCAGGACCCTGCACAGCTGAGACAGAGCAGTGGTGGAAATCCATGCCTTGGCAGTAGGTGCTGTGAGCTGAAACAATGACAAAGTCACAAAGTAAAGGCTGTAGAAGTGACTTTGGAGGCAATGGCTGTGCAGCCAGTGCGTGCAATACCACCTAGTGGCACAGGACACAAAATACAGCCCAGGGCACTCCCTGTGCGGGGGCACTGCTCCCAGGCAAGCTGGAACTGGCTGAATTCACAAGCTCTTACAGGTGTCAGTTGTCCCTGAGCAGAGAGCAGGGGAAAGGCGTTTTCCTGCTTCAGTCCCAAGGGGATTTTCAAGGTGGCTGTTAGAATTCGAGAGACTGAATTGGGGCTGACACATATTGAATCAAACAAATCCAGTTTAGAAGTTAATAAATGGGATTGCATTTTCCTCAGTCTTGCTCTCTGCTGACTGCATCCTTGTTACGCAGGAGAGAATCTGAGTTTCTGGGAAGCCTGTGAGGATCTCAAGTACGGAGACCAATCCAAGGTCAAAGAAAAAGCAGAAGAAATTTACAAGTGAGTGTGATAATTTTACATTCTTAAACTCTCTGTACATGAGTCCCATCACCTTTTTTCACACGTCGTCATTCGCCCAAGTGATTTATTCCTGACAATTTTCTTTGTAAGCTGTCATAAAATGTGGCTGTCTTATGTCCCCGTGTAGGAAAGGAGCTTTTGAAGACAACAGCATAAGTATTGTTTTGTCATATAGTTAGTTTTCCTCTCTGTTCTTCACTGTTACATTTAGGTCTTAGTATGTAATTTAAATAGAGATGTGTAATAGCAAAGATCTTGGTGCTGCCAGGAGGAGACTGGAGAGACCCTTTTTGCTTCCAGTGGGCTAAAATTTGGTTTCTGTTATGTGCTAACAGTGTGAAAGGAAGTGACTGCATGTGGTACTGTTGAAGAGGAGATTGACTGCCCAAGATCAGGACAGCAAGTCATAGAGGGGAGCTGAAGGAACTTTCCCTTTCATGCACAGACAGAGGAATCTCCAGAAATTCTCCAGTTAATGGCACTGTTGATTCCTCCTCCTTGCAGGCTCTTCCTGGCTCCAGGAGCTAGGCGCTGGATTAACATCGATGGCACAACAATGGGCATCACAGTCAGAGGCCTCAAGCACCCTCATCGTTATGTTTTAGATGCTGCTCAGACGCACATTTACATGCTGATGAAAAAGGTTTGTTATTTGTTTCCAAAGCCTTAGGGGGATTCCAGTTCTCTGGGCCTTTCCATGCCTTTGTGTGCTATCAGCACTCATTTCCAAGTGGCCTTTGTTCAAAAATCCCCCAAATTTGCTGACTTAAGCAAGCACTGGTTCAGGCCTTTGTATTTTGCTGCTTCTTTTTCCCTCTAAGGCAGCATGTCCCCAAGGTGGTGGAGGTCAGGTGTCTGCTGGAAGTCCTGCTTTCTAATACCAGCTTGGTCACCAGCTCATTCAAAGCTTGTCCTGGTTTGAACTAGAACAGAACCAATTCTCCTTTCAGTAATTTTACCTTTCAGTCTTTTCTAAGTGACTGCACTTTCTGTAGTTAATGACGTATTTTTCAGACTGCGTCTGCTTCTAGAATTGATAACACTTGATGTTTATAGTTACTACTAAGGTAATGGTACGAATGGTGTGCAGAAAGGCTCTTGCTTATACTTATTCCTATAGAAACCAAGGTCACTGCTTAATGTCTTACGTGCTGTAAGTCAAAGGGCATAAAAGAGTCACACCTGTGGGGAGGAGCAGACAGGACAGATGACCCAAACCTGACCAAACACAGTATTCTATCCCATACGTGTCATGCTCAGTTAAAACCTGAGGGATCACGAGGGTCAAGGTCTCTTCTATGGCCGGTGTCCGAGGAGGACTCTGTCTGTTCTTCTGCCTTCGATCCCAATCTGTGCGTTCTTGAATCTGGTTTCTGTCTGCCGCTGAATCCAGCCTGGGACTTTCCCAGGGCCTGCCATGCAGTGTTAGAGGTGACGTGATTGTCATCAGAGGAGATCGATACTGGTTTTGTATATATTTGTGTATATTTTATTATTTCCTATTAATAGTATTATACTTTTTTCATGGTTATTGTTTCATTAAAGCTGTTCTTTTTTTCCAACCCGTAAGTCTCTCTCCCTTTACTCTTTCCCTTCCCCTTCTGGGAAAGAAAAGTGTTAATAGAGAGCATCTGTGGTCTGTTTTATAGCCAGCCATGCCTTAAACCTTTGAGAAAACTTGGAACAAGCCTTTTAATGTCCCTCAGTTAGTACCACTGTGTGTGTCACGTAGGTATCCCTGTGGTGGGATGCTTGTATCCAACTGGATTTCAGCAGTGGACGGGACAGGTAGTAGCAATTGTGATATAATCGCATGAGGGTTATATCAAGAGCATAACCAGACATGGCCCATCTCAAGTTTTCCTGAGTTTTTTCACAGGTTTTTCTGTGGTTATGTTGATGGACACCCTTTTTTAGGTCTGACTGGTGTAGCTGACTGCGGGCTGATGTCAGCATACAGTATGTGATGGCTTTCATTAGATTGTGGTGACCACAGATAACCCGTAACTCCTCCATGTGAGCGCTACAAAATACACTTAGCAGGAAGGAGCATTATGAGCCAGAAATGCACACAGAAAGCAGCAGAACTATACTGATTTCACCAGCTGCTGAAAAGTTCAGCTCCTGAAACATGACCACCTAACCCTGCAATGACTGTGAGACACCACTGGCCTGGGCTAAGCTCAGTTGAGACCTTTTGGTCTCGATCTTACCTGGGAAGCTTTATTGTGAGATGGAAAATCCTGGGAATTTTACACCAAGATGAAAGGGTATTGGTTTAAATAGCTACATTTGCCTGAAAGATGCAAAGTCCCTTAGGCTGCTGGGGGAGGCTATCCAGTTCCCAGGCTCCCTGGCTCCTGAGCAGCTGTACTTGGTTGAGATTTTAATAAGGGTGTTTGCAGCCCATAACTACCAGTTTCTCTTTTTTTCTCCTAGTAGGACTCCTATGGCCGCTATTTAAAGTCTCCAGTATACAAGGAAATGCTGGCCAAGGCTGTTGTGCCACAAGAGACTGTCAGAAAAAGGCAAGTGAAACTGGATGTAATTGTGGGTTTTGTTTTTCTTGTTGTAGCAAGGTTAGAAAAAGCCCGAGTTGCAGCAGAATTACTATGATTTAGATGTTCACTTAATTAAATAAAATTTTCACTAAAAAGATGCCTTGCATTGAGGCTGATTATGCTGTTTATTTGTGAGCCTTTTGGAAGTGGCTTGCATGCAGTCAGAATCGACTTGACGATTGCTTGGCTGCCTTGTCTGTTGGGTCTGTTTAGAAAGGCTGTGATTGTTGAATTAATCATGGCTCCTTTCCTGGAAGGAGAGAGCACTGTGTACAGGGCATGGGAAAACTCCCACCCACGAAACATTGGCTGCCAGAGATGACACATTGCCACCGCGGGGTCCTCTGTATGTTCTGCTCAGCTCTGCCTGGACAGAGCCACTCACCCCCTGCGAAGCGAAGGTGACAGGCAGCCACACGGGAGCAAACAGCATCTTACCTATGAGTGACTGCTGGCACGAGGTAGACGGCCTTAGGAGGGGCAGGCTTGAAACGGCTTTTCCCAGACCGAGATGAAGGTTGCGTAGCAGATTTAGGCCATGTGAACTGCAGTTGCTTCTTAAAGCTGAGCGTGCAATGTCAGAGCCAGACTGGGTGGTGTGCTTCTTTCTCTGTTCCTCTTCCACTCATCAACCTAGCAAGCAAAAAAGAGGAATCATGGCCTTTCACACTGTTGTTTCATCTAAAGCCCATTTCAAGTCAGTGGAAAAAACCCTCCTGCTGACTTGCCTGGGGTTTGGTTAATTTTTCCCTGAGCCACACATCACAAGGTCGCTGTCGGACACTGGTTGACCCGTGGTGGCTACCCGAAGGTAGTGTTTGTCAGTGCCTGTTCTGGAGACACAATTCTCAGCATTCTGGGTAAGCTAAAGAGCTAGTGCCTCATCCAGGGATGGCTTAGCACTTGTTTCTACTGCTGCTGATAACGGCTCTGCTCAAGCAGGTAGCATGTGTTTTTGGGGGACATCACAGACACCAAAAACACTCGTATTTGTCTGTATCGTGATCTTACTGAGGACACGGGAAAAACTTCCACTGATGGCAGTTATTTGGGTTCACACTGAGTGTTAGTTCTGTGCAAATGCTTATGAGAAAAGGAGTAATGTCCTGGCCATCTCCTGGCCCTTGAGTCCCTCATGAGGACCAGAACAGGTCTACCTTTACGCTTTTAGCAGTTCTGTAGCTGATGTGTGATGCCAAGTCACCAAGTCCTGCTTTAAACCACCTCGTCCGCATTTGTGCTTCCTTGCTGCTGTGTGGGTGACAGTGGCACATCCGTCTCTCTGTCTGACCTTGACCTCGACCTCCTGCCAAGTTTGCTTACCAGGGGTGTTTTTGGTGCCCTTCCACTTTTCAGTAATGCCCTGCTTCTTCCTCTCACTGTCTGCCCAGCTCTGCTTTCCCGTTTGGACGCCGTCAGCTCCGCTCCAGCCCCAGCCCTGTCATCCTGAGGCAGCTGGAGGAAGAAGCCAAAGCCAGAGAAGCCGCCACGACCGTGGACATCACACAGGTCATGAGCAAGCTGGATCGCAGGAGCCAGCTCAAGAATGAACCTCCCAAGTAGGCTCTGAGCCCCGCAGGGCGCAGCGCAGGGAAAAGACAAGCCGAGGCTGGTGTTGAGCTTCGTCTCCCTTTCCTGAAGATGTCAGTGCTGCTTTAGGTTTCCCAGGCCGGCTCTGCCCACAGCCTGCTTCTTGCACGTTGCCATGGCTTCTGGAGGAGCAGATGTCACTTCCCAGGCGTGGGAGTGCTGCTGGAGCCGGGCTCCTGGCTGTGCAGGAGTCGGGGTCCAGGGCTCTGGCTCCCTCCCTGCACACCTGGGAGCAGGGATGCCTTCTGGCTGCCCTGAGCGCCCAGCCAGAGGTTTGGCAGCCCGGCCGCCTCTCCCTTCCTCCTGCTCCTCCAGGAGCTGGGATGGCACAAGGCAGGGTAAAGCTCTGCCATCCCAATCCTTTGGGTTCAAATCTGCCTTCCTGGGAGCAGACATGGATGAGCCCGTGGGGCGAGGTGGCCCACCTCAGAGCGCGTTGGCACTGGCGTGCATCCTCTCGGGGAGATGTGCGCTTTCCCAAGGGGTGCATCCTGGGTACCCCCTGAGACAAGTGCGCCCCTGACTTCACATATCCTGCACCTCCTAGCCAGTGCAATGGAGAATGGCAGGGTAGACTTCTTGTGAGAACAGTAGGATGAGAGTTTCTGAAGGTTTTGTTGACCCTTTGAATTTTAATGGCACTCGCAAGTCCCCCGTGGCACGTCGGAGATGATCAGTGGAAAGCTCTGCGCTCCCCGTGACTGCCCCCAACGATGAGCGAGGTGTGCAGGCACAGAGAGCCGTCTCACAAGAGCCTGCGGGAGGGCTTGAGAGATGCAGCTGCGGCTTTGTGTTTCTTTTATCAAATCTTCCTACCTCTTGTCTTGTCTTTTTCCTGCTCTTCTCTTTTCGGTTGTTAAAAAAACCTAACAGGAGGTAGTTCCAGTTGTCACTGGCTTGTAGCCCAGAGGCAAGGAAGAACCAGGGCAGGGGTGTTAAGAGCTGATTTCAACTTTCAGTAGTGGGGTTTTTTTTTTTTCATTTGCTCTGTCTCTTTTGCTCTTTAGAACGAGGCAACCTAAAATACTAGGTTAGCGCTGAAGAGCTCAGGGAGATTCCAGGCTTTGCGGGGAAACCCCAGCGTGTCTGGACCTGGCCAGTGATTACCAGAAGTGGGAGGATGGCTGCAAAGCTCAGTAAAGGGAATTGAGGGGTCAGCAAAGCTTCCTTGTTCGTTAAAATTTGGGGGAAGCAGAGGGACTCAGTGGGAAGCACTGGGGTCCGGGAAGCTGCTTCGCTACGGTTCATATTGTTCCTCTGTTTTTACTACTGGTATGATTTTACAGGAGATGGGTGATGGAGAAAGCTGGTTGTGAGAGGGAGCCCTCAGGTACCAGGGTGCATGCAGACCAACCCCTTGCGAGCAAGGAGACAGTCAGGTGATAGCTGTGTCCCGAGCGGCTTTGAACAGTGATTCTTGTCCTCCCTGTGCGTGTTACCAGAGGCAGAATCAGGCCTACGTGTTCTGATCTGGTGTCACTGCAGTAGTAGTCTCCTTTGCTTTTCAGCTGAGCTAGGGAGATTCTCATGACCTCCGTTAACCTAACGTTGATAAGCCTTCTTAGAGGAATTTAAACCAAGTTGCATGAGTCTTTTGCTCTGATGTCAAGGTCTGCTTGCTAAATCTCTGCTCTTATTCCCAGTGGAAGAATAAGAACGGCAAATTTTGCAATTCTGTAAGGGTGAGCAGGGTCAGACCGTAATTTTTTTAATTCTGCTTAAAACCACAAGGCTTTTTTATGTGAGATACTAAGCACTGTCAACTTACCTTGACGTAAGAGCACTGAAGGATTCTCAAGAACTTGGCAGGGTTTGGTCCAAAGGTACTTGGACGTGATGAGCTCTACAGTCTCTTCAGAGTTTGTATAACATGAAGCACTGAGCATGTTGGGATTGCCAGTGTGTAGTAACTTGTGGAAGATCAAGTCAGAGTATAAATAATAAATAACTAATCTGTGTATTCCAGTCAGTCCCTCTGATTCTACTTCTGTTTTGTCTGCAGCTTTGTTTTTTATGTTCTCTCTATCCATTCCTTTCTCTGATTTTTCACCATCTCAGCTTTGCATTGCTGTCCCCCTGACATGGGTTAGTGCTGCATGCTCTGGAGTCACTGTGCTTGTGAAACGCCAGTCCTACGCTTGCAGGCAGAAGCTGGCTCTGTTCTGCTTATAGGCTGAATAAGTTGGCATGACCCAGCGTATGGCTTCTCGGTCCCTTGCTGTTCAGTCCCTGAAGAGGAAGGTTGCCTGGTACAAAGTGCGACCACAGTACATACTGAACTTCACTCTGTGCCAGCCAAGAAATCATTTGTTTCCATTGGAAATCCCAGCAATATGTTGTTTCATTTCTTGGCCATCACTTCCATGCATTCATCTGTCTCGTCAAAATAAATGTAGAAAATGAAAAAGGAACAGAGTTCATCCTTCTCTGTCTTGTCTCAGTGTGTTCATCCTTCATTGTGTCATCTCTCTGCATGCATGCATGCATTTTCTGTACATGCCTCTGCTCTCAGCACTTCCCTTTGGAGACTCGAGGGGCATTTCCTTTCTGCTGGGAGTGAGTCCTTGGGAAACAGAGGGGGACGACTCCGGCATGCAGCATGTCCTCTGCTGCTGAATCTGCGGTCGAGCTTGTCCTGAGGGCTGAATTAGCTGAGCTGGAGACTTCACAGCACCAGCCAGGGACACTGGGGGCTTCAGTACAAGACGTGGCTTCTTGTATTATCGGCCATCAGGGTTTGGAGCTCAGTGTTCTGTTTCTTGGCCACCACAGCAGCTAGCACACTGGTGCTGCGGGTGTGACGTGGTTGTGCCGTTCATAACCAAGATCACATTCTCAGAATAGCAGACTCCTCTGTGCCTGGAGCTAATTGTTGTAAAGAGAGAGACAAGCTGGTGTCTCCTACAGCATCCTAGCGGGTGCGGGGCCGCGTCTGTCAGCACCCACCGAGGCTGGGGTGCAACAGCGCTGACCCTATTGCTTTCCATGGGCAAATGGCGATGCCTCCGCTCTCACTCTGTGGAGGGCAGGGAGGGGGCCAGAGCTGCAGGAGATGGGGGCACTTGGCCAGGGTGGCTGTCAGGTGCTTCTCCGCCGAGCCCTGTTTCTCCCGGCAGCACAGGCAGCACCCGGCCCTCCTCCCCCTGACGAAGCCTGGGGAGGCTAGCCGCCAGCGTGTGCCCCCGCACCTGACTGAGCCTCTCTCCCTTTCCTCCCCACAGCCGTGCCCGGCCCCTCGCCCGGCTGTCTACACTGGCACCGGCACCCCGCCATCGCCACCCGCCTGCCTGCCCCCCGGCCCCAGCAGCCTGCCTCCTGCCTCCCCTGGCCCCCCGGCCCTGCCCCACAGCACCGCCTGCCCCTCGCCCATCAGCGTGGCCCTAGACAGCACTGCAGGCGCCAAGAGGGGTTGGGAGCCCAAGATGGCTGGCCCCAACCCCTTCCCCTCCAGCAGCGGGAAGTCGCGTGCGGCCGCCCTGTCCTTCGGCCGGTTCCTGAAGAGGGGCTGCTGGACCTCACCCGTCTTCAGCACGCTCTCGCCCAAGTGCCCGGCTGTGCCCCATGGGAAGGTGCAGCCGCTGGGCGAGCAGGAGCGGTGGCTCCAGCCAGACACCAAGGCGGTGAGCAGGTAAGGACTGTGCGGGCACCTGGACACCCTCATGAAGGGCTTGCTTCTGGGAGCAATTTGGTTTGTAACTAGCCCGGGGTAGAAGTAGTGTCAGCTGAGCCCATTAAAGTGGGCCTTGTGCTTCATATTCCGGTCAGCTGTTGCCATCTCACCCCCATGGCTGCCTGCTGTGGGGCCATGTGTGGTGGCTGCTGCCAGGAGCGGGCACAGGCTCCGCTCCTCCCTGGCGTCATGCAAGAGAATGGAGGCGTTACACCTTCCCGCTGGCCGAGGCTGCTGGGACCGTAGCAGGCGCAGCCAGGGATGTGGCCTCTCCTCCCCCTGGGGACACCAGGCACCTGCGCTGCCCGGCCCCTCGTGCCCCGTGCCCCTGAGCCTCCCCACGCTGGAGCAGCCCAGGGGAGATGGCCGCCCTCTTGCACAGGACAGCCCCGGCCCGGCGTGAACATATGTTTGCGTTTGCCCCCACATCAAGCAGCTTCATGAGCCATGGGGCCTTGCTGCCCTGTGTACGTTAGCAGGAGAAAGTTTGTCCTATTTGATTATTTCATTGGCTTTGGAGACAAGCTCAGGGTCTTTGCACCAGCAGAGACAGTGAAGTGTTCAGGTACTGTGGGGTCGGGACCCTGTGTATCCCTGAGTCCTCCCTGTGAGGCTGGGCAATGCTGCGAGCACAGCTGACGTTGCCTTTCCTACAATTCCATCTAAAACCCACCACTGGTATTTGTGCTGCCTGCACCAAATCACAGCCAGGCCTCTAAAAGCATCTCTTTCCCTTGGTTCCTGTGCTTGCTTTCTGTCTTGGATGTGTTTTCCGACGAGAAATGGGCAAGAAGCTGTGCTGGTGGTTCCTCTCTGCTGCGCTTACACCTCCTGCTCGCGGTGTAAAGCCCCCAGGTTTTACTTTTGATCCCTGAATTTTGAAAACCACTCCTATATTTGTGTTTGTTCTCAAGCGTTGGTTCAGGTTTGGTTTAATTATTTGAAAGTCAGAGGAGACCCAGAAGTAACAAGGGAGGAGAAATCCTGAGGGAGAAGAAAGAGAAGTCTTGACAAAACATTTGTCATTCTGGAGCAGGATGTGTAAGAATGGGGATTTTTTGCCTGGAGAGGCTGTCGTTCTTGAAATCAAATCCTGTCCCTCACGAAGGGTGACATGTCCTCAGCCTCTCTTAGTGCACCTCTGCTGCGGATCAAAAAGTGCCGTACGCGTGACGAGTTTTTATTTCGCAACACAGCTTCTTCCAAATAAAAACGGATGCTCCTTTGGAGAGCCAAATCTACCCCATGGACTTCGAGAAGGGAGAGGACAACCACCACCGAGCTCGTAAGGACTCTGCGAAGGAGGTGATCTGCCCGTGGGAGAGCCCCACGGAACAGGAGCGACCTGGGTAACAAACAGCCCAGACGTGGACGCTCTCTTTCCAGGCCTGACGCTATGAGGTGTGCCACGTGTGGTTCAGTATGTGGGCCGTGCTGTTGAAGAAGTGCATTAGAGCCATCCTTCAGCATCAAGGAAGCTCAGACTACCACGGCTGTGAATAACGGACCCTGGTGCACCCATCTGTTTGTAATTCAAGAATTTGAGCATTTCTGGACTAGTCTTCTTTGCTATCTTTGGTACAGCCAGATCTATTCATTACAAACTTCTTGATAAATGAACCCCATTTCTTGCCTTATAGCAGATGGAGAATTTATGCACATATACACTTATCCTGGGAAACGGTGTCTTATCTGAATTACTTGCTTGGCCATGAGGTGTCAGCACATTGTACACAACACAGCTGGAGCAGAGCTTGCAGGCATTTCTCAGAGTAGGACTCTTGACTCCGATGCCAAGATTGGGACTGTTTGTGTCCCCAGCTCGGGTCCACCTCTTATTATTAATAACAATTTTTAAATTTTAAAGCAAGTTTATTAAGAGACAGCTGATTGCTGGGGAAAATAAATTAAACCCCTCATGAGAAGCTGTGTTCTGTGTGGCTTAGCATCATCCTCAACCCAAACTAAAAATGATCCCAAAGAGCAAGTGGTGCAGAAGAGCAAAGGCTCCAGAGCGCTGCTGCATTAGCTCCAGTTTCCCTTTTGTGGCCTCTCAGTGCCAGGACGGGTTTTGAAACCATACTTGAACTGCACCCTGGCAACACCTGGGAAGATCCAAAACAAACCTACGTAGGTGTTTTGGGCCTCTCAGACTGATGTGTTGCCACGGTCTGTAACCGTGGTGTTACCAAGAGTGTTAGCACGTTGCTTTCCTTATGTCAGTGTTTGAAGCTGTTTTTTGCGTTGAAGCGTGGAGGGATCTCCTAGATGTGTGTGATGTGGGTTGTTGTTCTGTAATTTGGTCATGTGGCCTGTGAGTTCCGATGTCGTTGTTCTGTATTTCTAATTGTAAACAGAGCTTTGCCTGCGTGGCTGACGTGATTCATCGTGCTGACTTCCACTGTGGGATTTAAAGTCTCCCCTCGCACGTGCTCCATGGTCCCCATTTCCCCCAGGTCTGGGACGACGCTTCTAATCGCAGGGCAGTTGGGAAAATCAAGAGGCTGTTTCTGTTTCCAAAGACTCTTTCCCAGGGGAGCGGAAGGATCCACCGCCCCAAAGCCACGGTCGAGCAGAAGGGTGCTGCCCCACGCTGCCCACAGTGCTTCTCTCTTACAAACGTACGTTTACTCTTGCTGGCTTTGCTTTGTCGGGAGGATCTGTTTCTGCTCGGCAGTCACTAGCGGAGGCCACCAATTACTCACGGGAGACAAAACGTGGTGTCTTTTGTGATTGTTTTTGTCAATGTTGTCCTGATGGGACACTGATAATGTGTGATCCAGGAAACACACCAGGAAGACATTGTGATGTGTAAGAGTTAATAATATTATATGTAGTATTATGTATATTATAAGCGCTATTCTATAATTAATATTTCTCTCATTGGTTTGGGGTTCCTCTTGTGCACCTCCTTGCCTTCTACTCCAAGAGCCAACGGTGGCCGTGGATCAGCAGTGTGTGTGTGGGGCTGGCATGTGGGTCGTGCTCCATGGAGACAGTAAACGCTGTCATGGGGAACCCGGTTGTCTGTGGTTTCCTCCTCTTTGGCACTCCTGGCGTGCATGGAGCGGGGTGGGCACTCAACACCAGCTCCCCAGGCTGGCTTCCTCACCACCTCAGCTCCTCACGTCCTCAGCTTGCTGAGGAAGATGCACGTCTTGTCCCAGTTTCGCAAGCTGATGAATGCATGTGTTCTCCATGAGGAACCTGGACACTACCCTTATTTGTTACGTGCTTAGCAAGATTAACATAGCTGCTGCTATATAATACCCAGCTACCACGAGAACCTCTTTGTAGCAGCGTGCAGTTCGCGAGCTGCAGGGAAGAGGGGACGCACCAAGAAACTCTTGTAGAAGAGGTGGGTCTCACCCACGCTGGCCCTGGTGAGGGGTAGCACTTCCTTTGCTGTAAAGAGGCACAGAGGAAAGTATTTATAGAAATATCACTGGGTTTATTTCCAGTGACCTGGGGCAATCAGCGTTTCGTCTCCCAATGTGGTTTTGTGGCTGCTGAGCAGGGACTGGGCTGCGGCTGTGCCGGCTCTCCGGTGGCGCACACGCGGGTGCTGGAAATCTCACGCTTCCTGCTGACCTGTTCTGCTCCTTAGGGGATGGACTGTGAAGATCTCCCTGTCTTTGCCAAGAAATGAAACAGTGCCTTGGCCTCATGCTCATCTTCTGAACCAGGGGAAGGACTTCAGGATCCAAAGCTGGCTGCTCTGCCAGGGCTTGGACACCCTGGCGCAATTACGTCCAGGCAGACATGCGTGTCCCAGAGGTCGGCGCTGGGGGTCCCCAACATTCTTCCCTTCAGGGCACTGCTTTTTAACCTCCATCTCTTTCAACTTGAGGACTCCTACAGTTTTTTCCCCTGGGGGACACAGGCCCCCTGCGCTGTGCATCTCAAGCCTGTGCCTTGCTTTCCTTCCTTCCTGCCTTTGCCTGCGGACACCACAGACTCCTGCCGACCGCAGGTTGAAAACCGCTGCTCCAGAGGCCCCGGATCCCTCCTGCCACCGCGCTGCACTCGCACGGTGACATCTGACGGTCTCACCCCCGCTGGAGGCCAGGCGTGCTGGAGTCGGGCGTGCTTTCAGCTCTCGCAGTTCAAATCCCCTCGCTGTGCAGGAGCCCATTTAACGCTGCCTGGAGTCACCTGGAAGAATTAGCTCACTGCGGCAACTTAGACATCCAAGGTATTCTGATAATGTGAGGGATGTGTAAGGTTAATGACTGGAAAAAGTGATCGCTCCCTGTGGGCAGTTTCTCAGAAAGCTCCCTGCTGCTTGGCTGACAGAAGAAAGGAGACGCCAGCAGCAGCGAGGAAGCCCCGTGCCCTCGCCGCAACGGCCCCGCTCTCCTGCCTCCCACTGCTGCAGGGGCTCATGGCTGGCACAGACCCACGGCATGGCCGTGGCCCAGTTCCGGCTCGTCGGTGCTGGAAGAGCTCCCCACGCTCCGGATCTGAGCTCACGTGCTGCAGGAGGGGCCACAAGGGTCGGACTTTGGATATTGTTTGAATGAACTTGGAAGGAAGATGCTTAACTAGCCGTGCGGTTCCACAACGTGCTCCGCTCCTGCCTGTGGAGGTCCCGCACCCCAGGTCAGGGTGGGCTCCTCCGGCGTCCTTTGCTCGGGCTCAGGCTGACCCACGGCCGCTGGGGTTTCTTTGCCTGCTCACTCTGCAGTGGGGGGCCAGCCTGAAAAGCAAGAGCAGCTTCTGGAGTTCCCCCAAGCCTCCTCGAGGGCTCTTCCCAGGCTGCCTCAGCCGTCAACCTCAAGGGGACAGCGTTGGGATCGGGTGGGAGCGAGTCCCACGCTCTAGAACCTCAGCTTCTTGCAGGAGCGACGGGCAGGAGGTGGATCCTGCGGGGTGGGCTGCCAGCTTTGGGGTGAGCCCTGCTCCGCTGAGCCGTGGCTGTGGCTGCTCTGTGGCTGTGCCATGGGACTGGGGGGTGGAAGGAGAGGGTGGCATGGCCAGCTTGGTGAACCCAATTAAAATGTCTGATTTAGACATCTGTTTTCCAGGCGATCAGCATCTCTCAAGTCTCCTTTAAAATCTGACATTTCCCGCTCTCCAGCTGGGACGTACGGCCAAAGTGCCAATAACACCGAGGGCCCGTTTTTAATCTGAAGTCTTGGACTGTGCATTGCTCAAGTCTCATTAATTTAAAAATGGAACAAAGAATGCTCAGCATCCAGCAGGATCAGGCCTCAGGAGCAGGAAGTACCAGCTGGCTGAGAAGAGGGCTTGCTCCCATGAGATTCCCTGTGTGGTTTTGGCAGGCAGCATGGTTGGGATAGCTCTGCGAGCAGGCTCTTCCTGCCTGAGATGCCAGCCGTGGCAGAACAGCTGACTCAGAGCGTGACAGCTCTTCACAGCATCCCCTTGTGAAAGGAGCCGTCAGGAACGTTCGTGACACCGCTGCCTTTGCATTCTGTGAGGGTGGCTTGAAAGCCGAGATGTAAGCCGAGCCTACGTCATGATGCTCTTGGAAACGGTGCTCTGTGGGTGGAATTCACCTCTGTGCAGGGGCTGCATCACGTTACATCCTACTCGGGTCCCAGAATAGGATGTCAGTCAAACTGAGCTGGTTCGTGGTACATTAACCCCAGCATCTGAATATCTGAATTACGATAAATATATTATGAAAGAGTAATCGTGACTTGGCTTTTTGGGGTTCAGGAGCCTCCGGGGTGCCGGAAGGAGCCCAGTCCCCAGGGTAATTTTCCCCTTGCCACCAGGGATATGTTTTATGCACTTTGCAATACGCCTGGCCCAGAAGCAGAGGTCTGGACCTCACTGGATCCCTCTTAGGGTAAAGGTTCCCAGATCTGTTCTGCACCACACTAAAGAGGAAAAGATAAGCTCCTGCAAGTCAGTTTACTTTTTAAAATTCACGTTGCCATAGCAGCTTAGCACACTGTCTCAAGCCCTCCTTCTTGCAAAACTTTGATCACCGTGAAAACAGAATTATGTTGTTCTCCAACATGTTCTACATATAAATATATTGAAGTTCCCATAGTTCGTGCTTCAACATCTCTGCAAAGATCTCTTATTTTTTGCTCACAAAAAAATTCGCTGGCCAAAGGACAGTATTTTAAATCCTTGAGCTGCATTGGGCTCAGTCTTGGTGTGAAGCCGGCTCCTCAGCATCTCTGTGGTCCTGCTGCTCGTGTTCCCAGCCAAGGTTCTGGTTCCAGTGGTTTCTAACACACTCTGATACACCACAGCACTGAAGCCCGGCCACCAACTTCTGTACCCAAAATTGCAGGAATATCCTTCTCCCTTGGCTCTGTGCTCTGGCCATCAGCCTGGTCTCTTCCCTGGAGTATTAAAAGAGCACAAATTCCCCTGAAATATCTCTCCATTTGTTGTTATCCAGCAGAAGCGGTGAGCTGCACTATCCCCGCTCACCTCGAGTCCCGTCGTGCTGGTTTTCCCTCTGTCCCCGGCGAAGGAGTCAGTCACCCCGCTTAGGATCGGATGAATCGACTTTGGAAACGGCGCGTTCTCTCCACTGGCTATAGGAGAACAACTCAAGACTGGACACAGCTTTTATACGGGTAGGATTTGGTGACAGCTTATGTCTGGGTAGGATTGCCTGACACCAGTGGCTTTGATGACAGTGCACCCAACACGTTCCATGTAGGCACCTGCTCCAGCCCTGGGTACAGCGGTTTGGCTCTTCGCAAGCTCCGCCGTAAGCCTTAGCAGACCCGTGTGTATTCTCGTTGGTACCCTGGATGGGGCTGCCTCATTCTTGCTCCTAAATTTTCTCTCTGTTGCATTGTGCTGGGAGCAAGGGAAGGAACTTTAATAAACGCCAACGCTTTAGACCCTGCTTAGAGCAATCCTTTTGTTTCCATCAGGTGTCCCATTTTTCCAGCTGCATTTGTGCCAGCAATATTGGAATAGACAAAAAAAAAAAAAAAAAGAAATTAGGCTAGGCGCAGACAAATTTGCAATAACAACCTACGCGGTCATTTGGTTAAACAGCACATTACCCCAAGCTACCCTTTTGCTGTTGTTGTTCACATGAATCCATCTCCTCACCGCAGAGAAGACCCTTCCAGACCAGGACTGGGAAAGGTCAGTGGGATTTTTATTAATCTTCACAGCCAGACTTCTTCCAGTCAGCTTTTTTGTTTTTTCCCCAATCAACTGAAAGAGGAAAAAAAAGAGGAGAAGAAGAAGAAAAAATTGGGCCAAAAGTTGAAGAACACTTTAATTTATAAGAAAAAGAACTAAATAATTGATGTAGTCATGGTGCCAAAGGTAATTTCTGCTGCTCCCTCTATCTCACAAAGACATTTAGCATTGATTGAGATCAAAGTATCAAAAACCCCTGCTGCTGAGCTGAAAGGCAAAACTTTCGGCTGCCTTTCTCCGCTCTAATAATATCGTCTTTATGTAGTTAATAAACTGCACACTTCAGTCAAACTATATCATTACAGAAGACTTAGGGAGCTAATAATTTAAAAGCAAAGAATTGCCTCTGTTCTTCGCTTTGAACTAAACAACATTCTGTTGAATGAGGGGGACATCAAAGCTTTGTTACTATTACCAATGTGGCTGGAGCGTAGGGCCGCACAGAGTGTGTACTTCAGTCATCAAGAGGAAAAAAAAAAAAGATTAAAGATATTGGCTTATCAACCCACAGGCAGAACCAGGTGTTTTCTTTTCTGCTGTGCAAGCATCAGGTGGTTTGCTTATCAATGAGTTTTCTTGTTAAATAGGTGTACATGACTTCGGTTGATCCCTCCAATCCTGTGGCCCTTTTATTTTCTGAGCAATCTTTGAAAAAGTTGGGATGAGGGGCTGTTTGTTTGTGGGACGATGGCTAATTGGGCCTTTTGTGGAGGGCCAGCTCCTGTTTTCACCCCACGAGCGCTCTCCCGTTGTGCCGTGCCCCGCTGCAGCGTCGCCTCCCCGCTCCCCACCTTCCTCCTGCGCGCGTGCTGCGGGGCGGCCCCCTAGCACGTGGAGCAGCCTCATCCTCTGCCGGATGTGCCCTCGTCCCCCACCTGCCAACTCAGCCGCGCTGCTCCAGTTCCTCCGTGCTCTCGGTGGAGCAGGCTCTGCTCTCCCAGGTCAGCAGAGGTGCGAGCCCGCAACCAAAGGAGGCCCTGCAGCATGGCTGGGGGGGAAGGAGGCACCGCGCTGCTCCACTTCTCTCTGCGTGGGGAAGAACGAGAGGACCTGCTGTCCCGCTGCTGCCGTCTCCGCTGCACCGTAGCCGAGAACTGCTTCTTTGTCCTCTCACCTACCGCACAAAGGTTTGCCAAGACCTGGCCAGTGCCAGGAGAGCGTGTCCGTGGACAGTCTCAAGCATGAAGATCCTAAACTTGTTCAAGGGTGTGTGAATCACTCATGCTCATGCCAGTGATGCTTCCTTGCCAGAGATTTTTTTCACCTAGTGTGGCACTGCGGGACAGAAAGGTTTTCTTTCGTAAATTCCAGTAAAACACAAAGTTTTCCCTGGGACACTGGACAGGGACAGCATCAGCAAAACGGTCCAAGGGGACTTCAGGAGCTCTCCTCGACGCCTTCCCTGCCATGGCAACACCTCCCCGTGTTGTGTGTCCGGGTCCGACTCCAGGTTAGACCCTCCACACTCTGTGGCTCAAGATGTTTGAGTACGGGGCTGTGTTGTGAGCCCCAAGGTCTCACCAGGAGAAACAAGGTGAATCACGAGGTCAGCACGTGGGAGGATGGGACCCCAAGCCCTCCTGCTCTGTCTCCTGGGCTGGATGGACCCCTGGATGTTCCAGGCAGGTCTGGGAGCTGGCGATTTGGTGTGGGCTCTATTATGGGAAACTCGCACTTCTTAAATGCTGCTTTTCATTTGCATCAAATCCTCTTCTTGGTTCTTGGCGGTCTGGATCTCATCCCCTATTAAAGACTGGAATTTTAAAAAGGAGAAAATAATGGCTTATTTCAAAGTAACAATTCAACTGCTTTTTGAAATGCTGTCCTTATTCAAACCCACTTAAATTTATACATATTTCTAAGTCTTTGTTATCCTCAGAGGCTGAACCAATTTGGATCTTGATTTCTGCGAGTGTTCTCCTTGATTTATGTGTCAGAAAGTTGAGATGTGATGTGAACAGATTGGACGTTAACCATAGGTAACAAATGGTTTCCTGGGAATTAATGCTTAAGTTATTCGTTAAAATACTTTGCAAAGCCTATTACTGCAGGGAGAAACTTCATGGCAAAAAGACTTTCAGAAAGGGGTGATCCTCTTTTCATCCTGCCAAGCTGCAGGCTGGAGCATGTGCCTGAGCACACGTGTAGGTGTGCGTGCATGTGTGTGCTTTTGTGGGCTTCGTTCTTGTTTTCAGTGGAAGTGGCTTTACCATGCACCTAGAGTGATACTCTAGCCCTGCTGAAGCGTTCTTTTTGCCTTTCATTTCAGTGAGACCAAAATTTTCATTGCTGAAACAGAAGAGGGTCTTCCTGCAGGTCCACACATGGCTGACGCACATCTTATGACCAGAATAATATGAACTGCCCTGTAAACAGAGAGGAATTTGTCCATCGCTCCTTCTGCAGATTAATGGATGACCTGCAGGTACCGCGTGCTGCTGGTCCTTGTCGTTTGAGGACAGTAGTAACCAAACAAGGAGATGGGAAATGGTCTTCTACCCACTCTGGCTCAGGCAGCGTGTGATTCACATGCAGACGTAGCGCCAAAGTTTTAAGAAATGTTTTCTGAAATGTTGGCTTCATCTGCCGGGAAGGTTTTGAGTTTGCCTGAGCTCACCAGACAGCCGCCGTCCTGGGAGGGTGACGTGTGTCACAGTTCAGCCAACCCAACGGGTTGTCTCTCAGAGACAACCACGGAGCTAAAGGAGGCCCTGGTGTATTCTGCTTCGCTTGTTTGGGCTTTCGCTGACGGGACCTGTTGTACACAATACCCAAGATTCACACCCGGAAATCAGAACGCGGTGGGTGGCATTTCATACAACCTCTAGAGCAAAGTACCGAATGCAAATTCTAGAGCACAGCGTCTGCCTGCCCATCTGTCTGTCTGTCCATCAGGCAGACTCCTTTGTGGAACGACTACTTCTGCAGCATTTAGAAACGCTCCCGTGTTCGGAACAGTGCTGAGACCCAGTGCGATGCTAAGAGAGGCTTTCTAGCTGGACAGAGATGCAGAGCTAAAGGCTCTTGAGCCAACCTCTGCAAGATCTGGTAATACAAAGGTAATAAAGTGGTTCTGATGGGAGTGCAAGGCAGACTGAAGCTGTCTTTAGCCTTTACCAAAACCACTGTCAGTGCCTTTGCCTTTTCACAGCACAGCTCTTCGCAAAGCTAATTGGGTTAGTGCCTTGCAGGGGGTTTTCAGTGTCTGCAGGAGATGGGCTGCTGCAAACACCTTCCCCTTCAAGGCACACAGCGTTGCCTTTTTCACACCACAGCTCTCTCCCTGGCTTCTGTTCTCGAAAAGCAAAAGTCCCAGGCTGTTCTTCAGTATCAGCCATTACAGCGTTTCAGTTCTTTCCTCCCAGCCATTTTCAAATGTTCAACTTAAAAGGAAAATGTTTCATTTTAGGCCAAATTCCCCCCTCCTCTCCCTTTTCCCTCTCTTCTCCTTCATCCCTCCCCCTTTCTCTGGAAGAAGAACAAAGTCATTCAAATCAGGAAGCTGAGGAACTCCATGTATACTTTCCACTGGGACCTCGATCCCTACTGGTTTGGCTTGATTTGATTGAAGTGTAATTTAATCCTTCATCATTTGTCATAATGGCATTTCTATATAAAACCAGCACTGCATCCAAACTTCAGATCAGCACCGAGGAGCTCTCCAGGAGGCACGAAAACAGAGCCGAGGAGCAGGCTTTGCTGATGGCGAGGAGGGCGTGAAGCTGGCAGGCGGCGTGGCTGCCTTCCTGCTCGCCAGGAAGGCGCTAGGATGGCGCGTGGCACGGTTAGGACTGGTTGCAATACGTTAGTGAAGGTGGGTCTGGCTTCCCAGCGAAATGAAAGGGTGACGGTGAGCACATCTATGCAAGATGACTCAGGTTGTGGAGGTGAGATACCTGGGAGGAGGTGAGCAACCTGGATTTCAGCGCGGGCTAGGCAATGGAGCACTGGTAAGCACAGCGATGACAATGTCGCTGCCCGCTCTTACCACCTGGAGCAAGGTAGGGCTGCAGTCTATTCCTCAAACCACGTCTTTATTTGTAGTAGAGGAAGGAGAGGAAAGGGAAGGGTCTTTCTTGGTAGGAGATATCTTCCTAGCCCTGCTCTGCCATCATGCGCAGGTTTCCTCCATCCCCTCTTCTTCAGAGTGACCTCTGCGTTGCTGGCGCTCACCTCCGGGCGCCGGGGTTGGGGCTGCAGTGCTGTTTTGACACCGAGTCCCTTGCACGGAGCCTGCCGGCGAGGCAGCAGAAGTCACCAGGCACTCACCTCAAGGCTGTAGGAAGCTGAATCTTCATGCTTTGCCTCAAGCGTCTCATGTATAGCTACGCACAGCTAAAATACTGAACATCTGAACTCCGGCATCCCTCTGCTCCTTCATTCAAGCGGTATGACGTGGGAGAGGACAGGCAGGGACGGCAGCTCAGCAGCCCTGCTGTGACTCCAGGAGGCTTGAAAGGGCTGGTGGCTCTCGGGGGTTATGGACCCGGCTGCGTGAGAGGGCACCGGCTCCAAACCCTGTCAGGACTCCCCTGTGAAGCCTCTTCTCGACTCCAGCTCTTGGTGTCCCCACCTGTGACACGGGAGCTCATCGGCCTGCAGTGAGGCCTGTGAAGAGGCAGTTACAAACATATCCCCATGTTACTACTCCTGTCCTTCACTGCACCTCTCAAACAAGTGGAGCCTCCTCAGAATAAAAGCAGCTTCTGAAGCTTTGGTACAGACCCAAAACCAGCCCCGCACAGGGGTGACTAAGAGGTGATGGGAAAACTCTGCACTCAAAAGCCCTGAGGCTTTTGTTCTCACCTCTGTGTTCTGCTGGGGCAGGGTTTGCTCCTCGTGCTGCGATCTAACACGCGGTCAGAGGCGCAGACCTGGCTCGGCACCAGGGCAAGGGTGCTTCTCGCTGTCTTTCCAGCTTTCCCGCGCGTTCTGGACAGCACGTGGCCTCGCAGCCAGGCATGTCCCGGGACGCACCACGGCACGTCCCGTGGAGAGCAGCCACAGACCAGGAAGGTTACAGCTAATCTGCAAGTGTCGTGCGAGGTGGTTCTGCTCGAGGATTTTTTCGAGAGGGATGCCGAACGTCTTTACTTTACATACTTTCCCATTTCTATCCGTTTGCTGAACACCCTAAAAGGAAGTATGAACGAGGGGAACAGATAAGCCTTATCCCTTGGAAAGGAAACATTCCTGCAGTCAGAGCATATAAGCCAGATACCGCCTGCCTTTCTTCAGACCGAGCCGCGCGGATGTCACAGCAGCCGGAGCCTGGCTCTGTGCTGGGGCTTAGGACACGAGGCAGCGGTCGCAGGGCTGGGGGCGTCAGTGCCCAGCACAGCCCTCCCTTCTCCCCGCCGCCCTCGCCGAGGGAGCAGCCTGCCAGGTCGCCTGCGATCTGCTCTGACCTGGGAGGATCTCCTGTAGAACACCAACCAGAAACATAAGCAGAGAGGGTTGTGTGAGGGCCCCCGCTCACCCTCCCCGGGCTCCCCGTTGTACTGCAGCGGAGGCTCTGCTCCGTCCCTTCCCTCTAACAGCAGAGCAGAGTATCTGTTCACAGCACTTGCCACAAATGAAAGCCGAACCTTCTTTCAAACGCTCCGTCTGTACTTGACTGCCAGAAAAGTGATTCTTCTTCCAAAAAAAATTTGCATTTAAAATTCCAAATATGCACTTTTGCTCAGACGAAAGAATGTGTGTTCCTACTTTCAAGTGGGGTTCTCTGTGACCTCTAGGTTTTAATAATTTCAGCAGAGTGTCATTTGACAATTCAAATACAGTCGGTAAGCACAGGAAAGTGAATGCCCTTTAAGATAAGCGCATATTATATTGAGAGTTGATGATGAGAAGATTTCACCTACAGCTAGAAACTTCAGAGTAATATGTATGACGCTTCTGCATATTAAAAAACTGCTTTGGTGAAATATTGGTACTTCCAGATTTCTGCTTTCCCGGCGCTAAAATATTTCTGCTGCTTAATTCATAAGAAAGTGTGATGGCCCTGTATGTAGAGGTTTCACAGTTTAGCTTTTGCTTTCCAATTAAAAATTAATATTAGTGTTCAAATCCTGCTTGCTGCTGATCCAAGGGGGCGAAGGACCACAATCCGGATGGCCCAGATCTGCTCCGCCAACCCTCTCCCTTGCCACGGTGCCGTGCTGCCCGTGGTGCCGCAGCCGGGAGACGCTGCAGCGGGGCCAGGGGTACCACCGCTGGTCCAGGGATGCGCGGGAGGCCGGGGCGGACCCCACCGGCTCTCAGCCCTCAGCCCCAGGTGCACATGCTCGTTCGGCTTCGGGTTCCCCCCTCCTGCTCCGGTTTCCTCAGATCCTCTCGACTTTCTTGTGCTCTCCCGAAACCCTCGCACAGAGAGGGCTGTTATGGCATGCACGCCCAGCCCTCCGCGTGCAACTCGAGCCACCAGCCAGCAAGCAGATCAGCTTGTCACAATAATTAATAGGCCTCCCTGTGGTCCCCGGTAATCCATCCCAGGACTGCACAGCACCGGCTCTGTTTTACTTAGGTATATGTAACCTCAGAACTGCCCCAAACAGAGCCTTTTTCATGAAACTGCTTCATTCAACACCTTACAAGGGCTGCGGGCGCAGGGAGGGGGCAAGTTTACACAGATGCTAGTGTCTCAGGACTTGCTAGCAGGTGTCTCCTAACTTTACACAGACCACCCTCACACTAAAGGGACTCTTTTGCTTTGAGCCTGTTTGAGTTACACGACTTTGGTCTTTGAGTTCCTGTTCAGCGGGCGATTTATGACTTTCCTTATTGATAATGCTCCCGTAAGCAGAGGGACGGATCGTTAGCCGGGGGTGTGGGTTTCGTGGCGTCTTCGGATAGCCCAAGTTCCCTGACCATGCAATTCCTCAGCCTTTCTAGCGAAAGGAAAGCAACACCACCGCCCGTATGGGCCATGGGGGTTTTAATTTGTTTGTTTGTTTGTTTAAAACGGAGCGGGGGAAAAAGAGCTAATGATAGGTTTAAGCAAACAGTCTCCTCTGAATTTGGCCATTTTCTCTTGCTGAGGTCATATGACAGCTGAGATTACACGATTAGAAATGTTTTAAGGCATTCCTTCAGCCTCCGGAGGGGAGGAGGGAAAATATTTAGGGTTTGCTGTCGTAGTTCAGGGAACAAACATCTGAAGAGCTCTCGTATGTAGGGGTGATGGTGGAGGACGACGCTGGGAGGCAGCGGTGAGCTCGAGAACTGGAGGTCCTCCAGGCTTCGGAAAGTTTGGGTTGGGACAGGCTATTGCAAAATTTGGGTCCTTTTTTGCAGTTCTCTGAAACGTCTCCAATTCTTGTTAGGAGTTAGTGAGGAGGAAGTGTTATCGGGGTGACTGTGGTGCCTGGGAACCCCACGGCAAAGAGCTGATCCCTGCCTCAAACCTCTGTTTTCCGCAGGCAGCCTCTCCTTTGCCTCCGCCGTGTTGTTCATTGCTGGTGTTACTGCTCCTTGTTACCCCTGCAGCCTTCACAGACGTTCTCTCACACTGGGAGAAAGAAATTAGTCTGTAAGCGCCCCAAAGCTCTGTGCGACACAGGATGGTAAAGACGCTTTGGATCTGGACCTGCCATGATGGATCCATCACCGCTACAGCTAAACGCTGGCCAAACTCTGCCACACCTCCTCTCTCTCAGTGACACCTTTACCGCGTTAAAAATCTCACTAAAATTAGCAAAGTGTTCTCTTACAGAGGTGAGAAACGGATACGTTATCCAGCCTTTGCGTGACTTTCTGGAGATTATATAAAAACCACTGGTTTGTTGCTGGACAAGATTTCTTCCTACTTTTCTGTGCTGGCTCTCTGAACGTGCAAACAGCCCCACAAAGCAAAGCGGAGGGTGTAGTATTGCAGGTTGCAAGCCAATTACCATCAGTTAAACAATGAAAATACAATAGGTAATCTCTGAAGCGAGCCCACCTCTTGCAAATATTCCTGCATAGCACGGCGCGTTTCTGCTGAGTTCGTTGTCAGCACGTTGCAACACCACACTGCTGAACAGCTTAACCGTGCCGTGCAGGGCTGGGTTTCACACCACTTCCACATTGACTCACGAGGTCCACGAAGAAGCCCTGCTGGCTTCCCAGTCTGTACAGCTTTCACCCCACTTGAATTTAGCCACTGAATTTCTAGTGCTTGCGGGGACGCACCTGTACTCCAGAAAGGGGACTGAGTACTAAAATATGCACTTCTATCTCGCTGCAGTGGTATCTGGTAATCCCCATGCCACTGTTTTGATCCTGGTGAAGGTCTCTTGATGATCGACTGTTCCTGTGATATGAGTCTTCAGTGGGCTTCTTGGAATGAGATGGAAGTCTCAGTCCTTGTAGACAAATGTCTGCAGTCGAGCCGTAGCATTGCAGCTGTGCTTCACTGGCTGGTTCAGAAGCAGCAATAGATGCTCAGGGATATAAATGGTTTCTAGTTCAAGTCCTTATCTGGTGCAACGAGGAGTAGCCACAAGATTCACCTCCTTCTCCTGCTTTATCAGCTCCCACTAGAAAGGAAAGGGGGAAGGTCTCCCGCTGATCGTAGGGAGGTTATTAGCTGAGTTTACCCTTGGCTGCTTGATGATAACTTTATGATTCGGCCCTCATCCCTCGGGTCATTTAATATTTCGCTCCTGACAGAGCTGTAGCGACACCAGTTGATGCCCAGATCGTGTGTGTCAGGTAGCGGCTGGTCTCTCAAAAGGCAGCTGGTGCCCTTTGTGAATGGTCCCAGGAATGCAAGGATGTCCTCCCACGCCCCCAGCCCCCCGCCTTACACACACCCGTGCTTCATAAAAACTATAAGGGAGCATTTGGATAGACACAATAAAAAATAGATGACTTTGTTATGCTTTTGGAGACAAATAATGCTTTAATAGCAGAATCCTTTTTTTGAAGTTAGTAGTTAAGAGTAAGCAGTATTTTAGGCAATCCAAGCATCTTCCGCAAGGACTTTCCCTTGTAATTAGTTAATGAGCTTAACGTACTTTTCCCATCTAGTTAAGATGTTGTCTTTTTAGCCTTGTTAGGAAAGGTACACTTTTGAGACATATTAGAGACAGGTTCCCTACCTGACCCTTGGCTGCGCGCTCCGGTGAGCTGGCAGCACCCTCCTGAGCAGCCGCGCTGGGTGGGCGAGGAAGGTGTCTGTAAGCCTCTGCGCGCGGAGCTGAAGCAAGCTGTGCTATACTCACCACGCACGGGGAAGGTGGGAGACTAAAGGAGAAGAGCCGGCAAGAAAGAGTCCACGCGGCTCTTTTCTGGGTGTGCAGAGAGCCAGCCCTCCTTTCTGTGGCTGAAGGTTTTGGCCACATGAACAGGTTCTCTGTTCCCAAAACCTTCTGTCTGAGGGGCGGAGTGCCGCTGTGTTTGCACGGCAACCGGAGTGATCTCCTCCCCGCGACGCCTCTTCTTTAGGCCTTGTTCATCAGTCTTCCGTGGGGGTGATGGCTGTGGTACTCAGTGAGAGAGCTCGCCTTCCCAAAGCCCGGTGTTGGGGATTTTCAACGGAACTGTCTCTGAGAAAATTTATCCTGATGAACATACGCAAAGTTGTTTCTCTCAAGAGCTCCCCAGTTCCCGTACTAGAGGAGGCTGTGTCACCACCGTCCCACGTCCATCGCTGGTGTCTTCTGCTCGTAAATTCTGTCCTGCATGGAGTGTTTGCAGGTGGAGAGTACCTATCCCAGTCACTTCTCTGGTGGGTCTATTCACAATGCCCAATTAAAAATTAGTTTAGAAACACTAAAATGGAATCATTTCATAAACCGGAATTTCCTTTGCAAGCCCTTTTCCACCTCCCTTGCTGCCAATGCACTTTGGGGAGCTCTCTGCTCGCTGCACACCTGGACTCGGATCCGCTCCAAACCTGCCAGGACTGAGACTTGCAGAGCTTCAGTGAGGTGGAGCTCCAGACGTGAACACCAGCTTTGAGTTCACGTGAGGACCAAACATGAGTCCGTCTTCACTCTGGGCATTCTCCTTACTGTGATTCACGGGACATAGTCCACAAGAGGGCCCAAGCGTGGGGCTGAGATGTAGGACGGCCTCCTCCCGATCCACAGGCCAGTGGATTATTTACTGATTTGTCAGCAGCGTCTGCACGAGCAGAGGGAGTCACGCTTATTCAAAGAGGTACCCTGGCTCCAAAGAGAAGCAGCAGGTCTCACCAAAGCCAGTGGTTTCACCAAACTCAAAAGAAAGAGCTGCTTTGAATGATCTCTGAGAGCCAGGAAGCTGCAAGCCCGATGGCTGGTCAGCACTGCAGGCTGGGAGTTTTCTCTGGCAGCAAATGAAAGTCGTATCAGCTACAGTAGCTGGAAGCTGCCTGTGTGCTGGCGTGCCAAAATACAGGAGAGAACATTGTGAGCGTGAATCCAAACGGAGAAGGGCTGGAGAGCTTGGCAGGGGGGTTGCTACGCGAGGAACCTGCTGGCTCTTGTGCCAGATTTGCATGGGCACCATGACCAGGGTTGCAGGCTGCAGGAGGGAGAGGCACCGAGGGGCAAAAGCAGCAAAGGGGACCACGGCCACCCTTGTTTGCTCTGCCCGGTGCGGGAGTCGCTTTGGTTGACACGGGAGAGAACGGCCATAGACCTACGCGGCCTGCCATCGCCGTTAGAGCTCCACTCAGTTCTGTTACAAACCATCGCAAAGCACAGGGGTCCTGGGCAAAAGTCTCCCCTGCTAATGGGGGAGCAGCTCCTGCTCTTTAACGGAGCGGCTGGTGCACCAGATCCCCGCTAGGATGAAGGAGGCTTGGTAGAACAAAGCAACTTACCACCTTTCAAAACCAGAAAGTGAACTGGTGGCCGCACTGGGGTTTCTGTCACCTTCTTTTCCCAGCTGACCCCATTTTTATATGTTCCCCCTTCATAGCTGGGCTCCAAAGCCTGGATGTATTTCCTCCTGGCCTGCCATCGTGCTGATGGGATTTGAATATGAAAAGCATTGCTCTTTGTGCAAGTTAAGCCTTTGGTTAAAAGTACAGGATGTTAAGAGGTGCAGGATTTTTTTAGTCTCTTGTAAGGTCTTTTACAGTGTCTGCTTATGAGATGGTGCTGAAAGTCTCTGTAATATAATGATCTCACACGCTATATGCAATATCTCTCCTCCCTTTATGTACAGTTTTCCCAGCTAATTTCACAGTATACTCTATTAAAATGCCATCCTTTGCCATGAACTCTGGAGGTTCTTGCTGCCGCGTCGTACATGTGGCTGCTGCTTGTGTATCTGCCTCGAATTAACGTGGACGGCCTTCATCTCCTGCAGCCTTTTTGCGAAGATCAACGGGCTTAATCCTTGCCCTCCAGAATCAGGCCCCCGAGCCACGCAAATCCCCTTTAGTGAGCTTTCTCTGCCTCTTACCCTGCTGTCCAACTTTTTCTTGGCAGCCTTTGAGCAAAAGTTTGACCTCCTTCAGTTCGGGAAACGCAACGCCTAGAAACTCCGATGAACGAACCAGGAGGTGTCGCTCAGGCAGCTTAGGCCCCTCTCCCTGAACCACAGCCTGCTCGGGGCGCTGAGGCTGGCATTGCTCCCGAGTAGCTGCAGCTAGCAATCGTCCCACACCTTTGCCGTTGCTTCGGAGGACTGAGGGAGCGGAAAGCTCCCTTCTCCCTGCCAGAAGTTTCAGAATAAGGGTAGGAAGAAAGCAAAAGGGAGCAATTGTGGATTCAGGACTGCCAGCAGCACTTTTACCGCTATGATAATTGTCTTCTCCAACCCTTCACTTGTATTTTCCCGAATCGCTCAGCCCAAGGCTTCATCCACAACCCAGTTCTGTCAGTGGTGTTCTTCCCGTTGTCTTCAGTGGGCCGTAAATCCAACTCCCTGAAGGCGACCCTCAGCTGCCCCCCGCCTCGGCACCAGGCTCCCGGCCGTGTCCTCTGGGATGGCATTGCGTGGGGTGGGAGCCCCAGCTAGAAGGCAAGGGCAAAGAGGGGACCGTAGGTCAAGCTGCAGACTTTTACATTCACATGGCTTCCTCTTCAGCCAAAATAAACGGATAAAGCAGGGATGAGAAGACGAAGGAAGAACAAGGAGGGCAGAAAAACAAAGGGAGGAGAAGGCGATGGCTATAAAATGCACTTTAGCACAAGCTTCTCCCATAAACTGCAGATACAGTGCGCCAGGGTGAGCAAGGAGGTAAATTCTCTTCTCCGCAAACCACACACACGTCTCTCCTTGCAGAGCTGCCACCTCGGTCCCCGCAGGCGGGCGGCCAGAAGGGAGGCTGCCAGTCATCCCGGGATGCTTTGATGCGGGCACAAAAGAGCAAGTCATTTGAGACGCTTCCTGACTGGTGGCCTGTATCAGCTTGTGAATCATCTGAACGCTTCTGCTTAATCCGCTTGTGTATCTTTGAAGCCTTTTCTGTCTCGCAAACAAATGATCAACTGCAACTTATTTTTAATCCATTAAAAGGGTCCAGATATTCCCCTGTAAAAACAAAATACCCGGCCTCGGTACCTCGGGGAGGAGTGAATTTTGTGAGTGTTGATTCAGCCTCCACTGAGCGCAGCCAAATATTAGCATCAATTTGTGAGTTACTTGCTAGGAAGAAATGTCAAAAGTTCAGCTTTTACTGTGATTTAATCCTAGCTATTAAAATACCGGGATCTCAAGGAAAGTAGCCGCAAGACAGCGTCAAAATGGCTTGGACTACGGTGTTGCGTACGGCACGCTCGATCCGAGCGGGATGCAAAGCCAGGTGTGGCACGTGCAAAGAAATCCTGGCCAAGCAGCACGGGGATGAGCTCAAAGCAACAACTCCACTGTTGTCTTTCATTTGCAGCTGGATGTATGTGGAAGGACACCACTCTCTGTTGCAAGACATTTGTACATCTACCCTCCCATTAAGATTTATGAGAATTAATTGCTGCTTTCCATTCCCTCTTCCGTGTTTTGCTCTAACTCTCTGCACAAAAAGCTAAAATTACAAAATCCAGCTGAAACTAAATTGGAAACATCAAGTTCCATCTGGCCTCACATAAATTATGGTCAAAGTTGCCATTTTAAAGAACAGTCGTTGTTGTTGTTGTTGTTTTTTAATGCCAAACTATAAATCAGCTCAAATTGAGTTCAAACCAGCTCAAAATTGGGACCAGGTTTGCTCAAGGAGTTTGCAAACTCGAGCAAAAACCTTTGGGCAAAGCTCAGCCTGAACGCTGCGTTTGCAACGAGCCGAGCGAGCGTGAGGGTTCGTACGGAACGTTTCCCAGAGGTGTGCTGTTAACAAAGAGGCGCTCAGAGCCGACTCATGCCGGGTGGAGGGCGAGGAGGATGGCGTGGCTAGGGATGCCCTTCCCCTGGCAGAGCAGCGGCGAGAGGGGCAGGGAGCTCAGGTGGGCGCGCTAGGGGAGGAGGGGAGGGCAGCGCAGGTGCCTCCTGTTTTGCCTTGATGGGGCCGTGAGCATGTGCCCCAGCCTTTCCCAGCGAGCCTGCTCTTAAGAGCGGCTACAGCACTGCCCAGCTCCTTCCCTGGAGTGCGGGGGGCTGAGAACCCCGCTGTCACGGCCTTCCACCTGCCTGCTCAGCTGTGACGATGGTGGCAGCCAGTCCTGTGCTGTCGCCGCTCCACTGAGCATCCTCCACGAAGCCAAAGATGACGAGCGGGACCGGTGGGTGTCTGACGCCAGGCTAAAGGCAGCCGTACGGCCACGCGGGTGAGCTGTGCGCGAGGGCTTGCGGCAAGGGCTGGTGGCAGAGGGCGAGCGGTTTGGGTCCAGGCTAGCGTCCGCTCGCAGCCCGGGGAGCGCAGGGAGAGCCTCCCCGCTGCCACGTGCAGAGCGTGTGTTGTGTCCTGGCCCCGGTGCGAGAGCGGGCAGAGGGCTCTTCCCTCCTCCAAGTCCTCTGCTGTTTTATTTAACCTCAAAAGCTGTTGGTTTGAGGGTGTTTTAAGCACCTAGTCTGAAAATCCCTCACGTGGCACTCGCTTTTGATGGTTTAAGCAACACAAGTCGGAATTTTACATTCTTCCTTGGCTTTCCTGGCACTGAGGAGGTGTAAGAAAGCTTTTCCATGCAGCCCCCAGCCTGGTTCGTGTGCTGCGGTGCCAGCCTGGCACCAGCGTGCTGCTGGCCCGTGAGCTGCAGGCGGCTGTGCTGCCGAAGCATGGCCTGGATGGCGAGAGGAAGGCCCCCAGACACAAAATGTGCCTCTGCGGCACTGTCCTGCCATTCAGCTATAGAGCAGCTCTTGAGAGGCTGTAAATAATGCAGGAGAGATCCTGCGGGATGATTTTGTACCAGGAACTGGAAGTGACATTGCTCTGTGACGTTAGGCATGAAAACACCTCTTAACCCTTTGGCAAGCAGCAGAGTTAAGCGTTGCGTAAAACATGCATAAATTGTCTGCGCGTAAGGTGCCACTGCCTTTGGGAGGGTGACTTGGTTGCTTTTCTTGTATTTATTTAATGGCTGCATGTCTTTAAGACACAAAGCTCCTTCTTTTTCTTTTTTGGCTGACTATGTGCCTTCTGGAGTTGAGCATCCTCCTGTGATGTGTAAACGATGAGTGACTTCTGATGATCAAAGAGTACTGGCTTGATAGACATATTTCAGCTTCCTATCTGGTACCCAGATGGCACTTTGTATCAGCCCTCACATCCAAATGTGTCTCTTTGAGAGCATGCATTTACTAGATTAATTCTCTTTAGGCAACCATTTAAACGGGAGCCATTCCTTCATCTGGCCCTGCTTCTGCCAGACTTGTGATGGCGAGTACCTTTGCTTCTGCGAGTAACTGCAGGCACCCCGGGCTCCCTGGGCACGTGATTCAGATGTGCGAATTTTGTTCGGAGTGGGGGATTAGGATCAAGTTACTGGGAAAAGCATTAGCCCTGCGTCACGGTGGCGTGAACAGAGCAAAATCCAAATCTCCCGCCACGCGGGAAATAGGATGGGGTGAACGCCTCGCAAATCGTCCATCCCACCTCAGTACGTGCAGTCCCCGGGTGACGGTGTGGCACTGGGGGAGCCACCGCCTGCGCTGGCAAAGGGCTCGTGCAGACGGAGGCCCTGTGTTCAAGGAGGCCGGTGCCCAGCTGTCCCGTACGCCGGAGGAGTTGGTACCTGCAAACCCTTCAGTGGGGTCCTCAGGAGAAAGCTTCCTTAAAGAAAATTCTCCCTGTGTGTAAACCCGTATTCAAGAGGGAATTGCAGGTGATTTTTATTTGGATCCAAAAGGCACTTTCTGCTGAGAGGGGATCCATCTGTAGGACCATTGTGCGGCTTCAGTTTGCGTTTGCATTTGCTTCTGTCCACTGGAGCGTAGCTGGTGTGGTTGGGAGCTGGCTCTGAGGTGAGGACACAGCCTCTCCTGCCAGTGCTGCTGCTGAGAGTGTGAAGCTCATCCAAAACGGAATGGGCAAAAACCAAGCCATGGTTAGAAACGGTGTCCTCAGTCCAGAGAGATCTACGTCCTTCTCAAAATGACAATATGGTGTGTGCTTTGGAAAACTGTGGCTTGATTATTTTTTTTGTCCCTTGGGAACCAAAGAGTTTTNGTGTGAAGCTCATCCAAAACGGAACGGGCAAAAACCAAGCCATGGTTAGAAACGGTGTCCTCAGTCCAGAGAGATCTACGTCCTTCTCAAAATGACAATATGGTGTGTGCTTTGGAAAACTGTGGCTTGATTATTTTTTTTGTCCCTTGGGAACCAAAGAGTTTTCCTCCACTCTCTCGAAGCGGGGGACAGAGCAGCGAGACTGGTGCCAGCTGAAGCAGACACTGCTTGCTGCAGGAATGCTGTGGTTCTATGTCCGGTTGCTGTTGTCCCACTGTTTAGCCTTCCAAAGTGAGGAAAAACACTTCAGACCACGGAAAGCGGCAGTAAATGGCTAGCATTGGCTCCAAAACATTACAGGAATCACAGGGACTTTGATCCCCCATCACTCCACCCACTTCTACTTTTTGTTGTTTAAGGTTTACCAAACATTGCATCTCTTCACATAAAAATTCACTTTTGTGTTGCTACATATAATCATTGAATAGTGATAATAACAATAAAACTCCCAGGAAATCTCCCTGTGGCAACAAGTAATTGACCCAAGAATTTTCACTACAAGGAATTTTTTTTAATAACCACATAGCACTGGAGATGCTTGTTCATCGGGGGATACACTGCTATTGTTCTCATCCGTCCTGATGCTTTGCCTTCACCCTTTGAGTTTTCTCAAAGGATTGAGATTATTTGGTTTCTTTGAAGAACAAAGGATAAAGAATTTTTTTTAGATGACTGGCTATTTTGATCTGCAAGGTCTGTGCGCAGTGTGAGGGAACAAACATCACTAAATCATTAAGGGAAAAGGGAAGGGTATGCATAATGGAAAGGAGAAACACAAAAGCCACCGAGTTCAGTGGTTAGAGGAAGGCGCTGGCAGCCGGTGCCTAGGTGGTGCTTGCAGCCCCGCTGCTGACCCAACACGAGGTTTGCTGCCTTGCTTCTCTGGACCTTGGTTTCTCTTATCTGTAATTTGGCAGGACAACTCTTACAGCCAAGAGGCTTCATCAGGGTAAGTTAGTTATAATTTTCAATTCCTTGGGCGTTTAGAGACATAACGGACATTAAGTAGGACGTATTACTTAACCAGCCCTAGCGCCTGTCTTCAAACGCAACCAACGCATTGCTGTGAGATATCAGATGTCACGAACATGTCTACGAAAAACCTACTGGGCTGCCCAACCTCCTCATCTGTGGCTGGACTCGGCGCTGAGGATGCCAACCTCGGGTGCCTGACGCGAGGCTGCGGCGGGCACCGGGATGAGGGACGTTTGCCCCGTCTCCACGGCTGCAGTAGTGCACGGTCTTCGGCGCCTTCCTTCTCCTGAAATCTTTTGTCCCCTTCTTGGCGGTAGGGACTGAGGGTGTATAGCATCAGGATCCATGCATCGACTGTTCACATAACGACCAAAGCATCTCATTTAGGAGCCGTCATCCCCGGGCTTGCTGCTGATTAGTGTCACGTAGGAGGCCTTGAAGGGAGTGTAAGGCAGACCCGTGAGCCTCGAGCAAGGACCAGCCAAACCAAGGTGCCTCCTTTGCCCCCTGGGCCGTAATGCTGTAGAGCTTGCCTTGTTTTCTGCCAAACAGCTCTACAGAAAATAGAGATCCCTCCAAGAATCTGTGTCATAGGATAACACACGAATGTAATTCCCATTCAAATGTACTTCCCATTCCAATTCCGTTTCGGGAGATAAGTATCACGTGTTCTGAGGAAATAGGATTAGCCTGTAATTAAGCAAAAATCATTCTATTTAGCATAACAATTTTTTAAAATTAAAGAGTGAATATTACCTGCTAATTATCGGGTACAGAATATACATAGAACAATATCTAATTTGTATGTAAGTGTCTATTTTTCTTCTATTTGAAAAAAATTAAACATTAATATAGTCATTCACCCAGATGCATAAGTGAAAGCCACCTTTTAGGCTTCCAACCAAACAAACAGCGTCCTGCTGGGTTGAGTCCTTTGCTGCTCCTGCCAGCTGTAACACAGCAGATGATGTAGCTGACTTAAAAATACAGTGTCCGTGCTTGGCTCGTGGTGGTCACCTACAGGGTGAACACGCACGATTAGGTTGTCACAGACTGGCCTTGGGTTGAGCACGGTTCGTGCAAGGGTGTTGTGGAGCTGGAGGCTATAAACCACGGAGGACAGAAGAGTCCTGAACTTTGGAGGAGTTTTGGTCTGGATCCAAGCTCTGCAGCGTGATCCTTGGCCAGGGTGTGGAGCTGTGCTGGGCTTTTGCTGGTTTTGTGGAAAAAAACCCTAGTGTAGTTTTGACAAAGTTTGGACTCGTACAAGTGAGCTTTGACTGCGTTGTGGTTGAACGTTGCCCTTTCTTAGTAGGTCTTGGGAAATGGTTTGCTTGAAGCTGTGGAGGGCAAGTGAATTTGTCTTCCTCAAATTTTGATCCTCCTATTACCCATCAGTTTTAGATTTAGTCCTGAATTCTGCAAACACTTAAGCACATGTTTTGCTTCACACACTTAACAGGAGTACTCGCTTCTATGTGGTTAAACACATGTACCGGTTTTCACAGGATCCAAGAGTCTGCCGCAAATATTTCAGGTTCAACTTCCATTTCGCATCCCCCCAAACTGGAGCTCGTCTCGTTTCAGAATCAGCCCGCTACCCTAATCAGTCACTTTGACGCGCTAATCCCCTCGCTGCCCTTTGGACGTATCGACATGAGCGTGTCCCTAATCTTCAGTGAGGATTTTTTCCTGGTCACTTCACGTCCCATATGTCTCCTTGAGACGAATGAGTGCTCCTGACACACGAGATGGTAGTAGCTGTGGTGGTCATGGGGTTAACCAGAACAACTTCTGAAAATCGTGTTTGCCAAAGTGCCACTGCCGCGTATGAGAAGTTTCCCAGCCTTAGCTGTCTGTCCTTGAAAAATGAACGGTGTCTGGGTGCTGCACCTCAATATATTAACTGCTAAAGCTGTGTAGCATGGTAACAGGGCAAAGATGGTAGTGGCTGAAGGAAGGCGATGCCGCATGAGAAGTGATACCTGTTTTTTAAGGAATATGGACTATTTTACAAATTTCAGCAGTGCTGTTTACCTCGTACCAGCCTGGCATCTGTGCAGGTTGGCTTCAAATGTGCTCTCGTGCACGAGCTTTGGGTGCAGGCTGCAGGGTGTCGCCCTCCATTGCGGGATGCTGCAGCACACCGGTGCTGTGCTCGGGGCCAGGCTGTGCTGTGCCCCTGCCCAGGCTGCGCTCAGCGAGAAGCACGGTCCTTGTGCCTTGGTTTCCTGGATGTAGAAAGGAAATACTAAAATCTACCTTGCAGAAAAGTGAGGCTTCCTCGATTAATAAACATGCTCGTAGGCTTGCCAGATGAAAGAAATGCAAAATACCTTGATAGCTTCTTTTATGATCATTAATAATAGTATAACTTACCTGAAAGGCACAGTGTGTGTCCCTGGCGAGTTTTGATCTCTTGTCACGCCTGGGTGTGTGGGATGGGTAAGACTTTGTCTCTTTGGGGAGTTGTTAGATGAGAAAACAGGCGGCAGATATCTCTCCGCCTCCTGCTTCGATCTATTCTCAACACTGCCTCACTCCCAAGGATCAACACCTGAACCGAGAAAGTGTATTATTAAGCTGCATATTGTAATCATACATCAAGTAGAGCCCACTTCCCTGCCTCGGCATGCGTAAGCATGCCCTGGTGGAGTGGTGTTTCTCTTGAAAAGATGAAGAGCATCAGCCATGTGAAATGTGGGGTGTAGGAGCGGGGCAGTCCTTCGGCAGAGTGTGTCTGACTGCTGTGTGTGGATTGTTCCTTCTCAATTTGCATTACAGAAAAACAATCTTTTATTTATTTAAGTTGGAAATCCCTTTGCATCTGAACTTCAAGTGTGCAGCAAACACACTTTGATCATTTAGTGCAGAAGTCACTGATTTACAATAAATACTGTGTTTTCTTTTCATACTTCTTTTTGTTCTTTGAGGAGATTAGAGCAAAGGAAGGAAAATAATTCTGACCTCATTAGAATTGCCTGGCGAAAGAAATGTGCAGAACGAGGAAGACGCTGGCCTTCAAATTGTCCCAAGCTGAGGACAGAAATGACGGCATCGACCCGTTGGTCGTTAATTCCTGTTGTGATTTATTAGGACTTGGACGAGAAATGACCCTACTCGCAGTGCCTTTGAATGTGATTTGGGGGAGTCACCGGTGGCTGGCACGGTCGCTGCGTGGTTGTGCGAGGAGGGTGAAGGGCTCGGGGGCTCCTGGCTATGAGGACAGTTAGGATTGGCACCCAAATGCAGATTTTATAAATGCACCAGAGGCTCCAACCCTGTTCCCCAGAGCCAGCGTGATACGTGGGTGACAGTTCGGTGTCGTGCACCCCTGTACTCATCGGGTGAGCTCTGATGGGGTGTCACAGGGGAGCAGTGCAGCGCTGCGGGCATTCCCGCTTTCTACTTCCTACAATTATCACAGGGTATTAATTGCGTATATTTTTTTCTGTATGCTGAGGTCTGAACTTGCACTGCCAGGCTGAGACGGGGACCAGGATTAAGCCTCAAATGGGCAGTGAAGTTTTAGAAAGGCAGCAGTTTTCCTGGGATCTTGGACACAGCACCATCTCCAGGTTGGAAATAGTTTCTAGTGAGTGGATTTGGTGGTGTTTGTGTGAGATCAGTGACTGGAGCTTGGGATCGAGTCGGTCAGCAGCGGATGCACTGTGATCGGTTAAAGCTGGTTCTTGGGCGTGAGCGGTTTCCCAGCGCATTGTGGTGGGTTGTGCTCCTGCGCAAGAAGGCTGAACCCACCGACCGCACAGCCTCCTCGCTGCTGCCCAAGGAAGCTTTCATGTGGACTTGCAGAACTCCTCTCCCTTTTGGGGATAAAGAGATACAAAGTGGAGACTAAAAAAAAGATAAACCCCAAACAAAATAAACCCCAAACAACCAAACAAAACCAAGCCACGAAAAAAAACCCAAAACAAAAAAGCACCCCCTCAAAAAAAATCCCAAAGCCTATTCAGACCACCTCAAACAAACGCTGCTTTCTTCTGGAGTAATCCAGTGTAAAGGGAAGGGCTCAGCTCCCTTTATGCACCCGCTGCACTGACACTGATCTGAGCTGACTCGGGTCTTTGTAGCCATCCCGATGCCAGAAGCAGCAGGTCCAGCTTACAGGTGTGAATTCCAGCTCCGTCCCCTTTTAAAAGGGGGATTTTCATGCTGGGCAGGCTTGGACAGAGAACAGTTAAACAAAAAGAGCAGTTTACTTTGCCTGGAGTGTGCTCCTGCCTTCCCCTCCTGCCCTTTGCTGCGCTTTTTATTTCCTTAATCAATGTGGGTTCCTTTTGCTTCATTCAATGCTTTTTCCTCCTTTTTTTTTTTGTCCTGGAGCAAATCTATGAAACTGTATTCCTTGTCGACATTTCTCAACAGAAGGCCAGGAGGAAAGTCAGGTTGCTTGAGCTTTACTAGCAGTTGTAACTGGAACCAGCAAGAGCAGTAGGTGTATTGGCTGCGCTGGGTAGACTGGNGTATTCCTTGTTGACATTTCTCAACAGAAGGCCAGGAGGAAAGTCAGGTTGCTTGAGCTTTACTAGCAGTTGTAACTGGAACCAGCAAGAGCAGTAGGTGTATTGGCTGCGCTGGGTAGACTGGTTACTTCAGGGGTTATTAAAGGGTTATTTTGTGTTCGCTAAGAAGCTCCCAGCTACTTAAGCTGTTGTGTGTATTAAGTTTGCAGTCCTGAGCATCAGGAACAGATGCGGTGGAGGAGAAAGGCGGCTTAACTTTTCACTGGGACGGTTTTGAGTAGAGAAACCTGAGGGGCATCTTTGGGTTCCCCCAAACCAGGCTTTCCTGTGGTGCAGCGGAGCTCAGAATCCAACCCATCATCTTCGCTTTTGCTCCACGATAATTTATTATTATACGGGACTGTAACCAGAAGAATTTAGCCTAGAAGTGATCCACCCTCAATTACATGCTTCTGTGTTACTTCGGGTACAAAGAGACCAGAGACACATCCCTTTATCCTGAGCATCTTAGGCAAACAAAGCAGGGGGGTTAGTGGTAGTGTAAACACATTTCAATTACCCTCTTTAGAAAACCCTGATCGCTCATTATGGTCAAATTCAGCTGGAGCCAGAGTGACTCTTTAAGGTTTTTATCTGCTGGGGAAAATGCATGTCGGAGAGCGTAGGAACAAACAAACAGCAAAGTCGCCCTGCCGTATCCTGCGTGCGTGCGGAGAAGGTTTTTCCTGTTGAAGAAATCCTGGGCGGTTGGCAGTTGTTCTGCTCCGTCCTGGTGGTCAGTGTGCCTCAAGATGTGTGCCAGATTAAGCTTTGCACAAAACTGTTACCACTACTGCAGCTCGCTGGGTGCTTTTCCTACTGGAGGCAAATCTAGGGAGGGGTAAAAGCACAGAGATAATTTGTGACCCCATTTTGTACACAAATGCATCCCCTTCAACCTCGGCAGGTGGCACTGACCAAGAAGAGCATCCTGCAGACACATTCCCAGTCCTTTCCCACTGCTTTCCCTCTTCGTGGAGAGACTGGCACCGCGATGGGCCCGTGCACCGATGGGGCCTGCCCAGAGCACGTCTAACGCTGCCCGCCAGCCTGATGGTTGTGACCCCGCAGGCGTCCCAGGGCATGCAGACGGTGCAGGACACTTTGCTTCCCTCCAGCAAACCTGGGCTGGGGAGCTGAACCACCAGAGAGGCAGTGGGGATAAGCAGTCATCCCTGGATGCTGCTTTATTCCCTCCATCATGGAAGTGTCTAACCTCATTCCCCACTGCAAAGCCATGGGTGCTGTGCAGGGGACAGGTTTCCCTGCAGGTATCCCCTCCTTATCCACTCCTCACTTAATCTGCTAGCTGGGAAGATGCTGGGGTTTGTGTCGTCCCGAGCTGGGGATAGAAATCACAGCATCCCGGGGAGAAGCCTGCCTTTAGGAGGGTCCCGAAGCCCAAGTGAAGAGAGTGGCACGAAGCGGTGCGTGTCCCGGTGACTGCGGCTGGGGACAGGGCTCCATCACTCGCCCGGCTCTCTCCTTGTGGCTCTACCGCTCTCTGTGTGCGAAACCAAGCCCCAGGTCCCCTCCTTTTTCTGTGGCACTGGTGGAGATGTTTAAAAATGAACGCTAGTTTTCACTTAAGCCTCACTTCCTGTCGATTTAATGGGATCTGATCACGCAATTCCCTTCATACGCAATTTGCAGTGAGCAAGTTTTGCCGGGAAAACTCTCCAGATCTTGGTGGTGTTAGAGCGGGTCTGAATTCCTCCTTTCCTGTAAGTTGGTTTAGCGAGGCTGTTTCCGTGGACAGCACCAGCACGTCCTGAGAAAACTCCGTCAAAGCCCAGACAACACTTTCCGGTTATTACCCAGTGACTGACTGAGTTTAGGTTTCCCGTTGACAATGGAACAGTGGGTAAAAGGAAGCGATTAACAGCTTACAGCCATATCTAGTTCCTTCTGAGTAAAGCGCTCTGCTTTATTTTGAGACTTGGAAGATGAACTGTACAGTACGTTGTTTGAAAATACATCCTCTGTTTTGGAAAATCTCCATATACTTTGCTTCCACGTTATCTGCATGGTTGTAATTAGAAAATGATGTGCCTGCTACATGACCTCCTCATAAAGAACGTGTTTAACGTGAGACAATAACATTCAATTCCCTTTCTAAACCACCAAAAAGAAAATGGGTTTCAAGGCATTTCTTCCTCCTTCCCAATTCCCTCCCTTCCGCCACTTGGGTGGTCTCATTTGACAAGTTTTACAATAGACGACTTTTTTTTTTTCCATGGACAAGCATGTAAGTACAGGAGAAAATGTGGAACTGGGAAATAAATGCTTACCCCCTCCTTCCCCAAGAAAAACTCAAAGAGGCCAAATATCAGCAGATCCTTTCATGGCTCCTGGCAAAGGCAGGGTCAGAGGGAGACCTTCTCGCAAAGGGAAAGCTGCTTGGCCTCCCTTCGTCACTCCTTACCTACATTACCACTAGGAAACTTCACAGGAGGGAGAAGCACGTGCGTGCCCGGGCCCAAGGAAAGCTGGAGACAGCGATGGGGGCTTTGTACAGCTGCGTGCTTCCCAGGCTGAGGTCGGGACACCTGCGCGGGAGGCAGGAGGAGATCCGCGCGCAGCAGGACGTCGGCTTGTCCTTGCTCCAGAGCAAGGTGAAATACACGGAGACGGTCACTGGCGGGATGACCACGGGCTGCGTGTTGGTTGGTAAAATTGCATTGCAGGGGGAAGCTGGACCACTGTGTGTCTAAGTATTTCTCAGAGGGAATAAGGAGCAGATTTGGGGATGATGCTGACATTAAACTGAAAGAGGTAGCAGAGCTGTGAGGGGCTCGTTGGAGCAGTGCTGGAAGTGTGAGAAAATGCTGTTTTGAGCATACTAAAGATGCAGGAGGTGAGGTGGGATAAACAGGTTGATAGCACCTGGTTTTCATCAGTGAAAATCCTCTAGTCCACAGAATCACCTGTTTCTCTAGGTGCTTACTGTGCACCCCCTGTACAGCGGGTGAAGCGTTGGGAACTGGGCACGGCTTCCCCTGAACGCGCCGCCGTGCGTACTGCACACCGCAGCGTGTTCCCCACCCGGTGAAATGCTGCTTTAAGAAGTCTAGGCCCCCTCTCGGTGGATCCATCTGGCTTTGCAGCACCCTCAGACCCCAGGGGATCGTGGCTCTGGGTGCAGCCCGGGAGCAGCTGTTGCTCTTGCGGTTGCGCTAGTTTGGTGCCATTGGCTTCGGTGATTCCAGGCTGACACCGGTGCGAGCTGTGTCTGCACCATGCAAGGCACGGCCCAGCGGGCTTTTCAACCCGCACTTGAGCAGCTTGCTGGTTTTATTGCACTAGGTTATCAGAATAGCATGCTTCCCTTTTTAGTGTGAAGGTTGACCGTGTTATGTTTGAGAGGAGCGTTTAGGAGACCTAGAAAGGCAGAGGGAGAAGAGAGCAAAGCTGGGTCTGATACAGTGTAGAGATATAGAGCACAGATGAACCAGAGAGTCAAGTTAAAAAATGGTGCTTATGTAGAATAAAATAAAATGGATCCACCAGTGGAAAAATACAAGTCCTATTGATCACCGAGGTACGGCTAGATTCCTCTAGTTTGGAGGACAGCAAAATGAGTATCGCTTCTGAACGCTGCTCTGGCAGAATGATGTCCCTGTAATTAGCTAACTGCATCATAACGTAGAGAACGGCTATCAGAGCACTGACAGAAAAAATAGTTGGAAGTTCCCAGCATTTAACGGTGCTACTCTAGTAGCCTCCACAGGGTCGGAGCCCTGCGGACTATTAGTGTGCTATGAGCTCATTTTTGTTGATGGGCAAAAATATCATGAGCGTGATTGTGGGTTCCAGTGCAGCCCTTTTAAATCACTTTGCCAACCTAAAGAGGCTTTAATATAGATGAGAATTTACATTCATGACAGGGAGTGTCAAAACTGGAATGTATTTGCAGTCTCCAGCTGTCCTGTCTGCCTGTTCAGCTCAGCCATCGACCATGACCTTGCCAGGCCACGACGAATGCTGAGGACCGCGTGTATATACCCCAGGCTGGCGTGCTCTTTGGATGTGGATGTGCAAGCAGCAGGGCGTTTAACTCCCCTTATTTTTTAATGATCTCTTTGTTAATCAGCTCGTGTGTTTTTGCAGAAGAGAGGCCCCACAAGCAGAAACCCGACAGAGCAGGTCTTACAAGACCGGTTTTGTGCCTTGGGAATTTTTCACGTTGCGATGCCAAGAGGGCACAGGTGCAAAGCAAGCGAGCAGGGATGATGACAGTTCAGTGGCTGCAATGTGCTCCCACCAAACGTGCGCCTGTGCACCTGGTATATGTTAGAGGGGTGGATGCGAGCTAGGCTTTCAAACAGGTGAGCAGCAGCTTTCCCTAAAACCCCATAAAACCCCATAACAAAAGAAGTTGTGAAGCTATAAACTGTATTAAGCAGCTTCCCACTCCGATTCTGGAAAGGGAGAGCTCTGCTAAGCTGCCCCCTGTGAGAGGCAGAGCTGGCGCTGGGTACCTCTCTTTAAAGCTCGGAGAACTTGTATCTGCATTTCTTTGATTAAACCCACCCAGCAGTAAGAGCACGGCAGAGCCGGAGCCAAGAGCTCTCTGCAGTGGCCAGACCAGCCTTGCAAGTTGCAAAATAGCATTAGCCCTGGCATTGTTGTGCATCCTCCACCACGCTGGGCAGTACGAGGAGCAAAGGGTGAGCAACGGTTCACAGGGGAGGGACGCAGTGCATTGCTGAGCTCGGGGCTGTTGGGGACCTATGGACGTGGTGTTGCACCGAGCCCCCAGACATGGGTGAACACAACAGAGCATTTCCCAGTCTACATCTACTTGTACTTCTAAACTGACATCTCTGTGTTTGCTCCCCTTTGCTTTTCTCCTGCAAACACTACTGGCGTGGCCCTATTTGCAGGAGTGACTCAGTACACGGAACGAGGTCTGGGGGGGGAATCATATCCAGGAGCTGCAGACACAGAAAGCCTGGGACCAAGTCAGTCGCTCAGTAGGAGCGTGTCCCTGGCCTGAAGAGCCCGGTCACACTTACCTACATGGCGTGAACTTCGGGTATGATATGCTATTTGTGTCAAGCCTCTTCTGTAGTTAGTCATACTCTAGTAGCTGGGGAAACAGATCAAATACCATGATAAAAACATGGAAATTAAAAAAAAAAAGGCACCAAGTTCTTTCACAGCTTTGTTCACTGTGTGTCAATGAATCCGGGCTTACAGTCTTTGACACTGAAATGACAGCAGGGATATTGCGAATATTTAAAGCCTGAGCTAGCATCAGCATTTCCATTTAGGTTATCGCTTTCTGTTGTCTCTGGCACATTAACTTCACTGCAAATGAGGTTTGAGATCTCCATCTGGTCCTGATGGACAAAAGCTTTCTTAGAGAAAGGAAACAGCCCCAGCGGCGGCTTCAAAGCTGTTGGAATCAAATGTGAAGATAGGAAAGTTGCTCTGAACCTATTGGATTTTATATCTCATAAAGTACAAACCGGACCATAATTTTCATGTCTCTAAGGCATTCAACTGCATCCAGCCACTCAAAGCATCATTTCTTCCTTCTCCAGCTTTTTTCCCCTCCTTGCTTATAAAGCAACAGGATGAAGTCTACCAACTGGGCATCAAATGTATGTTGACATTCAGGGTCTGTGTTGGAGCATCTGCTCTCAGGCAGGTCTCCAGGGGCCACGCGTGACCGTGGAGTAAGGACTGTTGAAAGCCTTGGAGGGCAATGCCACTTGTTTTACTTGGGTGCCCAAAAGGAGAACAGGGAATCCTGTTCACAGGCGATAGGGCACAAAACACCTGTCTCTCCAAAAGGAGTTAGGTGAGGGCTGCTCTGTCCATGGAACAAGAATAGCAGAGGATTTTTCCCTCCCTGGTTTGCATACTCCATGTTATTTAAGTGCGCCAGGTGCTCAGGCACAAGCAGGGCGTTTGGAAGATTGCGTTAGCTGTAAAACGCTGTGAAATGAAGGAAAGGCAGATGATGGAGGCTGTCTCCCTCCCGTAGCAGTCCTTGTACCAGTGCTGATCGCATGCACTAGTTTAAACAGCCTGCTGCAGACACGCATAACCACTGGGGTCATGGCATTGTGTTTACGGCCAGATGTTGCTCCACATAAATCCCTGACGTGGCCTGTGTTAATGGGGCGTCGGTTTGATTTTTCAGTACGTGAGGGCAGGGGAAGGCACGGCGTGGGTTATGGTGCCTGGATGCAAAGGATGTTCTAAGGTGAAGGCACCGTGAAGTCGTGCTGTCTCCTTCTCAGCCTACATGAGACTTTAGATGACAACCTTTTGATATTGTATAAGAATATAATCTGTCCTGTATCTATGACAGATCAAAAAATAGTTTTCCTCAGCCATTTTCAAGGATTTTCCTGCAAGAGGTGAGCTCTTAGTGATCCTCTTGGATAAAAAGCACGGCACAGAGGCGCACTGGTGGAGAATACCCAGCCTAACAGCCCTGTTTGCTTAGGATGGTGTCATTCTTTTTACGGTCTGTGGAATCAAACCTATGGGGTGCTTTTATTTACGTGGAGGACAGACGTTGAGTGACACATCAAATGACGAGAATTTGGTGGGATTTGGGAAAATCAGTTGATTTGGCTAAAGAAATCCAGGATCCCCATGGAGTTTGCCGGGTAAAACTTGCTTCAGATGGTTCGTAAACAAAGGGATGTGTCGCTAGGATTGCTAAGTTCAATGAATCTTGCTTTTGCAACCCACTGTTGCAGTTTTACTTTTTCCCTTTACGTCTGGGAGAATTTGTTGCCTCTCAGTTTTATGTTTTCCTTCTGATTTTCTTTTTTTTTTAATATGTATTGTTTTCAACAATACTAACAGCAGGCTTTGTGTTTGCAGTCTGTTTCAGGGGACAGAAAAAATCAAATGATAAATAGCAAAAATATCAAGTGAATATTAGCAGAAGATGTGGGGGGGGGGAGCCTGGCCGAGCCGAAAGCATCTGTGCAGGTGGCTGGGTCAGACTCACGCATCTGTGCGCAGGTGGCGGCGGGGAAACAAGCACGAGGCTGCAAGAAGCATGGACGGGGTGGTTCTGTGCCACAGCATTCTCTCGTTCACAGTTGCCCTTAGGCACAGTTCAGCTTCTATATCAGGATGTGTTGGCGTATCTCCCAGTGCCATGATGTTCCTTAGTGACTCTTTATATTTGTTCTCCGTCTGACATTACACAACAGACCAGGATTCCTTGATCTTGCCTTGTTTGGATTCTTTCATGAATTGCATCCATGTGTCCAAGGCACCGAGCCCTTTCACATAATTGGGCAATATTTGCATTAAGATGAACATCTCTTTCCTAAATGAGTCCGAGTCATTGTTCCTTCAAGTCCCAGAAGCGCTGATGTGAAGTACAGGACCTTGGATCGAGACACGCGGCTGCAAGTCTGGGACATAGGGCTACAGGATAACGTTTGTTCCTTTGGTTTTTCCCTGGAAGCAGCCGTTTTTCCCTTTTCAGCAGGACATTGGCTATGCCCGAAAACCATTTAGAAATTGCAGGGAGCACAGGATTCAGTAGGCTGCCTGTTAAGTGGGGTTTCTTGCCGAAACGCGTTACTCTTAAGAGCTCTGCATAAGGTAAAAGGCAGTGGACTTAATGCCTCAACCCAAGGCAGTTCGGACCTGGGAGCATATGGAATGGCTCCTGTTGTCGTGGTTAACGTGGTGGCCGCCACCAGGCGAGGCACGTGAGCCAGCAGCCCCTCTTGTGCGAGACAGAGGAGGAATGATGGCTAAAGCTGCGTGAGGAAGGCTCTTCCCATCCTTCGACGTGTGTGCGCGTGATTCACTAACTGGCTTTGTCCAGCTGGAGTTGTCACTGAAACCTCGATCCAATAAAACTCCGATTTCATGACTGTTCCTGGAGGTGGCATCTCAAGATGTTAGACATTAAGGCTGGCATCAGCTGGGACACAATCGCCATTTACACGTTTCTGCGGGTGTATGCACACAGGTGTACGAGGCTGATCTACAACATGTCATAAGACAGCTGCATTTTTGCATGGCTTTCATAGACAACCGTGCTTTTATTCTCACGCACAGTTTTCATCCTTTCTGCTGCTGTATGTCTGATTTATCAGAGTGGCTTAACATGTGCTTCTTCCCCTCTTCTCCTCCCGTCTCTCTTGCTGATATTCGTAAGCAAATCACTACTCTTTCGTGGGAAGTGAAAGATGAAAAAGAGCGAGGTTCTTGTATGTGCTGTGCAATGGAGGCGATGGCTGAAACGACTGTTAATGATTGCTCTCTGCATGCCCAGGCAGTGCCTCTGATTTCTTAGTAATTCCAGCTATGGCAACGTACACTAATAGAAGAGCCCGCAGCGTCACTTTTTCTAGAATCAGCCTAAAACAAGGTCACGTTGTCACTGAGCTGTTGAGATAACAGCAGGATCAGGCCCTTGGTTAGTTTGTGACAGTAGCTATTGGTGTGGATTTCCAAAAAGCGATTTTGATTGCTTAGAGTTGAGGCCTTGGTTTTCACAGAGGTTACTCAAAACTTACTGAAAATGTTAGGCGTCTGACGTCTGCATGACCAAAACCTGAGCCATTTAAAACCAACAGTCGTGTTTGACAGTGATCAGCATTAAATAAGCGATTAGCTTGTCTATGAGTGCGCTGAGGCATGAAGACGCCAGAATTTTGGGTGCAGACAGTCTCTGTGCAAGACAGGGATGCCCAAGAGCACTACAGGTTTTGTCTGTCTTCAGCAGTCGCCTTGAAGTAACTTTTTTTCAATGTTCATAACCACTGGCTCCTGTTTCTTCTCTACCAGGGAGGCACTATCAGAGCTAACTAGCACTAATTGGAGAGGGGGAGGTGAGGGGAAAGGAAAGGACATAAAACCCGGGGGGGAGTGTAGATCCCAGGGACTAAGTTTAATACCATTAAACTTGGATGGAAATAATACTCTCGCAGACCACAGAAACATGCCTTTTGCCGTGGGAGTGTAGAGCAAAAGAGAGGAGAGATACGATAAGGCTGGTGAAGTCAACGCAGTTGGTGCAACGAACCCAGGGACGTTGCAGTGGACGGGGGTTGCCATATAGAAGTTTCCTTCTGTGGGAAAAATCAACGACTGGAACGGGTCAGTCTTTTTTGCCACAGCAAACCTATACTTAAGTGTGATTAAAATGCTTTCGGCAAAGGAAATACCCTGTAGTTTAAGCCAAACGTGGGGACATCCTTTCCGCCTCTGATTGATGTTANAGCGATTAGCTTGTCTATGAGTGCGCTGAGGCATGAAGACGCCAGAATTTTGGGTGCAGACAGTCTCTGTGCAAGACAGGGATGCCCAAGAGCACTACAGGTTTTGTCTGTCTTCAGCAGTCGCCTTGAAGTAACTTTTTTTCAATGTTCATAACTACTGGCTCCTGTTTCTTCTCTACCAGGGAGGCACTATCAGAGCTAACTAGCACTAATTGGAGAGGGGGAGGTGAGGGGAAAGGAAAGGACATAAAACCCGGGGAGAAGTGGGGGGGGGGAGTGTAGATCCCAGGGGCTAAGTTTAATACCATTAAACTTGGATGGAAATAATACTCTCGCAGACCACAGAAACATGCCTTTTGCCGTGGGAGTGTAGAGCAAAAGAGAGGAGAGATACGATAAGGCTGGTGAAGTCAACGCAGTTGGTGCAACGAACCCAGGGACGTTGCAGTGGACGGGGGTTGCCATATAGAAGTTTCCTTCTGTGGGAAAAATCAACGACTGGAACGGGTCAGTCTTTTTTGCCACAGCAAACCTATACTTAAGTGTGATTAAAATGCTTTCGGCAAAGGAAATACCCTGTAGTTTAAGCCAAACGTGGGGACATCCTTTCCGCCTCTGATTGATGTTATGGTGGTTTACGTGGCGTGCTATATTCTGAACCAGACCCAAGTCAATTAGGCACCATTTCAAAGTATTTTCTCATGCAGCCCAAGGTTTTGCTTGTGCCAACGAAATCTGAAACTCGGGGAAACGATAGCAGAAATGAAGTCTGTGAAGGAGCGCAGTCAGGCCATCGGGTTAGCAGGCAGCAAGCGCTGCAGGATTCCCTGCTTCAAGGATCAAGCTGCCTTTTTCAAGTTGTGAGATTTAATGGCCTTTTTGCTGAGATCAAGTGTAGTATTGGTTTAATATCTGATACAAGCTCTATCAGGAAAGTACATCCTACCTTCGCAGAGGGACGAGGAGATGTAACTATAAAATGATCAGATCCTTATAGTTCTTCCCTACCCCTAGACCAGGTGAGTTTTCTGCCCCAGGGACACCATCTAAAACCCGTTTACACTCAGCCTTTGACTATTTGAAGCTTTCAGACAATCACAGTATGGGAAAGGACAGTCCTTATGAATCTTTTGCCCTTTCAGTCCCGAAATATCATTCCTTGTGACGGAAGAGAGGAATAACATGTGAGAGCACCATCACAAGCCAGCCAGCAAAGGAAATAACAGGGTGACCTTATAAAATCAGTGCCCAAAAAACCCACCCAATTATAGGGTTAAATGCCACTGAAGTAATGATTCTCCAGGTTTATCTCACTCAGGATACACCGCATTTTAAACCGAGCCACTGGGGACGTGTGAAATGGTGCTTAAACCATCAGTGGAAGGTCCCTTCATAGAACAGACAGATTTCCATGTATTCCAAACCAGCCCTGGAGTCTGGGCAGGCAACGAGCGAGCTTAATGCCTTCCTTTGTAGCAGGAGATCTTTGAAACTCTTATTCGATCGTTTCCCTAGATTAGGATGATTCGGCGCTGCTTTGGAGAAATGTGTTCCCCTTGCCCACCAACCTCCTCTCCCAAAGTGATAAGGCATCTGTAAACACTCTCTGAAACTCTGTACAGAACCTCCTCTGTACGCAGCTTTGAAGCAGAGCTGCACGAAGACCTCTGTACCGGCTGAAAATATCTTGCAAACTGATAAAGAAGTGCAGGTACAGCTGAAATCCACTGTGTAATAAGGATTAGGGAGCCTAAGGAGGTTGGTTTGGATTGAAGATGGAGCTGAAATGTGTGAGGCTTGGATTCGACGAGAATTAAACTGAACTCGGATTTCATCAGATGCCGCACAGCCCCCCTCCTGTCCTGCTCCTCCTCGCCCCACTTCACGTTCAGAATAAATACTCGGAGCTCCTCGTTTGAAAAGCAGCAATTTAATTTTCCCACCGGCCCAGGTTCCCGTTAAATGCGCTGTGCTTCAGTACAATTCTCGACTTTCCCGACCAGCCCTCGTCTCTCTGCATCTGTCTGCCTGTGTGCTGGTCTGTGGTGATCTCAGATATGTGGGCAATTGCTCCGCCGAATACAGCCTGAAAGAAGCCCATTTGATCCGATGATGATACCACAGCATATATTCTGACTAATTGTATCCGTGGAAATCAAGTGCACTTTAACTAATGACAAAAAAAGATAGCGTGGTCAAAGCTTATTTGAAGAGACGACGTGTTTTAAAACCTGACATGACTTAAAACAGAATCATATAAATTTCTTTGCTAAAACACTTTCAGGATATATTAGCTATAACAATAGTTTTCTACATGAAAATGGCTTTGAAATCTTAAAAGAGAAGTATTTTAAAAGAAAAGAATTTTTGCGGCGCATTAAATTGGACGTGAATATGACAGATTTCAAAGACTGTCAAAATAACGAATTTACATCATAAATGCACAGGCTCCCTTTTTAAAGGCCTCTTCAACAACTCAGGAAGGCGTTTAATGGTGAGCAAGTTCAAAGTGTCATGGACTCCCACTGGTATAAAAAGCAGGCAATACCCACTATACTCTCTGTGTTTCAGATAATGTATCTGTCTCTTTTCAAGTTAATAAACTGCACTCCTGTCAAATTGCAGATAAATGAAAGCGACCAAGACATTGTTTTCCCCACATATTGCTAAGAAAGATATCTCCCAATATTTCTAAACGACCCGTATGCTGAAAAGAACTTGAAATGAATCCACCCTGCAGTTATTTCACAGCATCAAAGACAATGAAATTTCCACAGAGGCACTTTCTGAAGTTTTAAATGCTTTATTTCTGATAGCTGCTCATTAAGAAGCTTCGAAAGCTTTTTATTGTTTCAAAGGCAGTCATCTAAATTTTTAATCGTTCACTAGTGCTGTATGGTCATGATGTTACTCTCTAGCTTTAAAACCCTTCTTTATTTTCTAAACAGTAATGTCAACATAATGTTCCCCTGAATAACTGCTAGGTATGGCCTTACTCAAAGAGCAACTGCGAGTAGGAGAGAAAAAAAGAAAGAGAATTTTTCCGGCTCCCTTTTTGCGAGGGAGAGAAATGAGACGCTTCAGGAAATTAAAATCCAGGACCAACAGTTTACAGAGCTGGCCACCGACTCAAAACGCTGGTCTTCTGGGATGGTTTCGGCTCAGTTTTTTATAGCAGGGGAAGTTTGTGGTGGGTATTTTTTAAAGCTAACAATGATGCTCTGCGGGCCGATTCTTGCTCTGTGACACATGAGTGTCCTTAGGGATTAAAGAGGATTTGGGGAAATTTCCTGTCCCTGCCCCTTGGAGCTGCCTCCTACCCCACCCGCCACGAGCGCTGGAGCAGCGGGGCCAGGTCCCGCTCGGTGGGTGACAACACAGGAGGCAGCATCCCCGTCCCCAGCCTGCGAGCGAGCGGCTGCCCGCGGTTTGCAGCGTGCACCGGCCACGAGCGCACGTCGGGTCCTCGCGAAGCAGCGGCAAAGCGCGCGGGAGGCTGGAGGCCGTGCCCACCGGCCAGCCTGGTTGGGCTAATCCTGGCCTTACATCTGGTTTCGCTTTGCTCCTCACTCCAGCACCCATTAAAGACAGGATTTCTTTCTCGCTGCCTGGGACTGTAGATTCTCACACGCTAGACGTGGGGATGAGATTGCAGTTTATTTACTCTACAAGCTTGTATTAAATTTCGCCCTCTAGAAACCACAATCCGGCTTCTCTCCTCTTCAGGGACTGTGAGTTTTCCATTCTCAGGATCTAAGCGTTGGACTGAACCCATGTTCCAGCTCCAGCCTCTTCCCTTTCTTGTGCCTATATTAAAGTAGGGTCAGTTCACTGATAAGCGAGCAGCAAGGAGAGATGGGGGCAGATCTGGGCTGCTTCCACTTAGCAGGAAAGTGGATCCCTCTGAACGCAGGCGCTTGGCGTTTCCACCTTCTGGTTTTCAGTTAGGGTAGATGCAAAAGAAAGAAAAATACCGAGTGGTGGGAAGGGCCTGTGCACGGTGCAGGGTTTGGACATCACCCGTGAGAGATCTCAAGAGAGGAGGATAACAACCGGCTCTTGCTAATATAATGCTTTGCCCTCCTCTAGTGGTACTTGTGATCTGAGACTCTCAAAGGAATCACAGATATTAATACAAAAACCTTCCACCGTCAGTTGTAGCCGCTCCCCCTTGCACAGCTGAGGTGACCAAAGCACGGGTCGGGCGTGAGCTCTCCTTGCAACCCAACGGGACAGGGCACCCACTTTAACCAGCACCTCTTATTTCGTCCCCTGAGTGAAGAAGATGTAATCCAAGTCTTCAAAGGACTGCTTTTTTATGCCAAATGTGTCACCGTTGAATAGATCTCCTTAGTTTTATACGTTGTATGCAAGCTTATGCCTGCTGTAGGTGTGTGGTGACACTTTTATCTGTCCCTCCTCAGCCTGGATTTGGGTGGTTTCGAGCACACCGAACGCAGCATTCTGGCTTTTCCTTGTGACTGTGCCAAGGCTTCATTCCCCTCTCTGCCTTGGGCCCAGGGTGTCTGTCAACTGATCTCATCACTAGAAAAAAGCAATTTGCCTGAGCGCACAAGTTCTGAAATGCAAATAGTTTCAAAGGCACGTTGGCTAACGTTGGAGCCAAGAGAGGCGAGCGTGATCACTGCCCCCAGGCCGGCTCCAGCCCTCCGAGGCACAGCAAGAGGAATTTTACTGGTTACAATTAACTAATGATATCATGGGAACAATAAAATAAAATGAAGCGGTTGCTCCACTTGTACCAAAGGCCTGGGAAAAGATGAGTTGCCAGCAATTCCTGATGGGAGCGGAGTGAGAGCTGCCTGGCTGTTGAGCCCGTGGGTGTCGGTGCCAGGTTTGGGAAGAGGGGGATGCTGTGCGTGCTCTGTGGCACAGCCCAGGCTGCAGCGAATGCTCTGGGCCTCTTCAGGCCGTGCCAGGCTCTCAGACAGCGTGGGCTTTTCTTTAGTGTCTGCATTAAGCTTGTGTCCTGGGATCTTCATTTGTTTTCTGGGCCTGCCAGAGCCTGGATTACTTTTCCTCATCTGCTTTAGGTTTTGTTCTGCTTGGTGTAGTCGCTGCTGTAATTCCAGCACACCCCTGAGCCATGCATCTGCCCAGCCTGGGGCTCCTCCTGATAAACCTGGGCAAGCTGCCACCGACACTTAGGGCTAGTCCTTCTGCCTTCTCCAACCAGCCTTTTGAGAAGCCCTGCCTCTCTCTGGGAAGGCTTAAAGATCTTTGTTGAGGTTATACTTTGCTCTGAGGAGTTGAAGTATCTTTAATTCTAGTACTGGACAAATCAAAAGAGAACTGGGAATAGAAGTGACGTCCTTAGCTAGTATTTGACGAGGCTTACTGTGCTTCCCAGCCACCCTGGGAGCCATCAGTATGGCAGGCAGATCCTTGCAGGGATCAAGCCCACAGGATGAGCCACGATGTTGCCAAAACAGCAAGTCATGAATACGGAAGCTGCTGTTAATGTGACGTACGCTCAAAAGTCCTGATGAAAACCAAAGATAGCATGGCGAGTTACTGTAAGAAATGCATGTTAGAGAAGTAGACTATATCCTGCGTGGCCTGTCCAGCAGCCATGTTGTGCACTGGTGTGAAGGACCGGATCTCGGAGCTGTTGGGCTCTGCAAAGCCCGTCTCGCCGCAGAGGCTGATTTGCACAGGTACTGCAGTTTTGCCCTTTCACGCTGCGGAGATGCTGCTTACATTGGCTTCCGCTGCGTTGAATGCAAGTGGTGCCTTGCGAAGCCTGCACATCCCCTTTCTAAATCTTGCATTTGCAGAATGCACTTTTCCTGTAGTGCTAAAGGGCTAATTAGAGCCACCCGGAGTCTTGTCTGAAAATAATTCCCATCCTGTGTCTAGGATGACCAACGAAAACAAATGAGATGAATAAATAATAAAATTTGCAGAACATGTATTTTGCCAGAGACGAAACAGATTCGTGTATGTGCTACGTTTGGAGCTAAGTTTAGAACTCGGGATTTTGGACAGACTTCTAAATATTGACGTGCAGGGTCTCAGGCCCTTCTCACAGATTGCAAACATCTTGTGTTGTTCACTATTTTCACGTTGGGATCCATGCTTTGTTACCTTTCCAGGGAGAATTCTTTACGCAGAAAGAGCTAAGGGCTTTGGAAGCAATTAGAAGCCGATGGTCTCATATGCTACCGGATCATTTGGCCTATCTTCGAAGCACAAAAGGAGGGGATGGAGTAAGATACAGCTCTCGCATCTGTGAAATTCTTTCCCGTTGGCAACCTCCCTACAAAGTTGTAATTAATGGGGATCTTCCAATTCAAGATGTAAGTAAGTCACGGGCATTGGCTTTCCCACACTCTGTGGGTCCCTGCACATGGAGGGAGATCCCAGTACAGCCTCCTGGGGCCAGGGCTGGATTTAAAGCCACTGCTCAGAGCAGCGTGTTGGATGCGAGCAAGCATGGCTAAAGGCGTTTCCATTTGTTTTTCCTGGCCCAGTGCATGATTAGTGTTGCAGGGTGAGGGAGAGGTGCTCCCAGTCCCCATCCCACCACCCTGCCTCTGGCATGGGGCGATGCTTTCCTTCCAGCCAAGTGTCGGGGAGCTGCTTCCATATGGCATGGCCACAAGGAAGTACCTTTGCGTTTAGTGTGCAGGTTTTCTGAGCCTGCAGCGTTTGCCCCTTGCAGTAAGTGTAGTTGCGTTGACTTCAGCTGAGCAACTCGTGAGCTAGGCCAGTGCCGGTGCACAACCAGCCCCTGCTCACATCGAAGATGGAAATGCAAATGCCTGCCCGCAGGCTGCTAGCTCGCCGTGCCATTTGGTCTCCGAATACTCTGCGTGGTGTATTTCTGTGTTGTAATTACCAGTCTGGTTCCTGACAGCTATAAAGCTGTCCTCAGGAGGGCATGATGGATGATGTTGTGTTGTTAGAGTGGCCTTTTCTGGGGAGTGTTGCTAACTTGCTGGCATGTTCCTTGAGGTGATCCTCTGCTGCTCCTTTGCTTCAGAGTGAGCCACAGTTCCCACTGCTTTCACTTCCCAGTTGAACGGGTTGCTCTGAGGCTGCAGCTTATGTTTTCAATGCCCACGTCTAGAGAAAAGAAGCTGAACTTTTTCCTTGAAGCAGTTTACCAGAATGACTCAGCAGAGGCAATGTAGCTCCAGATGGTCAGTTATAGAGCATCACCTCTGTTTATTATTCTAAACTATTTGCACGTGTCTTTGTGCCTTATTTCTTCTCTCCGCTTATTCTGAAAGAGTTAAAATTCATTGTTTCATCAATGTTGGCAAATTAGCTCTGTCATATGGTATCGTTTCTCTTTCCTCCTGAATGACTTAGATGATTGACTAACAAAATACTTAAAATGCTTGATCTGAAATTTGCTTTTGGATGATATTCCAGGGTTTAAACTTCAAGCTTCATTACTGGAGAGCCTGCTTGCTGGTAAACTCTGAGCATTCCTGCAACACGCCAACCCAAAGCACCTTGCGCGCTATCGCACTTTCTAGGTGCAAATTCAGAAAAAGGGTTACAGTACATTTCCAGCACAACTTACTTGTTTCTACAATGTAGTTTTGCAGAGGGTGGGATCTGCCTCATTTAACTTAGACAGAACCTGACTTTTAAGCAGACGTAATTAGACATCTCGACTCCCTCTGAGATGAATAGGCGAAGGTAGCGCCCCAAAGGCAGAGCGCTTCAGTCCTTAGATTGATGTCCAAGGGAGGTTTGAGGAGATGCCCCGTGGTGATGTCCACTCTCTCCACTGATTATAGGAGTTGCCTACGTGACTGGCTAAGACCGTACACCTGACTTGCATATGGCAACATGGATCCTAGCTGCAGGCGCACATTTTTAAAGGTATTTATGTGCCTGAACAATCAGAAGACGCCTTGCAGGATTTACAGAAAGGTTCTTCAGTTCCACTGAAAGAAAGGGGATTTAGTTTAGATAAGGCAGACGTTTGGGAAATCTTATGTCTCATGTGTTCATCTAAACACTTCAGAAGAATGTGTGCCTGAACGTTCTCTCAAAGTGAGGTCAGATTTAGCTGACAGGCATTTAACAGTTTTGATCTTAACGTGACCCTCAGCAAGTAACAAACTTTTATTTTGAAATAAATGCTTTATTCTAAAGAATTGAAAATAGAGCCTTTCTACTGCTTCTTTCGAGTGATGCATTCCTTCCCACCAAGGACTCAACTACACCATCCCGCCTTGCGGTACCTTCCCTGATGGTAAGGGGGAAGGCAGCATGGTCTGAGTCCAGGTTTGCCTTGGGATGTGCAGGGCTAGAATAACTCTCTTATGCCCTATATAGACTCTACATATTTCTTTCTGTTCCTAAAACACCGGGAAAAGGCACTGTCAGCCTTGGCTTCCAGCTTTCATCATGTCCCTTGACTGCTAAGCCTGCTTCCAGAAAGGAGGCAACTTTGTGCTAGCTCATAAAAATTCCGAATCAACAAGAAGAATAAAACCCAAACAAAGCCTCTTGTGTGCTCAGGTCCAGACATGCCTTCTTGAGTTGTAATTTGTGGCTGTCTGATCACTTCAGAGTTGTAGCACCGATTTCCTCACTCCTCCTGAACCCCTGCCATGTCTCCCAGGCCTGGAGAGGGCCCGCTCCGCTCGCTGCACTTCTGGGCTGTTCTCGGAAATGCTGCTCCTTTCTTGAAAGCTGGAGGGAGAATAAATGACCAGCAACCTGACAAACCTGCAAGAAATTCAGACACAGTAAAACCAAACGCAGTGGCTAAGTGTAGCTCCTCCTTCTTCTGTTCACGGTTTTCATGCCCATGCTTAGGCCTGTGAAAGCTGTGCTACATCAGCAGGTGTGCGTGTTTGGATCCAGCTGCTCTCCTTTTGCAAGATGGCAACTAGTCACATCTGGTTCCCCTTGATTATACTGCTGAGAAATCACCTTGTTCTCATTTTGAAGTAGCAAAAATGGCAGAAGGTCCCTTTATTCACAGTAATCAATTCTAGTTGGGGAGTCATTTAAACTTGCAGACAAAAGAATAGCAAGATCCAGTAAGCTGGAACTACCAAAGGTCAAAGCAGAAATAAGCAGAGAAGCTTTTGTACAGAGCATAATTAATCATCATAACATCCTTTGCAGATGTATGGTAGATTTTCTATGACTTAAAGCCTTTAAATAATGACTGAATGTTTCTCAGAGTTGGGTTCAAGACAGTCAACAAGTTACTGGGCAAAGTATAAGAATCATTGCAAGAAATTCATAGCAGTACAGGTTACCTGTACGTCAGCTTTTATTAAACATTGGCAGCTGCCTGTAGGATCCCACTACTAATGAGTCAAACTTGGTGTCTCACTTGGCACCCATGGGCTCGTGTTTCCCATCTGCGAGGAGGCTCACAGCTTGCTGGTCCCAGTGCAGGAGTGCACAGACCACGTACAACGAATCCTCTCCAGGCTTCCAGCCATGTTCGTCTGAGGCTTTCGCTTTACCCCCCGAGAGGTGTAAAACCTTTCTCCCCAGCACGCTTTCCCCAGCTCCAAACTTCATCCCAGGAGACGGCATCGCTTCCTAACCACACACCACAGCAGAACGAAGAGCTGCTCGTCCCTGCAGTGGCGTGTATCCATCAGACTAGAAGATGGAGCTGATGTTGTGGTAGTTTGTTGGATTCGTGCGTCACTTGGGATTTCTGCATTTGGCCAAGAATTTCTGTAGGGGAAGTTACTTTACACTGAAGTTCAAAGTTCCAGGGTGCTGGTCCAGACCTGATCTTCTGCATAGGCCATCTTGAGTCCAGCTTAGCAATTTGAAGGTCATCGAAGCCCCTGAACTATCACTTATCTATTAAATAGACATCTCCGAGGGCCTCAGCAGGGCTGATAGGAAACAGTAGACCAAGTGGCTTAAATAGAAATGAAATCTTTGGGTTCTGGCCTTCCTGCACTCCAAGCAGAGCCATGGGGTGGCTTAGTGATTGAGAATGAAGGAAGAAGAGGCAAAGTGGGGATGGGAGTGGGGTGAAGAAATGTGTTATTTTTCTAATTTAGGGCTCAGCTGCCAACTAGACACATAACTTGGGCCGGCTGCCTTATTGAGCTCTCTCTGGAGAACCACAGGTTTGGGCTTTCTTCTTTGCTTTGCTTCTTGGGAAAAAAAAAAAAAAGAAATTAAAAAAAATATGCTGGAACATCCTCACTGGAAAACCAGTTGCAACATCTTGGAGCTGAGTTTTCTCTGGTAAATAAATTTCAAGATGAGGTCAAACTAAACGAAGCTGCTAACTAACCCAGTCCTGCTGCTGAAGCATTTTGCTGGGTTTTCAAACATCTTTGTGATGATTCTGTTCTTTCCCTGTTCTCCCAGTGCCATGTCGAAACGTTACACGACTTGAAAGCCCGAAAGTCATGGAAGGGGGTAGAGGGAGGAGGAAAATACAAAGCAAGTTGTGCAGACGGCTATCAGGGGGAGTGAGGATTTTTTTTTTCATAAGCCCCAGTAACCACATGAAAGCTCTTTAAAAAATAATAAAACCATCTTCTCCATAGCAATTCTAGTAGTGCAGGTAGTAAAGGCTGGTATTAATTACCTGATTGAGCTTATTGCTGCAGGTGGAAGCTAGTCAGAATCTAAAGTGCTTGGGTGGCCAGTCGCACTGGTTTCCATAAAGCTGATGGGATGCCTTGTCAACCCCAGCCTCCTCACCAGAGCCCTGGGAGGAGATGCAGAGCAGGTTTCTGTGCTGAGAAATCTCCCGAAGGAGCCTGGCCTGGCTTTCTGGAGCTACCTGGATCCAAATATGTGCAGATATGCATGTCTGTCTGTAAACCAAACCTGCTGGAAGAAGAAACACTTGTGTGACACCAAATAACTGGCTTTCGGAAGCTGGCACGGTGGGTGCTCCAATGAACAGTGCCGCGATGATCTCTGTTGCTCACGAGTTCATTACAAAAGACAGATAGACATCTGCAGGGGTCTTAAAATAATGGCTCCTTTTATCCGGCGATTGACAGAGGTGGAGGGACAAGGATGTGCTGCTTAGCATAAACTGACTTTTTCCTCTCTTTTTAGGATACTAACAGAAAACAATGTGGGCACTCAAAACCGGCAGCTCGGTGGAGGATGGCAGGGCTGCGGCAGTCCTTTGCTTGACTCGCCCTGCGTTAGCATGGTCTTCCCAAAGTGCTTACCCCTGGGCTTGAGGAGAGAGTAAGCCTTCTGGTCTCCATCACTCCAGAAAGCTCTTGTGCTTTCCAAGGATGGGTTTTTCCCATAGTACTGATGTGTTCTCGGCAGCTGGGACCCTGCCCTTACCTGAGCGCCTCCCGCCTCGTGCTGAGCTGGTTTGGTCTCTCTGGTCAGGTCTGTCATCATCACTGCCAAGGCATTGCTCAAACCATGAAATAACGGCAGAAGTACCCTTTGAACTTGTGCTCTCTTCCCAGGGCTGTACAGCTCTGCCATTGCCGGGTGCTTTCCGAAGGGTGAAGTGACTTCACATCATTTTCAGCCTCTTTAGTCTCCCTGACTTGAGAAACAGCCTGAAATTCTCAAAGGAGATAACAATTTTAGGGCTGCTCCCATCCAAACCAATCACTGGGACATCCATACGGGAAAGACTTGTGCCATCCCAGGTTTCTCATGAGTCTTCTGAGATTCCTGAGGTTTTAGTCTAATTTATTTTTCTTAAGCTAGGTCCAGCAATAGAAAACAAGAGAAGGTTATTAGCTATTTTATAATTATACTCTGACCTTTTACAGCACTTTTCAGTTAGGGACTTCAAAGCCATTTGCAAACTTGCATAAACTAAGTCTCAGCATAAAGAAGTGCCACCTTACTTTTCAGGTCAGAAAAGTAAAGTGTTTTCTCAAAATATATGAGGAGCTGAGCTGGGATTAGACCCCAGACCTCCAGCTCACAATCCCCTGCTTTAACCGCTAGCTCAGCCTTTGCTCGTTCTGGCATGGGAAAAGCAATTGGGAATAAGAAGCTATTACTGGGGCAGGCAGTCTATAGGGGATAGAGTTACAGTTTTTACAATAATGTATTATTTAGGACTGGGTTGTGATTTGAGATGGACTCAAGCTGCAAAGTCAGAGGCACTGCTAGGATTGAATACTGAAAACCCCAGAGCAGAGAAGCAGCTGAGTTTGAGGTTTGGGACCTATTACTGTGGATTTCCAGAGACGTCCGTTCCACGGGTCCACGGCACGTCTTCTGCAGCACTTATATCTTGTCCTCAATGCTTTACTTCGCCACGTAGGAGAAGAGACGGCAGGGTTTTCTGCGCTACACCGTTATGATTCCTCCCTTCTTATTGACAAATTCAAGCAAAATTATTTATGGAAGTAATAGAAGGGGCAAGGCTTTCCTGTTAAAATGTTTTGCTCTTCTGCCTCCTATTGCATTGCTGTGTATTTGGAGCGTGCTTTAAAATAGAGAAAAGGGATGCTGGTGTGTTTCATTTGGTCTTTCATTTGAGGGTTGCTGGCTATTTTCAAACTGAACTTAAACAGAAGGCCACAAGAGTTTAAACCTGATTAAAAGGATGCGGGAGAACATGAAATGCCGCTCTGCGGAAGCTATCAGACTCCCTGTTAATCTGTGCTGACACCTTTCGAGCATCAGGGTTAAGAGACAATAAAGAACATGGGGCAAATGGGATCAAGACCAAAAAAGTGAATTAGTGAATTAATTAAGAAAGATCTTGAGAAAAATGTCTTTGATACCTAAAAATAACCAGTAGTATGTATTAGTTTAAAAGCATATTTTCAATGCAGGGATAAGTGCACGCAGCAGGGAAGAAAACATAAGAGAGAGGCTGTAGTAGAGAGTGTAGAGGGTGAATTTCACTGACAATAGATCACTAGAGCCTGTGGTATCGCATTTAGAGGGTTAAAAGGCTAAACATCTTCGTATTTAACTGAAGATGCTCCTAGAATTCTCAAAAGCAAAAGATGGAGAGAAAAATCTGCTGCCTGGGAACTTGAAAGAGACGCTCTTTGGAGCCCAGAGCCTGGAAAACTGCAAATCTCTTCGATGCAGAGACCCAACAGATCCATTTCTTCTCCTCAGCACTGCGGGGAACAGCCTGTGTCGGGGGGATTTGCCCTCCCTGGGACCGTTCCCAGGTGTGCTACTCGCAGTGCGCTCAGTCTGCGTGTCCTGCCCCATGTCCAGGTCACGCCAGGATTAATTCATCTGCAGCTTAGGTTTAGAGGAAGAGTTTTTGGGGCCTTTCAGCCTTGTTCGTAGACAAGCGTTCTTCTTGACCCACAGATGAGGAGGAACCTCAACCAAGAAAGGTTTGCTTTGCTGAAAACATGTCGGGCAACCACTGCACGGTTTGGTTTCCTAGTGAAAATACTTTCATACTTTCTACCACTTTGCTGAAAATTGCTCTTGGGTATTAATCAGACTGGACTTTGCAGAGCCAGGACCAAACTGAATGATTGTAATTTGGAAAACTGCTATAATTTGCTAATCGTTGCCTTTGCTAGAATTTTACCACACTCTATTTGAATCAAAAAGTCACCCTTTTCTGTAAGGAAGGCATACTCTGAAGGTAACATGTCCTCTCTAAAAACCGATAAATGATGTTCTTGGAGAACAAAGATCTAAGGACGCTCTATAGAAAGGAGTCACACGAACAAAGCTGTACCATCTATTAAAACTGGCAAAACTGCTTAAGGCAATCCAATTGCATTTTTTTATTAGTGTTGTGTTGCGATGCTAAACAGAAAATGACAGCTGTCAATAAGATAAAGGTCTTCATTGTGCGTGAAAAATTTGAATTGTTACTTTAAGGAAAGATTTTTTTTTTAAACACCGTAAAACATTTATGTTAACATTCTACAAAATTAGGAAGGGGAGAATTGGCTCGAAGTCTTCCAAATCCATTAAAGTTGCATGTTGTTGTTCAAAGCAACAGTTGAAAAAGAAAAGCAGAAGGTCTAGAAGGCATGAATATATATATATTTGAACACACATTCAACAACTTTGTCTGAGAATCAGAAACCTGGTACTTGAACAAGTTTAGGCCTGAGTGAAAGTTTTATCTGTGGATTGGGCTTAGAATTTCTAAACAATTGATGACTGAGGTGGTGCATGGTGTTTCCCTGCTACGCAGAGCAGAAGAGGTTCGCTCCCAGTAGGTACTGGACACAGCCCAGCCCAGACACAAGGCTGCTCTGTGCAACCAGTCGCTGAAAGTTCAGGAAAAAGCTTTGCGTCTTATCAGAAACTGCAGGTTTCTAAGTCTAAGTGTCTTTAAGCACCTTTGCAATGAGTTTTGCCTCTCTCTAAAATAACCAGAGCAAGAATTATGCTCCAGAGAAAGGAGAGGGAGGTGGCAAACCTGCCGTCTCCGAGGCCAGCAGGTCTCTGCGGCGTCATGGAGATGCACGAAGCGAGCAACCTGATAACCATTTTCTGGCTGCTGCTGTGATGGGCTTTTGGGGTGCATGTGCCTAAGAGGGGGTTCTCCCAGGCAGGATCAGTGCTGTATGCCCACAGCATGGATCGGGACGGGGAACTGCCCCGCTGAGCTGTGCTGGAGGTGGCGTTAAGTGAAACTATAGCACGGTTTTATTAGAAAATTTGTAAACTTGGGAATATGGGGAGTGGAGCAAGGAGGAGCTGGGGTGCAGGGAAAACCATACGTCAGCCAAGCACGCGCAGTGACTATCAGACCTCCCACCGTGCCGGGGGGACAGGTCCCCCATCACCCCCACCTGCCCGGGGAGCCCGGGCGTGCCGGCCCCGTCCTCCTCCTCCTCGGCTGCTGGGAGAAGCCCTCCCTGCCGCTCTCAAGGCAATCAACTCCCGCGCCGCCCACCCAACAAGGATAGCGATTTGTTCCTTTTTTAAAGAAAAATTAATTGTGGCACAGGAGTAAATGCGAGGACTTCAAACGAACCGGTGACTCCGACTGGAGAAGTTGGCACTTGGAAAACAAACATGCAGCAACATCATCGCGTGTCACGCTGCACTCGGAGAGAGAATTTTGAAATCCCGACTCTCTGCGCACTCCGGTCGGCGGAGCGGCAGGAAACCCTCTCGCTGCATTTTGCTGGTTAGTAATTACATTTTTCATATTTTATTTATTTCCTCAAAAGAAACAAGTAATTATTACACAATCCTTTCTCCATACCGCTTTGGAAGATTTATCAGTTACAGTCTAGGAGAACAGCCCCATGTTAGACTTCAAATGCGTCTCATTAAAGACATTTTTTAGGAAGAGTGGTGGAAAAACAAAGAACTGCTGTGCTGTTGTCTTCTCTTTAACGTCGGGTTCAGAAGTAATGATGTTGGGAACAATCATTCTTCAAGTCTCTGTTTCCTTGTGTTTACTCATTAAACACAAGAACCAGGTGCTCTCATGGGGGAATGCACTTTCTAACACTGGCTTTAGAAATAAAAAGTCTCTTTGCTTTCGCTAACAAGCACAGCTTTGCAGAGAAGGGACCGGGAAAAAGGCGAGCAGGACCTGCTTCAAAAATGAAATATTAGTACCCGGCCCTGCAATATTAGCTCATAGACGCTGTCCTGATTTTAGAGAGATGCTGGTGGGAGATGTATGATTACAGGGTATTCACGCTGCCTAACGTTTGGTCCCGGTGTTCACAGCTCCTGGCGTCGCTCCTGGTGAGAGCGGGGCTCCTTTAGGAGCAGCTCGGAGCAGTGGAGATGGGCTCCCGCTCTTATTCTCCTCTGTAGGTACCTGTCTGTCTCCACTGATCAGCCAGGGTAACCGGCTCCCTTGCTTATGCAGAGTGCATATCGCCATGGAAGATATTTCAAGCTCTGTGATATCTCAGGAGCAGTTAAGTGACCTAAGTGTAGGCGTCTCGTGCCACTTTGGACTCCTCAGGGCACGCAGGAGATCTGCACAGGCTGGTGGGTACGACACTAGCTGGTGGGAGACTCGTGCCTGCCGATGGAGCATGCAGAGGTCAGGGAGGTGCCCCAGGGCACCTAAAACCTCCACCTCCTCGCCCGTGTTTAAGCACAGCTCCACCCCAGACGTGACGTACTGTCTGGATGTGATGGGGTCGCATCAGGACTTAAAAGATGGAAAAGCTCTTGCTTCTGGGGGAAGTTCATTCAATTTTCTTGAAGTTTCTGTAGGCAGAAAGTAGGAGCCGATAGTAGTAGTAGTACAGGTAGTACAGGTCCAAGCTGTGAAGGTGACTTGACTCTGAAGGTTTCTCTGTTGCCTGTGCCCAGAACATTCACAATTTGGTACCAGTATTCGCTACGAATCGCCTTTGACTCCCGTGGCAATGAGAGAACAGGAAAACTCAGGATTAAGATCTCAAGCTGATTGTCTTCCATTAGTTTTTTGTATGGGACATACTTAGTTTTGACAGCCATAGGGAAATAGAGCTTATCTGTTTGTTTTGGCATCATCAGCAAGGCTGGGAGGGTGGAAAATCCTCTCCCTTTGGATGGATGCGCTCAAGTTAGAATGAGCGCACATGTGCAGAAGGCAGACGGCTGCCGTGTAATGACCTTTGGGTGTCGAAAAGTCCTTGGGTATTTTGGTGGAATGCTGAAAACTTTCATACGACCACAAACTAGTTGAAATTTTCAACAAAAGACAAAATTCTTCTTTTATTGTGGAGTAGAAAACTTCCATTTCTGCAGGAAATGCTGTTTTGCAAGACTTCAACCAATCCTAATTTTAGCACCACTTTGAAGCTCAGGGCTGGACCTTTATTTGTGCCAATATAAACTGATGCCTCCCCTGGGCTGCAAGGGACAGGTAGCGTGTGCTCAGGGAACCAGCCAGTCTGTTCAGGTGCTGACCTCTATTAATAGTTATTCAAATCACAAAACAGCCCCAAATAGGGTTTGCTGCGGTGCCTTGCTGGAGGGCTGCTCCTGCCCCCGGCCCTGGCTGCCGCACGGCTCTGCTCGCCAAGCCCCCATGCCTTTGAGCGATCCCATTGATGCAGAACCTGAAGATCTGTGTTAAAAGCTGTGAATGCTGCTCTCCTGCTTCTAGCCCACCTTCCCTGAGCCAGTCGCTTAAACTTTTTACTTGTCCTGCAGAAAAGCCTGTTAGTGGGAAGATATCAAGGGGAATCTGTGTGGATCTGATTGGCAAGCTGTGTTCTTAGTTCTTGGTGCTTTTTTGAGTCGTCGTCTTTTCCCCAGCAGTGCCTTTTAATTCTGGTTTTATAGCTGACCTTGTTACTGTTGTTAGTACAGTTTTTTCCTTTCCCTTTTTTTGGCGTAGCACTTCTGTAAATGTTTTTGTTCTTTGTTCTAGTTCACTGTCCCTTTGAGCTTCCCTCTGATGTCTAGTCAGTGGCATGTTTTTGATAAATTCTTCCCTAGCTGGTGCATCTTCTCTCCAGGTATCAAAAATCAGGGCAATGGTTATTGAAGGGACGCTCATTAGAGTGATATATGATTTCACTGCTGCCACCGCCACTAAGGAGTGGGTGCTTCCGAGTCAACAAATGGGCCAGCATTTAGACAAAGAAGCAGGAGACCTGCCCTTTCAGACCCGCCGGGTAAAACCACAGCCGAGCTCTGGGCCTTTGTGTGCGGGGCTTTGATTGCCACACGTGTGACGGGGAAAGCAGCGTGCTCTGCAAACTACCCGTCAGCTACATCCCACTGGCAGCCGGGTCCCATTCCTACCGTCAAGGAGCAAGAGCGGTCTCCTGCAGCAGAACTGTGCTTGGAAGTTCAAGGTAAAGAGCTGAAAAATGGGAAGCGGGGCAAAACGAGCTCTGTTTTGTACCTCTTTACTGCTTACAAACTCTGTAGCAGTGTGCATGAAGGGGGCTGGCTGCGAGAAGGACACAGGACTGACTGCTCAACAGGGCTAGAAATTTCCTAAAATCCTGCTGGCACAACTGCCATGTTCTGGCATTGGCCTCCGGGCTGCTCCGTGGGAAGCTGAGCTGGCTCTCACCCCCTCAACAGGTATGCTGACCTGAACCAAGTCCTTCGTTTCAAGCTCAGCCCAACCCAACCAAAAAACTCTGTTCTGCAGCAGAACCCAAGTCACGCGCAGTTCAAAGCCATTTCTTTATGTGTTAAGGGTTCAGTGCAAAGCTCTGCCTCCCCGGGAACACCCTCTTCTATCGACATGTCCCCAGGCACTAGGAGATCACCCGCCGCACAAGTTATTTCTGAACTTGACATAAAACTTGCCACGTCTTCTTGAAGTCCTCTACGGACAAAGAGCAGAGCAGGGAGGACCAGCAGCTCCAGGTTCTTTGTACCAGCCAAACGGAGAACTGGAGTATCTGGAGATCCTCATAAAAGGGAAACCAGCAGCCTTACCTCTGTACTTTCCCAGCATAGACCTTTTGCCTTGGATTATTCAGGAACCTTTCTTGTTTTATGCATGCTAAATAGGCTTTCCTTGAGTCTCTTGTATGTTAGAGGTTTAACAACGCAAAGGGCTTTGTTCTGGTTACAAGCATTGCAAAGAACATCTCTGAGGTTTGTTTACACCAAAGGGCAATGGCATAATAATCCTCTGTGCATCGTGCAAGGGCTTGCAACAGGAAAGGTAATGTCTAATGACCTTCACTTCTTAAATGCCTTCCAAACTCCTCCTCAGACACTAGAGGGTAAAGCTCTGCAGTTCCACTGAAGAGTAAGTAACAGAGGGAAAACGAACCGCTGAAAGGTCAAAGACAGTGTCTGAGCCAGGAGACTTGGCTGCTTTGATTATGCCAGCACTGCCCTATATTCTAAGAACTTTTCGGAAATTAAAGGAACTCTGAATTGGACAAAGCTGAAGTTAAAAACACGATTGAGTGGCCTGTGGCGATGCCTTTTGTACTTCTGAAATATCGCAAGATGCTGCTCCGTGACCAGGCAGGGCCCATTGGCCTGCTGAAGATCCAGTAGAAGTTCTGCTGGACTCCAACGTGACACAGATTCCCAGGACTGTCAGCAAAGCAACTCAAGCAACGTAACCTTAAAATAAATTCAACCTTAAATTCTCCTCGTGGTTTCACTTTAGGAATCAAACCAGCTGCCAAGTGCATACGCTGGAAGTAGATCCCTTAATTTAACATTAACTTTTGCTTGTTGCAACTTGATAGGCACACTCCAAATGCCCCACTGCTTTGTTCTAACCCTAATTCGCTCACCCACACCTGCCTAAACTGCTGGTGACTTTCTCACTTGATGCACATGTGCGTGTCCCGGTTTTGAGCTGTGTCAGCAAACATTGCACCTCGTTGCTTTAAAAAGATTGCAAAATGCTTGTTTTGTGCCAATGTGCATGCTTCGTGCAGCCACAAATGAAATGCAAATAGGAGGTTTGGCCCATTGCTGGTGAGACTCTTCAAAGCAGGACTCCCCTTCCTGTGATGTGAAGACTTTGAGATGGAATCCCCCCAAGCAAGAACAGCTCTCAGAAGGGATGCCAGCACCTGGTAAAATCAAAGCTTTGAAGATGGGCCTCCCCATTGATAGAAGTCTATGCATAAGTACCCTCCTATCTTCTCTGATGCCTTTCCAGTGTCAGCAAACTGGAAGCTACAGAATCAGGAGAGGGGTGGGATCCCTCTGATGCACCCTCACTGGAACAGCAGGTCTTGGGTTTGCTGGAGGCTGCCACCCAGCCGCGCAGATGGCTAGGACTGACCTTTTCCTGGCTGACTAAGGGGTCTGGCAGGTGAATTCTAGCAAATCTTGCTGGGGTGGTTGGAGATGTTATCGCACCTCCACTTCCCCTCCTATCTGTCCTACCCGCTGCCTGCCACTCCCTTGTGGAGCTGGCAGAGCGAAGCCGTGCCGACGCCATAAGCGCTCGAGGGGAAACCCAGCAGCTTCACCAAGACGGATGAGGAAGGGAGGTTTTTCTACCAGACTCTGCAGGGCTAAGTCTTTGATTGCCTGTGCCGTAGGAGCAGAAACCTCCCACAGGGGTAGGGAAGGGAGATAATGGGACAGCAAGAGCACCAAAAGCTTTTGCAGACCTCGCCGGCTGGAGCCCTAAGGTGCAAAATTCTCCTTTTTCGATCTCCCTGAGGGAGATGATGGTGTAGCAAACAGGGGTAAATACCGTGACTTGTCTTCGCTCTATCGTTGTGGCATCTTCCACTTTCAGACCCCTCCTTCCCTGACGTTCTCAAGAAGAGGATCAGTCACTTCCCCCTCTTTCCAGAACCAGCCTCCCCTCTTCTGCAGGCCGTTCTCAATCAAAGCAATGCTTTCCCTGCACCAGGCAGGGTATTAGATGGCTCACAAATTATTTTACTAATATTTGATTGAACACCCTTTTACTGTAATGCATGACCTGCTGAATTACAGAGAAAAAAATATTTGCTGAGCTAAATTCTCTCTTTCTTGTGGAGAAGGCTTAAAGCTCTCATTTTTCCTCATCCCCAAACGATTTCCACTAACAGGGCGTAAGAAACAGGAAGGAGTGAGGCTTCATCTCGGTTTTCATCTTTTCCTCTAATCAAGTGACGCTCCTCGGCGCCCTGCAATACCTGTTCTCGGAGCCTGTTTTGGGGTGAGGGTTGTCCCCTGGCCAGGAAGGAAGGGGGTGGAAATAAAAGGAAAATCCCTCAGGCTTTCCCTGGGAAGAGGAACTGGGAGTGCAGTGGTTTGGGCACATGAGCGAGGAGAAAGGTGTTGGCAAATGAAGTGTCCGTGAAAGCCGTTTGGTGTATGGACAAAGGGCGGAAGGAGTCAGTGCATCACTTACTGGTTTTGCTTCTTAGAAGACCAACGTGGTCTGTGTTCCTGAGAGCGTACATGATAAGGATATGTTACTCCTCTGCTTGTCTTTCTCCAAGTCCTTGAAGATCTAGTCTTCTTAGCTTTGGGGTACTTTGGGAGGGAAACGGATGCTTGTGTTGAAATGCCCAGGAGAGGGCTCCTATGTGAGAACGGGCTCCGTCTCAGGGTCTCTCCTGTGGAGCCTGGCTCCTCTTCGATCTTCACAGAGCGAAGCTCAGCCCCCGTGCTTGCTCGGCTGGATTACTTTTATCATTTCAAAATGTTTCACTTCTGAACAAGAAATCCAGTGCTTATGTCCACCAGACCCAAAACTGGAACTCTCTGTTAAACGTGAAACTGGAAGTATGTTAAAACTGCGTATTACGGTCTTGATGAGTTATCTGTTTTAAAAGGGGAAAACAGTGAAGAATTGCTGGCGTAAGTGTGGAATAAGATTTTTTGAAAGGAATTACCCCAGCCAAGGCCCAGGATAAAAGTATTTTCAATAATAGCATTAGACCAAGAAGGAGCACAGCAAGAAATGCCAACTGTAGTCTCTAAATGCTTAAGCAACTTGAAATCTAAAGATGAAAAGGCACTGTACACTACTTACTCTTATTAATGCTGAATTGTACAGAAGTACATTTATATTTTATACCTCTTTGAACTGGGAAATACATATAATTCCCACAAGAGGATAAAGTATTTTTGCACTGAAGGATTACAGAGGTGCTGTTTAAAAGACAATTCAAGGTACAGCTCTAAAAGGTACTGTGACCGTAGGTCTGGTTGCTGCTCTCATACTTTCGTTACTGCCCAGAATTGGTGGATCAGGTCTGTGTTTTGCGAGTGAAGGTGACGGAGGTGAATGTAGGTAGTCCTAGCAGATCTTAAGCAAATTGCTGTGTTATTTGAAGGCGGAGTTCTGCTTAAAAATCAAGGGGCTGATAAATGTCTTTGACCGTTTTCCAGCCTTTGTGGCGGTTGCCACCGCTGTGACCCGCTGGACCTTGCCCATCTGCAGCCACAGCCTTTGTAAGGTGCTTCCACTGCGGTGAACCTACTCGAAACCGGGGAGCGGAAAGTGCTTCCTCTCGCTGAATGTTCTGGTTTGAACCCAACCCACCATCTCCTTAGATGCATTTCTCTGCTGGAAGTTTATTAAGAGTGACAAGCCTCTAGTAACGTAATCTATCATTTGAATAAAACAACTGCTGTGTTCTGCAGGTGACTCCTTTGTGGTCACGCTCGAAGGAATAGCATAAGGAATGATCGCGCATGCCTTTAAACTTCATCACAGTACTCAAAGGGTAGAAAAGATAAATAAAAGCCAAACAGCATTAGCTTGCACCGTCAAGTTAACAAGCTCTATCGCATCAGATGGAATGGCTGGAAAAGGATACTGCCCTTTCTGAAACAAGGCAGCTCCTGAGTAATTTTTATTTGCTTGAATAAAGCATTAGATCCAAGCACCAGCCTAACAAGGCCAGACATATTTCCTTGGGTTGACACAATCCCATTTCTCTGAAGACCTTCTGTCCCACGACTCTGCTTGCTCTCTGGCAGGGCACCTGAGGGGATGCCAGGTGGCCTCAGCCCACGTCTGCTTCTCTCAACTCATCCTCCCGCGGGCTTGTGTTTGGCTAATTGTAGAGAACGTTTATTTACCACAGACCCACTGCTTCAAGCATGCTTCGGACATGGGTTTGGTGCTGGTGCAAGGGAGCACGGCCTTACCTCCTTCAACCCGGGCCGTTGCTGCCAACGGGAATGAGGGGCAGCGATTTCTAACCAGCAAATAGCAGTTTGCAGACTCCATTGTACCAACCCACCNCAAGCATGCTTCGGACGTGGGTTTGGTGCTGGTGCAAGGGAGCACGGCCTTACCTCCTTCAACCCGGGCCGTTGCTGCCAACGGGAATGAGGGGCAGCGATTTCTAACCAGCAAATAGCAGTTTGCAGACTCCATTGTACCAACCCACCGTGGGGAGGGGAAGAGGAGCAGATAATGAGCTACTGCATGATCAACCGCAAGAAGAAGGTATAAAAGATATAGACCATTAGAAAAGAACAAGGCTTTAAATGCCATCTGAGATTTTAGCTGAAAAGGCCTTTATTAGGTTAAAAAAAAATCTACATTTAACAATATAGAGTACCCAGTCCTGTAGATTTCTACTGCAAACTCCTCTGAAGTAAACTACAAAGGATTGTGATGTTTCTTCTTTCAGACTTTTTTTTTTATATGAACTTTTTTTTTAAGGCACCGTATCCCAGTGAACTATCCTCCATTTCTTTTTCTTGCTGAAGCTGCAGATGTACATTATGCTAGTGTGAAAAAAAGCTAATTAAACTGCATAGACTCCGCAGGAGGCAGCGAAGGCCTGCAGTGCACGGGGGATGATTGATTTGGACTGTCACACAGCTCTGCTGGGTGTCATAACTTAGTGACAAATAAAGGATTACAGTGTCCCAGAGTAACTCTCTCCCTTTTATTGTTCACCAGACATCAAAGCACAAAAGCATATTAGCATTTTTAATAAGTAGTTAGGTCGGTTGTGGCTTACAGTTTGGAATTACTTTATGTAAAACTAAAAAATGGAAGAAACCCCAAACTTATTGGTAGATTAAAAAATATAATTCCCACAAGGCAGGAGCGGTTCTTCCTTAGCTTTCGATTGAGAGTGCGTTATTTGTCTAAAACACGCGGGGAATGCGGGTTCCAGCCCATTGTCTGAAAGCTAGATTTCCAGCTATAAAAATAGTAGTAAGTTGAAAACATTTTCTCAAACAAGCAATTATTAAACTTCCAGCACTAGAGACCTGCGTGGTGCATTATTTGTGCATTTTGCATGGGGAGCTTATTGTTTTCTGCTTACAATTAGCAGTATAAAATGATTTTTTTTAATCACCTTATCTCTAATGAACATGTATCCCTGGAAATAAAACTGTGAGTATCTTGTATTTTTAAGAAAGCGTAATTTGAGGGTGTTTACTTTAAATGAACAGAACTTAGACATGAAAATGTGAACCAGGATGGAATAATGAAGCTGGTGTTCTTATCAGGATACAATTAGCTCTGCATAATTGCTAACATTTCCCTTTGAAGTGGGCAGAGTCCTTTTTGAAGGCGCTGGTCTGCTCTGCAGAACCAGACGAAATGGCACGACCGGGATAACGTCTGCGTGCAGGATGCCGGTCCAGTCCTCGGGCACTCGGTTGTGTCTGTGCATTCACCCTCGCAACCTGTGCAAACCCCTAACGGCAGCCAGAAAACGTCCCCTCCTAAATGGCGATGACCCAAGTGATGGCAGTGCCATGACTCTTGCACGTTGGAGGACTGTCACCGTATTGCTGGTGGAGAGCCTGCTTCCAGGACTGCATACTTCAAGATATTTATAAATACCATACGGGGTTTGAGCTAAATCTTTGTATGTGAGGATCTTGGCTGGAAACACCATTCTTTACGGAGTTGATCAAAACCAGAGATGGAGGGAGAGGTGAGGTTGGATGACCCCAAAACTGCTCCTCCGTCACCACCCGACCCCGTGCCCGCAGGCACCAGTGGCTGGTGTCAGTGAGCTCCGGATCTGGCCACGGCCCAGCTGAAATTCCCTGCAAAAAGGCTGCATAAAGACGCAACCTCTGCTCTCCTCACTCCCTACTCAATGGTGTAAAAGTCACCAAAACATTATCGACATGTGAGATGCAGTTGCTAAAAATCAGTTTATTCACCCCTAAGTGCTGGCACATCATTTTGGATGCTAGCGTCACTGTTATTGTTTGGTGTCGTAGCCACTGTCACTAACACTATGCTATTATCTTTTATACTGGTGTTTGAGAAGTTAACCCTTTACTAACTGCCCTCTTTCATCTTGTTGCTTACTTGCATCCCTTGCTGCTACTGCATATTTCCTTGCAAGTGTGGTCCAGCACTGAGAGCATCAAGGACGTTTTTGGTGGCTGGAGCCACGTTTTCTGAATCTATCCTGCAAGATGGGCAAGGAACTCAAAAGTTTCTTCCGCAGTTTTTGTGAAAATGCCACATTTCAATGGGACACTTGGCTGAGCTCGTCTGAGGCGCCTGTTGTGTCTCCTTCAGCAGGCTGGCACGGTCAGCAGCGAGAGCTGACAGTACCCCCAGACTCCAACAATGGGACAACTCCGTCCTTGTGCGTGGACAGAAGCCTGTCATGGGTGTGGTCTTCCAGTACTCCTAGTTATATCCTTAGATATAAATTTCTAATTTTCTTGACCCTTCCTTACTTTTTTGCAGCTGTACAGACTGCCTTCTGCCCCACGAGGTCTGACAGACTTCCCTCTGTCGAGGACAGCAGCTGCCAGAGTAGAAAAGCTGCATTAGGAAAGAATAATGTGTATTTTTAAGCTGTCTCTTTATACAGTTTAGGAGCTGAAAATGAGGAAGGGAGCCAAGATCTCTGTGGAGCTCTAGCAAGTATGCCATGGACCATCGGTGGTGCGAGACCACATTTAGGGAACTGCTGGAATAGGCCATAACAGCTGTAAAGCAGATACAGTTTTCATGTTATCCCTGGAGAGATGTTTCCTCCTTTTTTATAACAATTCTTTCAATACTTTTTAAAATGAAAACTTAATTTTCTTGGTATGAAATTACCTTTAAAAAAAAAAAATCAAAGAATGTAGCATGAGAAAAAAACCTGGCGCTTGGCTACCCGTGTGATAGGCACGTTATAAATACTTGCGATAAATAAGAAAAATTGACATGAAAGTAATCTTAGGAGTCTGTCTTTCGTTTTGAAGGACAAGAAAATGTTTCTCAGTTAAAGATGAAGTAATACTATTAACCCATGGTCTTGTGCCTATACAAAAGGTGCTTGAGGTACAGTGAAGATGTCCAAAGAGTGCAGAACTGTATTTACCGTTCTAGGTGCCAAAACATTGAGACACAGGGCAGGAATTTTTGATGACGGAGTTTCTGCCCAAATTTAATTTCCTTTCTTTGGTTCAAATAAAATCCTTCATTTAATTTTAATGTAGTGCTTTTTAGTAAATCCAAACTTACCAGACTTTGGGGCATTTAAACCTATATCCAGAACAGAATTTTGCAGTGTGAATCCACCGCTAGTATTTGTGCGAGTACGCCTCAATGCGTTTCAGTTATTGCATGCTCTTGGGACTGGAAGGCCAGGATGGAAGAGCCCATCTTCATATTACAGATGAGCTGGCAACCTCAACAGGACGTGGGATCTGACTGTAGGAGGTTCTTAATCTTGGCAAGAGTCAGCAAGTCCCTTCTGTACTCACACTACAAAAGAGGATTTGCATGAGGATTGTCGCGAACTCCAGTCCTCAGGATCTTATTTTTTTGCAGAACCGCAGTGACTTTCTCCTTCCCCTGAAAAAGAGCCAACAGTGGGAACTGGTTTCATTTTCTCCGTCAGACATCTCAGCATAATTTATGCATACCTGCTCTGCATTTTCCAGTTATTTCTTTACACTTTTCTGGTCTCTAGGAGTTTCTTTCTATTTGTGAATCCTGTATGCTCACTTGCTCTTGTAGTTTGGGAGGCTCCTGCATATTTGAAAACGATGGCTTCATTTGTTTTTCCAAGTTCTTACTGAATCACTTGTTGGTGTACAAGTGACATTCCAAGAACCGGATTAATGAAAGCGCCTTTCTTCTTTGTACAAGTTATATTACGTCAGAAACTTCTCCACACGCACACCAGTTCCAGTTATCTGATTGATATACTTAGACATCACGCATGAAATATGCCTTTATTCACGTATTTGCGTCTATAAACTGAAAAGGACCCTTTATTCTGGAGGAAGAGCCCTGCAGCTCGGAGCTGAACTGTACGGCTCTGTCAACAGTCGGGCTGGCTGCTCGCCAAAACCCGGTCTTATCTCTTCAAGCAAAACCGGTGGAAGGAACCACAAGTGTGAATTTTGAAAGATCCATTAGGAAAAGAAACCCCACAAACTCATGATGTCACTTCAAATCTGCAGCCGGCAGACACTGTCTGGTGCATGCTGCCCGTTGGCCCTGCTCCCGGTGGTGGGGCTCCTCTTGATGCCCGCTGGGGAAGCAAAGGGCAGAGTTGATCTGACCTTAAAAATCATCACCTGAGGACTTTGCTCTTAGGGCTACATGCCTCATGTGCTGCACAGCGTGGAGCGGAGAGGCCGGGGGGAGCCAGGAAAGCAGCCAGCAGCACAGGTGGAAAAAGGCTTCCGTGGGGCCATCCCATGTCGGATGCGATGCATGAACACATCCCAGACCAGCTGGGGTTTGTGTCCGTTGTTCCTGGCGTTGCCTGGTACGGAGATGAAGATGAGGATGAATGCTTGCAGCGGATATTTATCACACGAGAGCCTCAGCCAGACGAGGGCACCATCAGGCTTGGGCATTTGCTCTCCCTAAGCCCTTCTGGCCTACAAGCCAAGACCTAACAGGCGGAGGAAAAACTGGTGGAGAACAGGTAGGGTGCAAATAGCAGCGCTCCGGTTAGATACCTGAGCCTGTGAGGAAAGTCATGGCCATCGCCTGAAGATCTGCTGTGAGAGGTTACGTGAACGGGACTGTGGGAAGAGTCGAGGACCGGCTCATTAAACTGTGTGCGAACGAGCTGTCTGACGGCAGTCCGGGAGAGGCTTGCAGATTACCGTTGCTGAGACAGGTGGAGAGGGCAGCGCAGGGCTCAGGATGCTGTTTTGTCGTCAAGTTTATGGCTTGATGTCCTCGGGCTGCAGGTGTCCTCCCTGCTGAGATCAGCTGGAATCAGGAACGCCGAGCCTTTGTCCTGGACGATACTGGTCTGAGGACAAAATGTGACTTCTGGGTGCTGTTTCCTTCACTCTTTTTATCCCAAACACGGACACCTGGGAGAGTTTGGATACAAAGTTGAGGTGGGTTTTCTTTCCATGTGCCGGGTGAATCTGGCCGTAGGCCTGACCAGGTAAAACAAAGAGCCAGCAATGTTCAAATCATGACATTTCCCACCAAAGTCTGGAGGAGTTTGTGTTTGACTGGCCCTGGCATCCATCGTTTCAAACCCTATCCTAGCACTTTGACTTCCTATTTGAAAAATGCCCAAGACGTAGGGCTGCTCAGAGACCGCATTTGCTAAAGGGTTTCCATAATCCATGAGCTGTTAACAACCTCACACAAAGTGGCACCTCAGCACGAGGACCTAGCAGAGAAGCCAAAGCCAACAGGGGCTTAATTTCTCTCCTGTCCCTCCTCAGACTGCGCCACCGCTAATGCCAAAAATGGTTTACGCTATTACTGCAAGAGCTGTAGGATAGAATAGTTCGGTCACAAGCTTCCTATGTACTTCATTGCTTTTAAAGCTCTGCTGATTTAAGCATGTGCTGCTCTGGAAGGAGGCGGCGGCATTTGCAATAAAGCCTTTTTGACAAGTACTCGTGCATCCTATGCAAAAGCAAAGCCTATCAAAGGCCAAGAAGAGAAGCAAAGCCCAAAGTCATTTTTAACTACACACTCCAAAATATGGGGGGTGGGGGAAGAAAAGTGATGGCAGGTCTGTGCAAATACCTAAGTATGGTCATGTAATACATATTACAGAGTGTGCAGAGGATACACAACTTATGGGTGTTGTAGGGAGCACAGAACAGGTTTTCATGCTTGTGGGACACCAGAGGACTTCTTTTTTTTCCCTTCATTTTTCAGCTGAGAGACAAATGAGTTAAAATGAGAGAGACAGAATGGAAAAAACAAGCAGACTTAGATCTGGACTAAATATACTACCAGGGTAGAATGTTAATTTTACCCAGATTTGGTTTAGCTTGGGAAGAAAACGACACTTTGTCTCTCGGAGCTGTCTGCATAACGTATCAATGTGGTGCTTCCCAATGTCACTGCAGAAATGACAGCCACGGCCAGGTCGGCTTCATTTGCTCTAATTACCCCTCCGTTGGAGATATTTCATATCAGCACATGGCCTCTCTAAACACATACGCTGCGAGAGAGCGAGGGGTGAAGCCAGGAGCTTCCTTGTTCTGGTTGGCTTGCAACAGACCTTAATTAAAATGAGAGTATTTGGGAATTTAATTAAGCATATTGAATCAATTAATAAGACACTTACATGATTACACAAAGTTAGCTGTGAACAGTTTGATACTTCAACTCCTGCCTTAGCTAATTCTTCATTTGATGAAGATTTCCAGCCATCAAAAAAGTTCAGGTAATTAGTGTTCTCCTATGGCATAAACTATTTTTACCACCCACCTCTCACCGAGTGCGCTCCTTCCTCCTTCAGAAACGGAACTTTTCAGGTAGGATTTAGAGAAAACCAAAAGAGAAAACCAGAAAAGCAAGCTAAGGAAAATTTATGGTAGGACTATAAATGGCAATATTAAAGTTTTTGTTGTTATTGATTTTATTTCGTAAAAATCAGGGTACGCTTGTGTCAGTGCAATGGTGAGCGCAAAGCAAGCCCTGTCTCTGGTGCAGGTTGCAGGTGTGTTGTGGACAGGGTAAATCACACGAGGAGGTGTTTGGCTGTGGAAAAAGCAGCTGTGAAAAATGCTGGTGGCCGGCTAATAGGACTGGTGTTGCTCTTTCGGGGTATGATCTGGTACGGCTTCTCTTTGGGGAAGCTTGTGGTGGCCTGGTGGCTGCTCTGCACCGCGCAGATGTCCAGGGACATCCAGGGGCAGCACACAGGGCGTTCTGCCTCACAGCTGGGTCCTCCCTGGGCAGAGCGGAGCGGAGCCTGAGGGTAAGCACCAGGGACAAAACCCAAAGGACTCCAAGGCTGCCTGGGAGCCTGGCAGGGAAGATTGTCTCTTACGTTATAGAGCGTCTCTGGTTCACAGCAGCGAGGAGATAGCGAAGAGAAAAATGACCTTGTTTGTGAAGTCCTGCTCTCCTTTTCTTCTGTGGCATCCTGTGGTCCGGTTGGGCACAGAACATTTGCGGTGAAGGAAGGGTAATTTCTGCTTTGCGTTGCGTGCGGAAAGGCCCTGCCACGTGTGGTGCAAGGAAGATGTCCGAAGGGGGCCCGACCTCCCCTCGTAGCTGTAACGCTGAAATACTCTGCTGCAGGATCACAGCGACATCTGAAACTTACTTTCAGTCGTTTTCTTCCCTCTCCTTTTTTCTCATCTCTTTGGGTCCTTTGGCCCATATGTTGCTAATTTTCTGTCTTTTCAAAGCACTCTGTTTCATTTAAAGTCAGAATACATTCTATCCATCACCATGAATACTAGGGAAAAAAGAGATCTCAAAGGTCAGTGTTCCCCTTAATATAAAAAATAAATGAGCAAAGCACTGTGTTTTTTTCCTTTAGCTTATTACTTTTTTAATCTACTTTTTAGGTCTACCGTGTGAGATCACAGGAGGGACTTAAGCAGTCGCTCCCAGAAAGGCCTCTTATATATTCTTGCAAGAAAGAAGTCCCTCAAAAATGCATGCCTTTGTAGTTTGATCTGCTGAGCCAGACTTCAACCAACCTAATTCCTGGTCAGCAAGCTGGAATGCCACTACGGTGACATGCACAAGTACCCAAAGGCCTTCCCTCGCCAGGAGCTCACTTTCACTTGCTGTCCATCATGTTCACCCAGGAAAAAAAATCCCCTTCTTTGCTGAGATATTGCACCTACACCTTGAAATCTGAGCAAGAGAAAATTATGAGAGAAAAGTGGCATTTAGATTTTTGAAGTAGCAATTCAGTAGATCATAGTCTTACCAAGCCGCCAATTAAACCGCTAAAATCACTTGAAACCGAGAAAAGCACGCAAGATGATCGCTTGTTCAAATTCTGTTGCGTAGAGGTGTGGTTTGTTTGTAGGAGGCCGTCATAGGATTAAATTTCTGGAAGGACTTGCAGCACATTGCCTTGCAGCCTGCAAAGAGTTAATCAAAACAATAGCCCACTATTTTCTTGCTGCTCTACAATTTGCAGTGACAAAAGCTGGGCTCTCCCCAGCTGCGGCAGCGACAGCAGGGCTCGGGCCAGCCCACGTCGGCCTCACAGGCTGGAGTGACCCGGGAGACTCCGCCAAACCCAAAGTCAACTTGAGAGCCAAAGGAACCTTTCTTTACAAAACCTCAGACCACATGAAAGCGCCTGGATTTGTGTTCTGTTATGAACTAGGGATTTGGGCCAAGTTAGTTAAAACGTTCATCAAGATTCATCAAGACTCAGATCTTTGTAGTGAATCTGAGCCTGAGAACTGAACTAACCCTAGCTTGGGCTTCAAACCAGCTGGGAGGCAAGTGCTGTCTGCAGTGGGACGGAGCGCTCCGTAGATGGTGGCTGCGTTTCGCCCCGTTCCCAGGCTGCGTTGCTGCTTCATGCAGCGGATGGGCTCACTCGAGAACCCGAATCACCTCAAACGTGAGCCACGGGGACTGAAGTGATCGGGTTCCCCTGAAATTTTGCTCAGCCACTTGGCCAGAGCCATGGCCACTGCAGGTCCAGCGGAGGCTGCAGCCTCCTCCCTGGGTTTTGATGGATGCCATGCATCAGGCCTTCTGTGCACCTTCCCACTGTAAGCTCGTTTGGGCAGAGACCTGCTGTTTGTTCAGGACGCTTGCGTGGTGGCTCGACTAGTAAATAGTCTCCGGAAAATTCCCTTCAGTGCTGTAAGATGCCTACTTTCATCTGGCAGTACTTCAGGGCTGGCACTTCATCAGCGGATGAATAAAGCCAAGTAATACAGTACCAGTGAAACTATTACAATCTGGGGTGTTTCCAAAACAAGGTCCTGACCAGAAAAAAAAAAGGAAGGAAAAAAAAAAAGAAAAAATGGAAGGAGCAGCCAGGGAGGGGCTTTAACAGCTGTTAGCTTTGAGCTGTAAATTTGGTATAAATCACATTTCTGACTATTTTGAACATGTATAAAAGTTGCGTAACTGTAAGTGAAAGTTTCTTGCTTTGCAGATTGGCTCCATCGATCTAAGTTAAGAGTGTTCAGTGGGAACAAGGAACGATGCTACTGAAGAAATCCCAGCCTAAAAACCAGTTAGCAGGCAGGCAGCTGTTCTTGGATGCTTTTTCACCACGGGGCCATTTGATCTCTCTTGAGGTTGATGCAAGTCCTGCAGACGGGTAATGGGTGCTTTTTGAACAACAGGCCTGCAACATTTCTGCATCTGCAATTGAAAACGCTGTGGCAATGAAAGGAAGCGGGGTCTTTGAGGTCTTGTTTCTGGCTCTGCCACTAACTTATGCATGACCTTGGGCAAGTCAGAAAGCATCTCTGACCTCAGTTTACCTAGTGAGAAAATGGGAGTGGTAACACTTATCAGCCTCTGCGGTATCCAAGATTTCACTAAGACGTGTTTCCTCAGTCTGCTGAGACAAGTGAATCACCGCTCTACCCACCCGTAGGCAGCCTCCTTCCTGCCCCAAAAAGCAACCTCTCCTTACAGACCGATGGCAACACATGCTCATAACTCAGTGTTGGAGAGAGTTATAACCTGCTCCTGACCTCTGAGCATTTCCAGGCAAGTATGTGCTGGGCTAATCCATCATGATATCATTCTGCTGATCACCTGATGCTTTCCATGAGATACGCTCCCTGCTTTCAACCAAGAAACAGAATTGCTCTTAGAAAAGCACACACCCTTTAAAGCCTGACTTTTCCATCTTGTGCTGCATTCGGCTCGCACGCAATTAATTTAACACCCAGCTGGTAGTAAAATTAGGTGTTTCCTGAGCATTATGTTTTTTAAATTGCTTTCTTAATGCTGTCTGCTCTATCAGGGCTGTCCCTCTGAGGAAAGGGCTAATACCTTCTCCCAAACTCAACTTTCTCTCAGCATTGCAGTATAACCAAGAACAATATCCCTGTTGTAAATGTGACGTTTTATCAAAGATGCTTAACAGGCTCTCCAGAATTCCTGCAAATCTTCCACGTCTGGAGGTGCTTTCAGATCCACAGCTTCTGGGTTCATTAGACCTTGCACGCTACTCGCTTAACGGGGACGCTGTCCGTTGCGCACCCCAGAGCGGCGAGAACGACCCCTCAGCCCCTTTGCCGGGAGGGATTTTGACATCCAGCTCAGCACGTTGTTGCTGCTCTCTGAAACAGAGACTGGATTCTGGCTCTGGGATGCGTGAAACCAAACAGAATGACAGGCAGCGATATCTATAGCAAGTCACAATAGTTTTCTTAACCTGCAAGGGAGGGGAGGGAGGGAAAGAAGGACCCTACACAAGACATCCCGTGTCTGATTATACTCCATGCATCCACGGCTATTGAAACTCTCTGATTCCCTTGTTTGAGATTTAGCGGCAACATCCCATTTGTTACGTGCAGATATGTAAAGTCTCCTTGGTATTCAGGTTCATTCAAAGATTTACATTTTGTATTTCCTTGCTCTTTTTCTGACGATGTACATAAAACAGAATTGTAAATGTTTAGGAAAATCAAAGCTATTCTTAGATGCCTGCAATTCCACTAAGTTTGTATTCTCTAATTTGCACCATGAAAGGAAAAGGAAATATGGGAGAGGAACTTGCTTTTTGAGGTTTTTCTTTACTGCATTTCCATTGAAACTTGGGGCTCAGAGTTATGTTTCCCAAGACAATTTGAAAGTCTTAGTAATCGTTCCCTCCGAAGGACGCATCCGCAGCCGCCTTTCCTGCCTTTTCAGGGAGCTGTAGTGGAGAGTTTTAAAGTTAATTGCAACAGAAGCAGCTCCAGCAGATGTCCAGAAGCTCAGGTAGGCTCCTTTACCCTGGAGAAATTGGTGACAGATGAGTAAATTGTGCCTACCTGTGTTTTACACAAATGCTATGGTGTTCAGGGTAGAGTGCAGTGCCCAGCACAGTGCTGAGGCATAGCCGTGGCTGTAAATAAACTTGGTCCGTAATATCACGAGCCCAAACGCCAATCCCTCTCTTCCCCAAGTACTTGGCCAGCCCCATTGGTGCTAACAGATTCACGGTCCATCCCTGCGTACGTCAGAGATTGTAAACTACTGTGGAGGGGAGCGGGAAGAAGCGGTTTCAGATTAGCATCTCTGGAAGAAAATCACTCCCTGGGTAAATCCAAGCTAGATGAGATCTGCCCTTCCTTTTTCTTCTTTCCGCACAGTCAACATCTTGGGAAAGTTCAGCCCCACAATACCGACTGGGAAGGGAAACGCTGAACAAAACCCCCAACCGGCAGAACGAGAATTTTCAAAGGAATGAGAATCGCATTCCCCGAAGCCAGCTCCAACACTGCTCTTGGGTCTCCGTTTCTGAATCTGAAATAATAAAAAAAAAGAGTAGGGTTGTTACTTCACCCTTTGCCCAGGTTTGTCACTCTGTGGGAAAGGTAAGTTTATCCAAACAAAAGTCTTGCGGAGGCTGTGTGGCTCAATGAACGGAGCTCTGGAGTGGAATTCAGGAAAACCGAGCCCTCTTTCCTGCTCTGCCACCAGTCTGCTGGAAAAACTGAACACTTTCCACTCAACATGTGTGGTAACGGGAATTTCCAGCCCAGAGAAAATTTCTTATATCTGAAATGTTCCTCTGAATTAGAAAAAAAATTACAAAAATCAGAGATGTGGAGTTTTCCATAAGTGGAAAATTTCATTTTTGGATAACGCGAAAGAGGACATTCCCCCACACCCACGTCCAGCTGCCCGCACGACGTCCCCGTGTCCTGCCCAGGTCCAAGGACCCGCGAGGTGGGTTGGAGCCCTGAGGAACCTGCTCTGAAGTTACTGATGAAAAACATTAAGTAAAAATTTGATGTAACAGATTGTTTCCGGTGAAGATTTTTTTGATTCTTTTCGTAAACCACAAACGTGCTACCGACTGGCATGGAGATCACACGTGCTAAGGACAAACACGCGCCTGCTGTAGGGACCTACCAGCTGTATTCAGCGAAGGACATGTCGAGCTTGTGACTACCCCTCAGACAAAAAAGTGCTGAACGTCCCCTGCAGTTCGGCTGGCTAAGCCTGGCCAACGGGCAGACGTTCAGCACATCTTGGTGAAGTTAGAGGAATTTGGCATGGTGTTTTACCTTTGCAAGTCAGCGCTGGAGGAATGCTTTGCGCATATGAACTATCTCATGCTCACCAAACCACTTATTAGTTTCAGGCACTGGCCCCTGTGTTATTATGGCCTTGATAACTTTATTAAATTCAGCCCCAGCTTATTCATCTCGCAGAATGGCCCTAACTATTTGTAGATATTTTAAAGTAGCCATCCTTGCATCGTGATCGCTTCCAGACCTCGCTGAGAGACACGCATGTGTTTGAAATGCCTGCTTTCCTTCTCCATTTCACCATAAAGTAGCCAATTTAATTTTGCACAATACCATTTGATAACAACCATGTGTGTGTGTCTTCAACGTTTATGTACTTCAGAGAAGGTACTGCTTGGTCAGTGTGAGATAATTTCACAAAGAAAAATGGAACCAGATGTTACTCCTTTTTACTTGGCTTCTCCGTCCGCCTATCTTGTTTCTAATGTCAATCTCCGCTCAGGTTTTCCATTACCTCGGGAAGGGAATATCTTTACGCTTTAAGTTTTCATTACCAACATACCTGACGAAGTGTGCGGAGTAGCTGAGGTAGATGATTATCAGCTTAGCACCTCTGAGATCATTATTGAATGGTAACGATGCTCAGGAGACAAAGGGAGAGGGTGCATGTTGGGCATGTTTTTGGAGGAACGCCGAAGGGAAAAGTCGCCTTTTAGGCCCAGTCTCATGGACAGTGTCCGGATGCTCGGCATGCAGCCTTTATCACACGAGGAGAAGCCAGGGGCATCCTCAGCTGTGGCAAACGGGCAGGAAAATCTGCAGGTGAGCAGACGTCCTCCCCCAGGCGCTTTTAGAGACGGTGTTATTTGGTGAGGTCTTGGTGCTGTTTACGGACCTCCTGCCTGGCCGGCAGGGTCCAGGTAAAAGCGGCAGCACTTGGGAGGGTTACTTGTATGCTGAGAAAGAGAAGGGGAATTTCCCTGAAGTTGTAAAGCGGTAGGATGGGGAGGACAGAGGGATTTGCTGGTGGAAGGAAGGAGGAGTTATGCTGTGTACAAGTGCAGCTGGGCAGAGGACACCCCGCACGTGGCCTGGGGCAAAAGCAGCAGCCTGGGAGAGTAGTTACGGAAGAGCCGGAGACCCGTGAAAGGCCATGGTCTCTGAGGCCACAGGTGGAAAGCGGGATGTGATGTTTTGGAGTCACCATGCAGCTTAACGGCTGGCAGGCCAGGAGGGGACCACCAGTGGCAGCAGCACAAGCTCCTCTTCCTCACCCCACCGAACACGGCACGCTGGGGTGCACCGAGGTCTCTGCTCAGAGCTGCCAGCTGTGGTCCAGCATGTAGCTCATCTCCATTTGGACTATGAATTTCAGATGGGTCACTGCTGTGCCGGACAGATCCTGCGGACACATTGCCCTGCAGCAGTCCAGGTTACAGAGTTTTCGCTGCTGATGGTGTGGCAGAAAAGCTGTGCTTCCTCGCTGGCAACGTTTGCTGTCACACACGGTGCTGACAGCTTGCACTTTGAGGAGAGGAGGGACCGTGTTCTCTGCCTGGATATCAGAGTCTGGGCAGCACTGTCCTACAAATGACCTGTCCTTGTGGCAATGACACGTCAGCCCCAGAGCCGCCGCAGAGAACAAGACCGAACACGGGTGAACCGAGTGCAGAGACCTGCGAGCTTGAGTTGCCCAGCAGTGTTATTGCAAGGCTGTAAAGCTATGTACCGTCTCATTTACAGGTGCTTTTACCTTGACATCGGCTGTTATTAAGCTCCTTTATGAGAGCAACACTTTGTGATCCTCCCGTGACTCACCAGTCTTGTGACATCCTGGCAGGCGAGAGCACTTGGCCGCCTCTCGCGTGCTGGCGGGGCCGAGAGGCGCTTGGAAGGAGCCGTTACTGCAGGGAGTGTCCGGCCTCGCTCACAGCTGCCTCTTGGCTGGCTGAGATGGGCAGGGATGGATTCCAGAGCAGAGCCTGGTTCCTTTGGCTTGGACCCACGGAGACCCGTGGATCGTTCAGAGGACAACTGCAGAAGTCTGTCAAGGACCTCCAAGAGGCTTTGAGGGCATTGCATGGTTTCTGCTCGTTGCCTTTCTTCCCTTCTGCCCTTTTTATTTTGCTTAGAATATGAGCTCGGCATGAGCCTTGCACGTATTGCTTTTAGTTAAATCACCCGAAATTTGCAGAAAAACTCATATAGCAGTGAGCTGATCTTATGAGTCACGCTCATTGCCGTGAATACTGTATGACATATGGCAAAGCACTAGAACAGGACACATTCTCCAAGCAGCTGGCTGGAGTCATGCAAATCGTGTTACCGGACGGCATGCAGGCCAATGAGCAAAGGTCCTGCAGACAGAACTCTTGGTAATCACCTTTTCTTAGCGACTAATCCTAAATGGCTTTGTTCCCTGACACTGCTTGCAGTAATAACAGCAGGTGCCCATGCAGAAATCCTTTTCCCAGCACCTTCTTCATGTCTTTGCTTTCCAAGAGGGAAGTTGAAAGACTTTCTGATAAGGATACAGAAAAAACACTATCAATTTTTAAAAAGTCTTTTTCTATCGTATTGTCAACGGTTTGCCATTTTTTTTGCAGCCGTTAAAAAAGTAATGTTGTCACTCTGTGCACTTTTAATCCAGTAAATTCTAAGAGAGGGCAATTCAACTGGAGGCCTCGCTGGAAGGAAGGAGAGATACTTGGTTAATACACGCTTCACTGGTATTCATCTCGGCAATGTCTTAGCCTCGCTGCAGTCAAGGTGGCTTTCATCACTGGAGGTATAATTTGCCTCTGTCTTTCCAGTTGCTCCTTCCTGCCTTCCTCTCATCTCCCGCTGCAGTCTACCTGAACAAACAAAAATCCGGCTCCTGCCCCAAGCTAGTGAGACGCACAGAGATGAAGAACAGTGCCCTGTGCTGATGAGCACGGCTGCAACTCTACATGGTCTGTGCTAGTGCCTACTGGAAAGGAAACAGTGGGAAAGGTACAGGTGACAGCAGAGCTGTTCCTCCGGTTGCAAGGCTGGCTGTGACCTGTACTGCCTTCGGGGCGCATTGCAGCAGCCACCCACAGTCAATTGTCCCATTGATTTCAGTGGATATCAGATGAGATCTTTGGCTCCCGAGGGCAGGATTATCAACCTGGGATATCTAAGGTGAGGACTCAGCTCCACATAAAGGCGTATAGACAAAGGATTGGATTTTTAGAAGGGTGAGTTCAGGTATTCAGAGTCACTGCGAATTCTGTTTACTAATTTAGTACCAAAAGCCTCATCCTCGGGTGTGCTACACGCAGCCTCGGGTAGGCAACTCAGGTCACCCAGTTTGCAAAATACAAACTTGAGCTTTCTGCATCTGTCTACAGAAAGCCCTTTGTGTGAAGCAAAGTGTAAATCTTTGCCACGCTCCGCCAAAGGCACCGCACTGCGTGGAGCCAGCAGTGCCACCGGGCCTGACCCGCCTGCGTCAGAGTCCAGCTCGTCTCGTGCTACCGCACATGCGGCAGTGAGAGCGACCAAAGAGCGTTTGTGCAAATGAAACTCAGTAAATATTATGACAATTTTCATACAGTTACAGGAATTTTATAGTCTGACTTTGGCCGTGTCGTCCAAAGCACTTTGAGAAGTCCTGGAAAAGTGCCTTTGAAATGAGATTGGTGGAAATCTCCAAGCCCTTGTTGCTCTTCCTCATCCCGCTATCCTCCCAACACCCTGGTCCTTATCTTCTAGGTCATCCAGGCATGGCTTTCTCTTCTGTGAAAATGCTCAGGTCATTTGTTAGTGACGACAGGAGACAGGTCTTTTGGTGATGTAAATCAACGTCACTTCAAAGCTTCAATGGAGCAATACTTATTTACACCTTCAGATATCAGATCCGTACGTTTTGCTTTTGTGTGTCAAAGTTCTTTTTTTTCTGAAAGGTAACATTTTGTTGCAAATTTCTATAATTAAGCCGCCACGTTTCTATGGCAATAGACAGTATCCAAATTAATAAAATAAATATTCTGGCACAGTGTAATTCTGGCAAAGCCACGCTGAAAACCTTTCCATCATTCCTCATCACGAAGGCAGCAAAACGTGCTGAACTGACTGTCTTATCAAAATTAGTGAAAACACTAAACTTGCCAAAAAAAAAGGCTTCTTTTGAAAAGTTGTTCTAAGCAAGTTTCTAAAATCTCAGAAGTATTAAATCCTCATTAATATAAGCTCAATGTATTTATGGTGTCAAAAATGTGTTTTATAAAAGCCAAAAGCAGAGTTGCACAAGTTGCCTCATTATCAATAATCTAGCATCGTCCCTTTTATGTGTCATTTCTTTACACAATATACTATCATTTATGACTTTTAGCAAATACATCATGGCAAAGGATTACTCTCATCAGAGGCAGTCTTTGAAAAGGATATGCTAATTTCTAGAGAGCAAGAAAACATCAAAACAGTGCCAGCAAATAGCCAAGGGACTTTCATGTCTTAATATCCTTCAGAAGTGCTTTATCTCCTAGTGCAACGTGTATCATAGTATAAACAGGAAATGAAACAGCCAAGGCATCAAAGAACCACCAGTGCATGGCTGTAATTTTAGATCAGGTTTAATAAAGGTTATCTGCAGCAGGCTAATCAAACAAAAGGGTGTATGTTTTAAAGCGCCATTTGATAATTTTCATTTAAGGCTCCCGATCAAAGAGATCCTAACAATGTCTTACTGACTCCATATAGATCCCTTTGCCTCACTTTTCAAAGTAGCTTCGTTTATTGCTGGTAAAACTGGTTTTGATGTTCTAAATTTTTAGGTGGAGGAGAGATCAGAAACTGCTCTGGTTTCCTGTGCACCTTAATTAGAAAAGCAATAGAAAGAGAGCCGAGAAGGAAATGAGCAAATGCAGCCAAGGTCAGGAAGATCTCAGGGGCACTTCTGCAAGCTTTTGGTGGACCATGATGCCCGGGCAGGGGTTCCCGTCCCAAATATGGTGCAAGGAGTGGAGACACCGGGCCAAGATCAGGCAAGGCCATTGACTAGCTAATGTGAAGACAAAATGCCCTGGAAGTGAGAGACAGAGTGAAAAAAACAGTAGCTTGAGCTTGGCTTGCTGCCGAGGCAAGGCAGAAGAAGCCAGACCGGCTGTTTTCGTGACGCTTCTCAGCCGCAGCCACCAGGAGTAGCTCCGCTGGCACCTTCGATACGCGACTGGGAAAGAGAGAAAATTGCTATTTGACTGTCCTACCCTAGGACAAAACCTGCAGATCTTTTCCCCTTGTTTTGTGGTGGATTCCTTGATTGCCCCTTTCAGGTCAGATCTGATCCAGGTTCCCACAGAAGTGACGGTTTGCTGACTTCTGAAAGTGGAGTCATCCTAGCAGGAGAGGCTGAGAAGCTAGGGTTCCCATCCCTCTCATAGCCAGGGAGACGGCTTGTTTGGGACGCCAGTGCGGTCTTCTGTACTGCTGGTTTATTAATTATTCTGTTTGGGGAGCAAAGAGGGAGCTGAGAAATTTCTCCAAATAGGAGCTCTATCAAAATTGTTATGTCTCTGGCAAGACTGGTATATCCAAGGAACTAAACATAGTTCAAATATTGTGCCAAATCTTTCTGCACCACTCAAGCCCAGGGATGTTTCAAACTGTTTTCCACCCAAAGATGATGCTTCCCATTAAATATGAACTCTCACCTTGAAAATTCAGACGTAAATATCTTGCCGGGGGTGGACCACGGGGATGTACGGTGGGATGGCTCCTGGAAGCAGCAGGAAAAACTTCCAACGGTCCCAGCCGCCAGGTCCAGGCAAGTCTGACTATCTCCAGGAGAAATCTCAGCTCTCTGGGACCAGCCTTCCCCGAGCTGTGTCCACAGGAAGGCGCTGGCAGGGCAGCGGCTGTTGCTCAAGCCAAGGGCTGGGCAGGCTCAGCAGCTTCTTCACGTCGACGGTGGTTTTGTGACTTGTATATTTATAAAGCTCATTGTTATTTTTCATGTCCAGAAATCCAAAGCACCGTAGGGGGTAGTTGCAAAGAAAAATCCAAATAAATAAAAAAATCCACCCTTGGGTGCACTTAATATAGTTGGTAAGAAATGTGCTGACTCCCAAATGTTCTCCTTCCCACACACTTCACAAAATGCGAGTTTTATACGTATACATGTGTATGTATTTCCTGCTGATGCTCTCTTAAGTATTTCAAAGTATTCTTATGAACCAATATACTTTTATCGTGGTATTTGTAAGAGTGCAGTACCTTGGTTGCGCCCATACAGCTTTGGTTTGCTTCTTTTTCTTTTCAAGTAAATTTTAAATTACTAAAGAAGTGCTGATAGTCACAAAAATCTAGTTATTGGCCATGAAAACTCAACCATAAGTAATCTCCCCCAAACCAGTCCCATAAAATATTCATGATTCAGGAACACTACTCCACGCAGGGCCGTTTCTTCCGCTAGCAACTGCTTCAGGAGAAGTGAAATGGTGATTCCCCTGCTTTAACAAATGAGAATGCTGCCAAACTGCTTGGCAGAATAATCTGCTAAAAAACAAAAAACAGGACTAGCTTATTAAAATACCCACAGCAAGCATTAGGACCCCATCACGAGCACTGGAGAGAGCAGTGCCAAGCACCATCCCTTCAGCCAGCCTTCGTATCGATCTTCGACGTATCTGCAGCTGCCGCGGATCGCTGCCTGTGCTGGATTACCAGCTCCAGTGCAGACACCAATCAATAGTGACTGAAGGCTGGTAATGACCAAATGTCAGAGACTTTTTAGCAGCTTTTTTGAACTAACATTGGTACTTCTTAATCCCGTTATCAAAGGATACCATGAAAAACACCATGACAGTGGGTACGAGTTGCCAACCTTTTGCAGATTCATATACTTGAAGCCAGAAGAAGCCATTCAATAATCTTTTTTCTGCTGACCTTTACTTCATGGGCCATTAGATTTCATCCGTATCAAGTCCCATAACTGATGTCTGACTGAGGTACAACTTGTGCTTGCAAAAGCATGTCTTCAAAGAAGGAAACCGGTCTTGATTGAAGACATTGGAGCTGGACAGTTCACCACTCCTTGGCAGCTCAACTCCGTGGTTATGACAGTTTATTTCTGGGTACTTTTCTGCCCAAGGAAGTTAACTCAGGGCGAGGGAATGTGTGTGAGTAAAGACAACAATCTCTTTCTACTTAACCATCTGCAGACACAAACATAGGCACAACAGTCATTCAGAAATACTCTACAACGACTGCTGTGTCTACAGGCTTTATTTTGAATTTGTCTGCCTCGGGTTTCATCTATTGGTCCTCTTCAGTGTGTTCCCCTCCTAACCAAAGGGCTGTACCTTTTACACTGACATGCTCTCTTCACGCTTCATCCCCATCTTCTACTTAGTTACAGTCCCCAGGGCTGGCACATGGTGATTTCTCATGTCATCTCCAAATGTTTCTTGTCCGTTCTGCATTGGTCAAACCAGCGAGTGGGTGAAGCCCTGGCCCAGCTGTATTCAGAGTAACTGAGACATTTCTTCAGGTTTCGTACCTTGCTTTCCTACCAACCCCAGCTCACTGAGCTTGGAGGGGTTCTGCATCATCATCAAGAGAGACACCTCACCATGCATGCGTGTGGCACGTGGACCTCTGCAAAGTTACTTGCTGGTGTCACTGTGTGTAAGGTTGGGACTTTCACCGTGCCTTGAAATGTTATTTAACACGTGGTGCTGAGCTGTGTCGGCGCGCATGCCGGGCGCTCAGGCAGCGCAGGTCCAACGCAGGGTGTGGGCCGTAGCAAATGGCTTTGCTCAGGGTTTGTCCATGACCTCTAGACTTTGGGAAAATGCGGACACTAGCTGGCAGGTGGCAAATAAAATATACATGGTGCAAAACATGCCTGAGCTCAGCACATAGTGTGCCTAAGTCCTGAAGTTATCCAAGACACTCTCCATAATCTTTATGGGAGAAAATTAAGTCTTCAAAGCAAGAAGGAATTTAAACTATCCCTGGTTCAAAGAAAATTGCCACATGCCGACAAACATTAAGAATGATAATATTTTGCTAAAGCCCCAGTAAATCGTTGTGTGGTTTCTCTGCATTTCCTTTCCCATTGCCGTTCGTTGCTCATACAGCCACATTCACACTGGGACGCGGAGGAGGGAAAACTCCCTATTGAAAAGAGAAGAAAAAAGTAATTTTAATTTGATACAATGCCCTGGGATATGGTTTTGACTCAGTGCACGCTGCTTCTTCCACGCATCTTTGGAGCATTTGCTGAGTACCAGAACATCCCAACTTAAACAGAAGCTGTCAAAAGTCTTATCAATCTGTCATATTAACAACTGTAATTAAAAGCATTAAGCAAACGCACTAAGAGCCTCTCTGGGAGGGTGCTAGAACCTGCGTCTACCTCTGTGTTAAAGTAATTGCTTCCATTACAGTTCTAGGTCGTTAGATGTCTGCATGTACTCAGGGAACATGAAGGAAAATGAGAAGGACGTAAGAAATGAATTTTTGTGACATGTTTTTGAAGTACGACGGCGTACTGTCAGTGCTCCCTCAGCAGCAACGGAGGCAGAAGGGAATGCAGAGGTGATGAGAAAGGAGCTCACGGTGCCAGCAGAAGCGAACGCGGATCTGCCACACAGGTCAGGGTACAAAATTAAACTTTCCCCCCTCCCACACCAGAACTTTTTTTCCCCAAGCAACTTCAGGACGAAGCAAGTTTCCGCACGGCTTCATGATGCAGGACAGCAAGAAGATACCCATCTGTTGAAAGACACCAGCATCCCATTAACTCCAGCCTCTTGTTATCCTTTGGGGTTTAGGCACTTCTGGAGGCAGATTTTTACATTTGTTTATTAATTGACAAGCAAAAAAGTCTAAAGCAGAACACATGATGCAAACTCCCCCTCCACACACCCTTCCATGCATCTTTTCCAGGAGGCTGGAGTTAACTCTTCATTCACAGCTTGATCACACATGTGTGAAAGGGATCCAGATTTGCAGACTTTAGGTTGGAGCAGCAGTGGTAAGAGAGCGGTGTCTGTGTCCGTGTCGCAAGAAAGGGTCTGAGCCCAACAGCGAGGAAGGACCTGCCTTCATGCAAACTTTTCCTCTCCCCAATTGCTTACCAGATTGTGGCCTCATAGCTCTTCCAAGGTGTTGGGTAAATCCGAGTCTGGATTTTAACTCAGAACCAAATTCCAGTTTAGTTCCGTCTAAACAGCTACAGAGACTGTTGTATGCCTGCAACGACTGACAACAGCTAATGGTTATCATAAGGTTAACATTCAGTTGTAAAAGTAACGGTAATTGAGTAATAAGGGTAGAGGAGCTCAGACGGATCCAGCAATGCCTCACTTACATAGCTGCATACAGAGACAGTAAATCAGGAACGTCAGTTCCCATTACGCAGTTTCGCCCTGAAGGAGCTTAGCTACTTTGGCAGCACAGATGACATTAAACAGACGAAGAACAAAAATGGCTCAAATAAGATTATAATGCATATGCATAACTGTCACAGCCCCCTTTCAACTTGCACCATATGAAAATAACCTCATCAAAACAAAAAAAACTTTTAGGGCTGAGGTTATTTGCAAAAAAGCTCTAAATAAAATAATTACAAGGCCCCAAATATCGTTATTAGTGTGAGCCAGGAGCTTCCTCTGAACTTTACAGAACAAAAAGTTTGCCCTACACTTGCAAACCCTGCCATAAACCAGGCAAATCATAGCTATCTGCTGGAACAAACCTATAGCTGTTTTTTTAATATGCACCAGGTTGCTTGTTACCCGTGCACCAAAACTTCTGTCGCTGGTGAGTCTGAAGTCAAGCCCTCGATCATCCATCGGCTGCTCAGCGTCAGGCTAAGGGGACCCAACATTAGATCCCCCTACGTCCTTCTAGAACACGCTGAACGAATCCCCGCTCTGACCATCTCCTTTAAACTTAGCAAAGAACTGCAGGTCGAGCTGAGTTTTATTGCTCCATTACAACCCCGTCCAGAAAGCTTGGCATTAGTGCAGGGCCGCGTTGAATCTTCATCACAAAGCTTGAAAATCACATGAAGACTGCTATGAATCTTTTCCGTGTGTGTGCAAGGAGCAGAGGCCTTCAGAGAAGATCTGCGGCCCTTGCGACCACCTTGCACATGATTTACCGATACCTTGGCGCGAACCTGAAGCTGGGTGAGACTCAGGCATCCCGACAGAGCTTTCCTTTCAAAGTTGGGTTTGTTTAAGTGACTCAAAGGGGTGCTGAGCCGCCTGGATCGAAGCCAAAGAAAATGTTAATGCAAGTCTTGCAAAGTAAACTTACCCCCTCCTGGAGACACGTGCCGTTTAATTGTTTTCTGTTTTACTTCGTGCAACGTCCCCAATTTATCAGTGTGACAGGCAACATGGTTCGTGTGGCAGCATGGAGGTATTTCTGATTTTCTTTTCTCAAGGCTGGAAAAATATCTACCTTCTGGCTCTCCCCTGCCAAATGCCTCGTGCTTTGATTTTTAAGAAGCTGTATAACAAAGTTTAGAAACAGAATCAGCTTCGAGACCAGATGTCCCCAAATACCGGAGTAGTTCATGTTAGCTACTCCATACGCAACTCTGAAATTAGCACCTGAAGTTTGACTTGGGCATCTTCCTAACTTCCCATCCCTCAGCCCAAGACAGATTTAGCTCTTTACAGCAATTCTCCATCCAGGCTATCCCCCTAAATCCGCTCTTCTTCCCACACTTCTTTAGAAAGACGTGAGAGCAAGAGCGCTAATCAGTGAGTGTTGTCCCCTCTTTTTTTGTTGTTGTTGTTTTAATACCAAAATCTAGTTTCCCGTCACTAGCTACTTGATTCCTCAGCACTAAAATGTCAAGCTGCGATGGCTGTCCGTAGGAATCTAAAGCTAAAAGCTCTGCAGCGCTAACAAGACAGTGATGTAATACCGGAGGATGCAGAGGCCGGTATAACGTAACTGGAGAGCTGCCTGAAAGCCGCCGCTGCAGCATCTACCCTTGTACTAAAGAGCATCTTCTGGAAGCGGCTCAGTATCTGGCTGTGACAGCACTCGTGGCACTCCAGGAGGAAATTCCTCTGCACTGATGAGGGGCGGGCATTGTGTTTGCAGGCTGCTTCCTTCCAGCACTTTTTAGTCCGTATGTCCCATAGGATCAACCTGGCGTTTGGTTTCCTAGTCAAACTTCAGGGGTGTTATACTATTGCGTGGTCAAGGGGCGCTGGGGAACACAGGAAGGCCATTAAAGGTGGGAGGACAGTGCTCTGGGAAGTCGTAATATTGCCTTCGGTCTTCATGCAAGACACCCAGCAGCGTAGCACGAGGACAACGTGCCCTCCACCACGGAGGAGGTGGCAGGGCAAAACCAGTTTTCCTATGAACCTCGTAATGCTGATCAACCCCTCTGACTGGGGGCAGCCAGGTTTTTGTGCCAACCCTTTGGGAGGAGGAGGGGGCAGAAATGCCTCCCTCAGCTCCATGTGGGTTCGTTAATTCAGGTAAATGTTCCCAGCTGGGCAGGTAGGGAGTGCTGCGGGCGCTGCCTCGGGACTCCTGGCAGGGAAGCACCTCTGGCCCCTGAAGTAGCTGGTCTCGCAGCTCTGCAGGGATTTGGGGAAGGTAAGATCCTAAATTTGTTCTTTCCTTTCATGAACTTTGGTGCTCCAAGGTGGAGAGTGAGTTCTGCTCTTGAGGGAACCCTCATCTGTTTGGTACCGGAGGTACAGGGAGCTTGTTGCTTTTCCGGCTGTTGCAAAAGCTGGGGCTGGTGGCTGCCGCTTTTTGTCTCCAGTGAGAGTTGATGCAAATAAATCCTGCTGGTTTGCTCCGTGTGGGTGACGGCAGCCCTGGAGGTTTGAAATAATGCTAAGAACAAACTTCATTAAACTTGCTGTGTGTCATGTGGCTTTCATGCAAAAAAATAAAAACCAGTGCCTGCAGTTTGATCTGTGTGCTTACAAAACTCAGGAGGCCCTATGGTGAACCTAGGCCGGACTTGGAGTTTGCTTGGTTTTTTCGGATGTGTTGCCGTTCTTTTTTCTTTTTTCCCACAGGGAAAAGTATGTGTAAGTGCATAAGTATGCGTAGTTTTTACGACCCATCAAACGTAAAGTGGCAGACCTTCTGAAGTTTGTATTGTATTGAATTATTTCAAGGTTTTTAGGATCTACTTGCAATGGGCTCGATAGGGTGCGGGAGGAGCAGCTTGGGAACTGCTTAGAAGGCTACGTCTTCTCCTAGTTTGTTCAGAGACGCTGGATGCGTAACAGTAAGCAAAAGGGACTGTGTTATCTGGGTGTCAGAGACCAAGATGTGTTTCGGGAGCTGTAAAGAAGCTAGCCAGGAGATGGAGTCCAGGGCCTTGGATGCAACAGCCTAAGGTGTTTGGGTTTGGTAGATCAAGGACCTGTTTTGTTTTAATTTAATCGGCTCCTAAATTTGTCTATCAGTGGTATACGAAGCATGAAACGCACCTGTGGTCTGTATGAATCAGCTGAGAAGGGATGAAACGTGTTTGGCCAACCGTGATCCTCTTCAGAGTACGCGCTTGCTTTGGCGCTGAGAAGGGCTCTGGGTTATGACAAGAGAGCGGGGGCATTTCGGAGCCGTTAATGACATCTGCAGCCTCGCAGGAATGTGTCAGATAGTTAATTATCGTGCTGAACAGTAATTCTGTCATACTAGAGCATGAGTAGTTTGTCTGGGTGCTCCTTCCTCCTCCCCTTTGCTGAAGATAAAGGAGTTAAGTTTAATCGTTAAATCTCCATCTTGATCCGTGTAGGTCACGCACGGAACCGAAGGCAGACAGCGCAGCATTTGGCAGCCTTATCTCCTTTACAATGAAGAGCGAGCAGGAAGCTCGCTCTGTTGGCTGTTCTTTTTTTTAATACACGTTTATTTAAAGAAAAGCCATCTCAAAAATGGGGGGTGGGGGGGAATCTTCCAAACAGCAGCTTCTGTAAACAGGATGAAATCAGATAAAGAAATTACTGTAAAAATATTGCCTCATCTCTACAGCTCAGAACTTTTTTTTTCTTTTGCTCTTTTTTTATCTTTGAGAAAGATAATGAAAGAGGAAGCTTGAAACCACATTTCCATTGATGTTTGAATACACAACTGCTGGATTTAAGAACTGGAGGAGATCAAAGAGAATGGTTTTCATTCCAATAAAATTATAGCAGTTCTGGTACAGGGTGATGGGCTCATTTATGAACTCTACAACACAAATAGTTGTTAAGGTACATTTCCCCCCGCTCCTTTCCTTTGCTAAGAGCTAAATGAAAAATGCCTGGAATTCCGAAGGATTAATTAGGAGTGTGGCTAATAATGTTATAATAGATACATACTAAGAGTGTACGTCTCTCTTTAGAATATTCTCTGTGAGCACAAAACGTCTGTAGAAGCCAAAGGGAGCAGGATCGTCTGCTCGTTGCTACTGCGTGTCACAGTTCACGCGACACGAAAACTTAACAGCATCAGGCTACCGAAGTGTGCATCCTGACAGCACGCTGCGGTGATTTAGTTTTTTATTAACGCATACTCTGACGTGCACTAAGGATAAGCTGCAAGTTAAAGCCATTCACATATGCAGAGCAAACACAATTGTTCATCGCGTGCTATGTTATGTTTTTAAACTGTGCAATAGAAGTTATCAGGAAGGGTCTATACAAAATGCAGAAGTGATACATCTGTGATTGAACAGGAGATCTAAGGCCGCGGTCCTGTAGTGTATCCATGAAAACTTCCTGTGCCCGTGGAAAGATCTGTGGACCTGGGAAGGCTGTGCTGTAGCTGTTGGGAGATTTTTTTTTTCCTTCTTTTTTTTTTTTTTTGTGGAGAGCCGAGGATTATATCGGGGCTTGTGTCAGCTGCAGCGTGGTAACCTCGCATTTGCATGCCCTGAGGATGTGAATGTGCTTTAATGCAGTTCCTGCAGAAATGAATTTGTCCGTGCCGGTCATACAGCCTAGCTTGGTACGGAATCCAGTTTGGGGGATATTTATCCAGTTTTTTTTCTTACACTTCAAAATTTAAAGTTTCACAAAAATCGTATCCCGTGTTGGTCACAGCGTAGTAGGAAAAATACGAACTTTCAGAACTATTTTTTTTTCTGTTTTGTTTGTTGTTGGTTTATTTAAATTTTGGGTTTGGGGGTTAGTTTTTGTTTGTTTTGTAGCTTTAATATCCAAACCAAGTTGGCCCAGCTCCTCTGCAGAGTGCGGGGGGATGCCTTTCCCTACCAGGCCGCCTATTTGCATGGAAATCCAGGTCCGTAAGGATCGATGTTTCAAGAGCTGAATGGGCGATGGGGTGGGAAGCTCTTACCCGGAGCGGCTGAGTGAGAAGAACAGTTGTGCTCCGTTAATGATGATAACGCACAGGGAGATGATGCTTTGCACCTGGGGCGTAGGCCGGCTCCGAAGCCGATGGCTGAGTGTGTGACTAGCATAGCCCTCCCTTCAATTTCAGTTTTAAACCACGTTTTCTTTGAGGAAGAGGATCGCTTGCCTCTTACCGGACCCGGGCAAGAGGGTTGATTTGCCTGTCTCGGACACAACAGTTTGGGGGTCTGTAACAGCATAAGGAGGGGGGGAATTTGCAGCAGGACAGTTGATGCTCTAGGAATGCCAACGTGGTGTTTGCTCCCAGTGCGACCTGCTTGCGCTACCTCTGCAGGGTAGGCACAGTCGCTTGCTACATGACTGCCTGTAAAAGGCTTTTTTTGCTGGTTTTTTTTGAAGCAGACAAGTTTGCTCTCCATTGTTGACCGGCTGTTGGGCTTGGTGGCCGTGAGCCTTATCCCGTCTCTTGACTGAGATTCACCTCCCTTCCTTTCTCCATTAGTCTTTCTATTAAAACCTGGAGCAGAATGTGATTCTTGTGGTCCCACTTCTGCCTTATCAGATGTGGCTTGTACCTCAAAGCAGCACAGAAATGGGTAAGCTCTTACCCTGAATTATTTTGTTTAGTTTCTTTTGCTGGCAAAGTTCCCCGCGTTGACGGCTGAGCTGCCCAATAGAAAGGGCCGATGATGTTGCTTCAACGTAAAAACAGCTTGTGTTCAGAGTGGGCATAGAGGACAGCTTGTGAAATTAAAATGGTGATTATCAAAGTCATGCCTAATAAAGCCATCTGTGACTTGGTGAACTCAAGTGAATGACCGTGAAATCCATGCTTAATAACAGGACAGCCATTAGCGTGATGGCTGATGTGCCAAAGGTAGCCCATGGAAGGCAATAAATAGTATCGTATGTTAACGTTTGACAGTTTAAACTGTCGCTTGAAAAGTTTATCCCTATGGTGACTGTTTGGAGTTTGTATTTTACTTTCTAAATGCCTTTTAAGAGCTTCTTGCTAGCTTTAACTTTCCAGTGAGACTCGTCTTGTATTTGGAGCCAAGTGCTGAGATTGCTCAGTGGTGCTTGAGCCCGTACGTGTGTTTCTCGTGTTCAGTTTTGGAGCCGGCTGAAAATTAGCAAAGCATCACCAAGTCTCCACCCTGCTCTGTAGGAACTGAAGGGAAGAGTGGAATTGGGGGCAGAGCAGTAAACTGAGGGAAATGTACATTGAAAGAGCAGGCAGGGTGAAAATCGATACGATGAGGTTGGGATGTACTTGGAGAGCACAGCTCATCCCAGGCAGGGAAAATGCACGAGTTCACTTTGCAAATGTAGGCCGAAACATAGGAAGTGTTTGTAGCCTTCGGGGAAGTAAGGTCCCGAAATGCCTTCCCAGACAGAGCCAGTCAGCTGAAACGCAGCCTCGTTCAAAACCCGAGCTTGTGAAAAGGCTGGGTGGGTGCGGTACTGGTGGTGAGATGGGATCTTGACCGGTCCTCCGGCTGACTAATGCTGCTGCTAATGGTAGTAACGGAGTAGTAAATGCACTTGCAGGACTTGAACTTTGAACGTTACTGCCTTANAGGTACTGGTGGTGAGATGGGATCTCGACCAGTCCTCCGGCTGACTAACGCTGCTGCTAATGGTAGTAACGGAGTAGTAAATGCACTTGCAGGACTTGAACTTTGAACGTTACTGCCTTAAAAGTGATGAGGCTGTTAGAGAACACGACGCTGCAAAACAGCTTTAAATTCCACTTGAAAAGATGATTTGTTTATGACTTCTCAAAATGTGTCAGTCTAGCACAGGAATGCAAACCACTTCATAAATATTGCAGCAGCGCTTGGCAATAAACCTGCAGCACGTAACAGTAACTAGTGCACCTCGGATAGGTCTAATTACCTTTGATCCTCAGTCACCAGGGATGTGCTCCGCTGACACGGAGACATAGGGATTCCCCAAACTCTTCCGTACAGTTGGCCCAGATCTTGCTTAAACCACATAAGATGGACTGAGAAATTAAGAAAGAAAACACCAGCGTCCAAGAGATGTGGAAAAACTCTTGTTGATGCTTCTCCTAAAAAGCCAGCGAGGGAGGCCGGTGGCTCTGAGGGTTTTGCTGGCACTTGAGGACAGCGGGAAGCGTTAAGCAGAGGGTGCCATGGCAGAGTAAAGCCCCAGCAAGGGAAACCTGAGGTCACTGAACCCAGGGAACAAATTATACTCCTTCAGGCTTTTTACAAAGCAAACCTGTTTGTATGGCAATGGTTTCCTGAGCGCTCATATGTGGTAGTGGTCCTGCTGCTCCTCCTTGAACAGCTTGCGCTGTTTGGCTTCGCTGTGTAGCGTCCTTGCTGGTTCATTTGGCTTGGAGAGGGAGGAAAGCACGAGAGGCGCCTGGACGCGGGGCTGCTCCTGTTCCCGCACTCATCTTGGTCAGTCTGTAACTGCTTGTGCGGTGTTTTGGGTTTTGTCTCTAATCCTAGTTGTAGGCAGCACCGAGCCATCGAGGAGCGGGCAGTTCCTTGGTGCCAGTGCTGCTCGTGCCGGCTGTGGCCCTGCAGGCACCCGGCACGATGCTTGTCGGGGAGCACGGCACGAGTCCCTCCGAGCCACGGGTGAGCTCATCTGCGTCACAGCTGCACGACTTTGCAAGCAGACGGCTCAGGGTGGGCAGCAAGCTGGAATGTGCTCCTCAGCGGTGTCCTGGGCTTGCCCAGGGCACGCGGCTGAGCTTGGGCCGAAGGTGGGATGCACCACTGCCGGCTTAACGGTGCCAAAAAAAGGTGCCTACACCCAGGGACTTCAGCAGCCGTGGCAAGGCCTCTCTTTTGGCAATGATGTCCTTCGAGAGAGGAATGCAACGCTACGTGCAGCACATGCAGTATTCCCATCTAACTGTAGATACGGTGTTTTGCACCTACAACAACATTTTTCATCCCGTGGCGTCCCAACCACTCTTGCCACGCATCTGGCCATTCAGGAATGGGGTTGTGCAGGTGCTGGGGGGTGCTGGTAGCTGCTGCGTGGTGATGGCTGCAGACAGCTCCTGGCACCTGGGGTTCTTTCAGTTTCCTTTTGCACTGGCATCTCGTGAAACTGTTTTAATCCAAAAATAGTGTTTTCTTGTGCCTGAAGAATGCAGAACAGCCTTTCTGGAAACATTAAGGAAAAATACGGCACTTGTTTAGGTTATTTCAGTCATTCAGAAATTACTGACTTAGATAAATATGTAACAGTGAATAATATAATATGTTTGTTCCAGCTCAAAATGATCTATATCTTTTCCTTTTCACTAGGAATAAAGTTTAATCTATTCATATGCTCAAAAAAAACCCCAACCCCAACAAAACAAACCTGTTGGGGCCATTAAGCTGCCATTAATTATTTTTGTAGTAGGTGTCTGGAATGTCGTTGTAATGAAATACGCATTTACTTGTACTTGCAAAGAGTCACGGGCTTGTGTTTATCATGTAGGCAGCATAGGTCTGCTTAGAGAGAGTGGCAGGTACGTTGTCATCTCTCAGAAAATGTAACTTTTTTTGCTTTTGGGTTGTGTTCGTACATATTAACATAGTTAACTTCCCCTGGGAAGAGTTGCCTGATGCATCAGGCGGAGGAGGAGGGCAGCGGTACCCAACAGATGAGAGTGCCATGGAGCGAGGCACAACAGGCTTCTCCAAAAACCCGTTGCAAGGGAAGGAGCACGCCCTTAAAAACCCAGCAGCGCATGTGTGTACGGCCCCGCGTTGCACCTCGGCTCGTTCTGCGTTGGACTGTCCCCCGCCGCGATGCTCGGTGCAGACCGAGGCACCTGTGACACCACAGCTGCTTTTCTGCAGGGCCCGGAGGTGGTGCGGTGGCTCCCTGTGGGTGCTGGGGTGCGCGGGGGTGCGGGTGCGGCACAGCCGCCGGGCAAGGCTCGTAGCCCACAGCATGGCCCGTTGGGTCACCTCTTCCTCCCCGGAGGCTCACGGGGTTCAGCCTCCAGCACGGTGCCAGTTACTCTGCAGGGCTTGCGGTGTCTCGCAGCTTCCTCCGCCGCCTCAGGACAGGAGCTGCATTAAACCCAGTCTGAGCACCTCGCTGCTTTCACTGACTCTTGCTCCTTCTTGATCGTAAGCGCTCTCTTGCTGCCACATCACAGGAGTCCTGCGCTTCATTCATTTCCAAGGTCTTTGAAGGGGCTTTGGAGGAAGGGGAGACGCGGCGCCCGCTGTGCGCGCTCTTCGTGCCCTCCAGCACCGGCCCAGGAGCTCCGCCGAAGCCAAGCGCCAAGCTCCTTGCAAGCAGGTGCTGCCACCGCCGCTCGGTCCCGCGTCCCCTGCCAGAGAGCATCCCGGCGGGCGGGAGCGCGCGCCCGGCTCCCCTCGCCGCTCTCCTTCTGCAGGCTCTGAACAAGCCCCTCGGGGGAAACAGATGCACAGACCGTGCTGGTGCTCGAGGAGGAGCGCAGCCAAGTCCCTGTGATCTCCTGTTGTTACAGCTTCATCTTGAAGCGCTTATAGCGCTCTCTTAGAAGTGAGTTTTCCCTATAGATTGTCCACCTGAGGATACGGGATCCCTTTGTAGGCATTAGTTTAATTAAGTTTCACCGTACTTCTTTGAGGCAGGGAAATGGTGTTCCCTGGGTGTTTACACCTATGTAAACTGAGGCACGGAGAGGTTACGCATCTGCGGAAAAGTCTGGAGGCTGCTTGCTGGAGATCTGGTTCGGGGGGTAGTGTTTCCTCGGGAAAGAAGAAAGAGAAGTCCTAAAAATCAGGGTGGAAAAATCCAAAGCCAGAAAAGCCTCAGAAAAGGGAAAATAATTTTTTGGAAAACTACACGTTGAAGCAATTTCAAATAAAGCATTTGGAAACCAAGCGCAGCAGTTACATTAAAATTAAAATCTTCTGGTGGCGAATAGGGTCTGCTTCAAACATCGCAGTCTTAAACGTGGGTCAGCCCTAGGTTTGAGAAGGACCAGGAGGATTTTCAGTGCAGAATTAGAATTGGCAAAGAGCATAAGCAAGAAGAGAGAGGGGGAAAGGACGGCGGGGCGCAGGTCTGAGCTGGGGCTGCAGAGGCGTACAGCTTGTGAGAATCCCTCGGCCTGCCCTAGAAAATGAGTTTTGTTTAGCTAAGCCCCAACTCAAACACACTTGAAAATTCAGAGTTTTACCAGCCTGGTATCGAGCTGTGAACAAGTCGCTATTGTTCGAGTGAAGAATGAAGCCCCTGTCACCCACGTTTCGGGGATGCCGGGGAGTAAGTCTGGCTCCTCCGGGCAAGGCAGGCACAGCGTAGGCTTGGAGTGAAGCTGCATACATTAAAAAACGCCAACGTTTGTACATACAATAAGCAGCGTCAACCCTTTGTCTTGCCCACTCCGCTCCTCTTCTCCCTGGGGACTGATCTGGCGCTGCTGAGCGACGCCCCAAACGGAGGGGAACGGCCGCTCGCGGCGGCTGGCACGTCTCGGTGCTCAGCGGAGGCAAGGGCGTGCTCTGGGATGGGAACCAGGCGTGCCGTGGATGCGCAAGCGGCTCTTCCCTGCTCAGGAGCTGGGGAATCGTGGCTGCACCCGAGGTCTGTGCTCGCTCCCCGTGGTGCAGAGGTCTCATCCAGCACCCGCTAGCAGAGCAAGGCTGCGTTTTGGCAGCTCGGGAAGTGCCTTTTCCTGCACGAGACATGAGAAGGGAAAATAAAGAGATGAAAGGAAGGTGAGCTCAGACAGTGTGAAATAGCCCTGGGTGATGGGGAAGGATGGGTGGGAGATGTCGGCAGCCAAGCCGGGCTCGCTCTGCCCTTCGCCGTCGTTCCCCGCTGAGCAGGACCCTGCATGTCGAGGCCCTGGTGAGCGCTCGCCAACGTGCCAGCGGGCTGCTGACTGATTCTCACCCATTTGTGCTGCTTGGGCATCGCTGCAAAAAACCCCAACCAGGCAGGAACAGGCCTGTTTCCAAGGGGAAGCACGGTAGGCTCAGTTGGCAGTTGGGGTCTTGGCACTCTTGGAGGGCTCTCTCATACACGTATCGCTCCCATCAGCTTCCACTTGGGCCGCTGCTAAGACCTGAGGTAGGGAAGCAGTGTGTACCTGCCTCGTCGTGGTACGGATCAGCAGTATTGCTTTGATACGGGACGATTCCCAACTCGTTCTCTGGCTGCTGACACTTTCCAGGCTGTGTTTTTGATTCTAATGGCTTAAAGGTGCAAATCCATCATAGGAAAATGTCTTTGTCCGGAGCAGATCTGTCACCGTGATGGTGGTGATGTGCTTAGACCGTGGCAGTCATTTAAGGCGATATCTAAAAGTGGTATCAGCAGTGCTGTCGTTCGATGCTCATCTCGTAGCACCGGTTAGATACTATCGATGTATCCCCCTGTCTGCGCCTGGTTTCCGTTGTATCCGTGCTGGTCCCATCTCTCTCCATGACTCCCCTCCCCAGACCTGGGGGGATGCTCCTTTCACGGCCCCCTCCTCACAGCAACAAGGAGCACAAGGGCTGGAAGTGGAGCACTTCCTACGCTCCGCAGCCCCCTCTCACCCTCCAGCGATGTGCTGGAAGAGCAAAGAGCTGGTTGTGGGGTCTGTGGGGCCCGAGCAGGACACAAAGGAGGCAGGAGAGAGGAAAGGGCCCAGCGTTCCCAACCTGGTCTGCTCTAAGTCACCCACGAACAGGCTCCATCCACCAGCATGACTGGACCGGATGGGGACTGGCAAAGAGTGGTCTCCAGCGCGTAAGAGGGGTCTCTCACCACCACACGTGGTGCCCACAAGCCCCCTGATCCTTACCTGAAGGCTGTGATACTCGGCATCGCTGTGGAATGAAGAGCATTAGAGCTGCAAATGATGTTGGTCATCCCTTTGCAGAGCAGGGGGTTTATCTGTGGGCAATTCACGTCCCACAGAAGCTGGGGGAAAGAATGCAATAATTGAAGCTCATGCCCATTTAAAATACCTTTACAACAGAACTGAAGAACTGAAGCTGTTTTTTTTTCCATTGCAGAAATTATTTGGCCTTGAACCATAGAGACCTCACTTGCTATTCTGCAATTGAAAAGAGTCTTTTGTGAGGGTTTTTAAAAATAATTACTACAAAGCACTTCAAGAGGAATTCTGATTGTCGTCTATTTTTCATTTCATGCTTTCATGACATTTTTGTTCGAGGATGAATCTTTTATGAAATGTCTATTTTAGGTTACACCCTCCAGAACCTTATTATTTGCCTTAAAAAATCCATCATGGGCAGGAGCATATTCTTTAAGCTCTCCCATTAGTATAACTAAATTCATCAGAGTAATATTACTATTCATGCAAAATAGGTGTCGTCTTTCTTTAAACCTCTTGGCAAGTGGTTAAACTGATTTTAACAAGTGTGCAGTGCCAACTTCTTGAAGCCTTGAAAACTCTGAGAGATTCCCAGGCTGCAAAGGACTATTTACATGGTTAAAATTATACACATATCCCTTCTACTTAAAACTGTCCCCTCATCACATAAGACCCTTGCAAATCCATTCTGACTTCAAAAGAAGGAAAAGTTCCTCTTCCAAGATCTTCCCCCCCCCCCC
>VZSC01009402.1:125661-152674 GCA_013398225.1 Steatornis caripensis
GAAAGATTTGATAAAGTGTTCTGGCACAGGATTCACACAAGCTATTGCATCCCATACATGTGTTCCTACTGTATTTTATTTTATTTTATTTTCTAACTGGGACAATCTGCAAAATGGAGTAATATTTTCAGGAAAATGCTGCGAGACATATGCCAGGCACATTTGTGTAAGTCCTCTCATTTTTGCAAATGTAAGTCAGAAAACCGAGATGCCAACAATTGCCTTGAAGTCAGAAGTTGATAACAGCTCATGTTTTGATCTGGGTCATTGTTGGAAAAAACAAAAAATAAAAATACATACATAATGTGGTGGGGGAGTGGGATAAACGGTCAACCACAAAGCGCCGATCCAGATTTGGATCTAAATACCTCTAAAGTTCAGGAGTGCTCGTATCCTGGGAGCTGGTTCAAAGCCACCTCTAGACTGCACGTACCTGTCTGGTGTTCGTGTGGTTACACCTGCCTGACTTGAAGGGCGACCAGAGGAGTAGCTTTCTCGCAAGCCTCTCATTAGAGAAAATACGAACTACAGAAAGTAACTCAAAACCTACCTAGGCTTGTTGCCATACTGCTTTCCCACTTTCTTCAAAGGAAATTTATCCTGTATTTTGTGTGGATTCAAACCAAGGCACAAAGGAAAACATGCATGTCTGTAAGCCTGGCAGTCAGACGGGAATCTGCGCTGTGGGAGATGGTGCGGGGCTGACTGCAGCGCAGCCGGCTCGGAAAGCCTCCGTCTTTAGTTGCGGCTAACACTTTCAAGATAAAATGCTGGGGTTCTTTTAAAAAAGTAGGAATTTTATGGAGCATTAGGCGCGTCCGTTTGTCTGGTCGTGAAAGATGTGCTGGCGGGTGGAATTGCTTCTTTTTGTACTTTATGGGTGAAAGAGAGCGGTGATGGAGCAGGGCGCTGGAGGTGGTGACACTGCTGACGTTTTACGGTCCCGTCATTTGCTCTGGTTTGCGTAGCGCGTACCACAGCGCCACCCGCCTCGGGACGCTCTTTAGGTGCTTTCGTAATGAACACAAATACTAGGGATAGCAAGGATTTCACATGGTCCTTTGCAAATAGGTGATATATATTCTTCAGAGTTTAATTATTTTTGTGCGTGCGTGGTTGGGCGGTATTTGGGCGAGCGGCTCCGTGAGCAGAATTGCGATGGCAGAATCCGAGCTGGCAGGCCCCTGCCATCGCTTTGTAAAGCACCTCGGGATACCTGGGGTCTGAAAGGAAACTCTCTTTTGTAACGCATCAATCTCTGTGCTTTTTATATAGTGCACTGTGTTTATTTGCAAGGCTTCTGAGCCGTGTTTCATGATTTAAATCGAGCCGTTAGGAGAAGCCCCAGGAGGTGCGCTGCGCTGGGTTCGCGTCCCCAGGACACGCCAGCCGCAAGCCGGAGCGAACAGCCGAGCGTCTTCGCGAGCCTCCCAACCCTTAGTGACCAGCTCACGACGGCACCAATTAAGAAGCAGTCAACTCTTGCTTTCAAAGCGAAAATACTGTCAGCAGGCGAAGGGAGAAATCCCGTTGCCGTGGCAGGAGGCCGGTTAGTGGGACAACCGCCGGACGCAACTAAGGAAAACACAAAGTGCTCGGCCTGCCTCTCTGCGTACAATGAGATGCGGATCTTTGAAACGTAAAAGTTACGTAGCCGTCGCCTTCCGCAAAGAGGAGAAAAGAAAAGTGATGAAGAACAGAACCAAATTGCACTTCCCTGATTCTTTTTTTTTCTTCATTAAGGCTGTTTAAGGATCTTTTGATCTCACGCGGGTATTTATTACCATGGACTATTTGTTATGAGTGGTGGCATCGTTGAGAACCAAAGAGATTGACTTTGTACCGAAGGCAGCTAGCTTTACAGCAGAAAGCCTTGGGGCTCTGTAGCACGAAGGGCCCTGGATGCGGGCCCTCGTCAGGGGGGTGAAAGGCAACGGGACCGTAAACCGGGCAGGGTCACGCCTCCCGACGGTGTGCCGGAGGGATGCGGCTCCCTGATGATGCACCGCTGCCCGAGCCCCTTGCAAAAGTTTAATCAGCAAATTAGGTTTTGGTGCCAAACCCAGCATGGACTCTTTTAAAAAAAATAAAGTCTCTCTGAGCCACCAGCCGTGAACTGGTTTTCCACTGTTCCCTGGGGTCACGCGGAGATGCCATCTCCTTTCTGCATGTCCCTGACCCTCAGCAAAAGGAACATCGGCCAGGTTTGCCTTCGGCTGTGCTGGCTGTAAAGGGCTGAGCACAGAGCAAAGGTCTCTTTGGGGAATGCTGGGGTGGACAGTGCCTTGTCCCCTTTCTGCACAAGCCCTTCCTACGCCATGGTGGGAAATGCAGCGGTTTTTTCGGGGAAGAGGCATGAAACGCCCCAAGGGCGATGAGTGTATGAGACTGGGATTGGGGCCGTTGCAGCTGGGGCCAGGCGCCCGCCACTCTGCACCAGCGAGGTCTGCAGGGTGCCGGCGGACAAAGCCGTCCCCAACCAGGCTCCCTGGGAGCTGCTGCTGGGGAGAGGAGAGCTGGGATGCCGGCTGCGTGGCTGGGGAAGAGGAAAACAGCGGAAGAGGAGAACAGCGGAGGCTCTCCGGCTGCCTCCTCTCGCCCAAGGGAAGCCTCTGCCCCACAAGCGATGCCCCGCGCCAAACCCCAAAGTCACTGTTAACAGAATACGAGTAACCCATAAATAACATTAAACACCACACGGTTCTCAGGGGTTTGAGTCGCGCTAGTTTCTTCCTCCTGGAGGAGACCGGTACTTTGAACAAACTGATTACTAAACGCTAGTTAAACCAGCGCAAACCCCGAGCGACCCGCGTGTCAGCCCAGCATCTCCCCTGGCGCACACCGTTGCCGTGCAGGGCTCCTCGCGCCTTTCAGTCGGCCCTGAAACGCTGCGGTTGCTCCCTGGCTTAGGCGGAGGCGCTCCGTGGCTCTCCGTACGCAGCACAGGCGTGAGTGCGTGCTTTGCTTCGTTCCGTTGAGCTTACAGCGCGTTTTTATGGGAATACCGGTTATTTCTCAGCGCTCTGCTCACAGCTGTGAGCTGTAACGTGGTTGCACATTTGCACTTGCCGGCTCTGTGGCAGCATCGTCGTGTGAGATGGGACGGGGTTAACCCTGCACATGCTTGCACCACCTAGACCTGCCCCCACCAGGGTTTAGGAGGGCTTTCAAAGGGGGGACACAAATTCTTGCCTGCCCTCTCTGCAACATCTGAGCAATATCCGTCCCCCGAGGCAGGATCGCCCTCCAGGGGTTGTGTCACCCGTGTGACCTCTGTGGGGTGAAATGAGCACCAAACCTCCTCCAACAGGTTACGGCCGAGGTTTACGGGCCTTGATCCTGGGATCGCTTGTTCATTAGCCCGAGCGACATCAGTGGGTCCTTTTTTCTGTCGGTAGAGGTGGCAGCATCAACCCTCAGCCCTGCTAACTGCGCGCAGGTAATCCAGGAGGAAGGTTGTGTTAATGAACCTTGTCACGTGCGACCGGTGAAATTTCACCTGGAATGTCTGTTCTCCGAGCACCTAAAGAGCAGAACAATGTCAACAAATTGGACAGGATTCAGAGAAGAGCAATAAAAACGATGAAAGGGCTGGACTGGTTTATGAGGAAGGATTAAAAGAGTTACATATGTTTAGCTTGGCAAAATGATGACTAAGGGTGGGATATGGCATCTGTCTGCAAGTATGAGAGGGGTGTAAATACCCAGGGAGGATGGGAATTATTTAGCCTGGTTCAAGTGGGAGTAATAAGATTAAATAAAGGAAATAATCTTTGTGACTGGGTTGAAGGAAAAAAATTCTGCATGGTTAGAGCCCGTTTCCATGTGGAATGGTCTCCCAAAGGAAACAGCTACAGCCTCAGGGCTTGAATCGTTCGTGGGGAGTCAGGGGAGCGAGCGCGGGGAAAATGACATGGGAGTTTGGAGCATGCCACTTCCTGCGATGCCAGCCGTGCCATGAGAGCAGTTAGGATGTTTATATCCAGCCATTAACGGACGCTTTGATGCGGGGAGGGAAATAGAGGGGGAAGAGGGGGGAAAAAACCCCCCAACAATTGTGTCAATTACCTATGTACTTAAAACTGCAACCTCAAAAGGGGAGAAATTCAAACCGTTAGTGCAAGGTTCCCGAAGGGCGCCGTTGCCAAGCTGTCAAGGAGGGTGGTGAAACCCCAGCTCACGGCGTGGCGGGGAGAGGGCTGGCCTTGCGCATCCAGCGGCACTCGCAAGCGCAGCCCCAAGCCCCTGCACGACTGACCAGCTCAGGATCGAGTGGGAATCAAAATAAAGCAATTAGCAGGCTTCTAGTTACCCTAACAGCTCCCTTTTTTTGTACAGTGCTTTTTCTAACGATAATGATAAGAAAAAGTTTTTCCCCTGTAATTGTGAAAAGGAAAAAAAAAAAAAAAAGGGGGGTAATAATCTGAAGAGAGTGACTCCACGTTACAAACAAGAACCATATGTTGACTTATCATGGGAAATATGTAAATACAGGCTCGAGCTGATCCGGAGCACATGTTGTTAGTCATGAAGCAGCTATTTAAAATTCCACGGCTGGATCATTAACTTCACAGTATCCTTTATGGAAGACAACAGAGGGCAAATAATCAGAGTGGCACTGAAAATAGCCTTTTTCTGAAGAAATCTCATTTAACCGCGTTTTATAGGAAGCCCTTTGTGGTCCGTCAGCTGAATCGGAGCCGGGTCTCCTCTCTGCTGGTTGACCGGGATGGCTTTCTCCTGCACCAGTAACACGCTCTGGCTGAGAAATTCCCTTTGGATGCTCAGATTGCACCAGAAATGGTCCGCCTGCGTCTCGCCTGTACCGGGGCAGTGAAATAGCTGCAGAAAGCGCGAACTGGTTGCTCACCTCTAGTTCCCATTTGAAAGGTGGTTTACCTGGAAGGTTGCGGTGATTGATCACGAGCTGGGAGGAAGGCTTGTCCTGCGGTTTCTCTAAGGCTGTGGCTGCGCAAAGCTTGCGTTCAAATCTTTGCTTTGTCGCGTATTTTCTTAGTCATCGCAAGCGGGTCACTTCTGCCTATCATCTCTTTCTTTTCTCTGTCGATCCAGACAAGACGACTTCTCTCTGGGGCCAGCCGTGATCAAAGGAGGTCTAGATTGAAAGAGATTCCATAATTAGGAAAAAACCTCATAAAATGCAAGAAAGAGATCCTGGACCCCAGAGAAGGCTCTGCCTTAAGCAAACGCTTTAGAGCGGTGAAAGCATGGATTTAGACTAATGCGGTAACTTGGATGAGCATCGCCTCGTCCCCCTTGGGCTGTGCAAGGAGAGAGCAGTTGTGTCTGGAAATCTCCCCGGAGCCTGCTCATGCGGTCCCTGTTTCGGCATTTTTGTGCAGCAGCATCTGCAGAGAGCCCCCGGCCCCCGGCGGGACGCAGGGTGAAAGGCTGCAGCTCAGGCAGGGGTGGGGGTTAAAAGCATTGCTAAGCCTGGCAAATTGGGACCGAACGTGCCAGCATCCTCGGTTTGCATCCCAGAAGGTTGGCGCAAGCCAGTGTTTTGCAAAAATCCTGATTTGCACATGCTTGTGTATTGCTCAATGCTTTCGAAAAAAGAAGAAAGAAAAAAAGAATAAATCTGTTCCTGTGTCATCTTGGACAAAATTCAGAGCCCAGCTTGTTCACCGAGAGCTTGGCAGTGCCTAACGCGAGCTGCCTTTCCGGTGGCGAGGGAGCCCACGAGCACCCCCAAACCGGCTGCCCGGTGGGGTTTGAGTACCAGCGAGATGCTGTGTAAGTGGTCCATGGGATGAGCATATTTTGGGGGAGATGGGAAGGGCTGAACTCCGGAGCAGGTCGAGCCCCACCACAGCATCCGTCTCCGTGTACCTCTGGGGCTGCTGAGAAATGCAGGCAGGGTCAGTGCACCGCAGAGATCCGCCGGCAACTGGAAAAGCCTCTACAGACTTTATTCTGGAGCAGAACATCCTGCTTAAGATGATTTCCCCGCCTGGTTGTAATGTTTTTGCGGTACTTGGGAGGGACACGGGGAAAGGGAACAACCTCCGTCACTTGGCGTCTCCTCGTGCGACAGCAGCTCCTAACCCCTGTGCTGTGCCAAAGGAGCAGCTTTGGTGTTTCGTTGCTACCACGCCTGAGAAACGCTTGGCTTTAGCTTCGCTTGCTAAAAGTCTAGAAAAGATGCCGTGAAAAGGTGTCTATGAGCAGCCTTCCGGCCCTCAGACCCAGAGGCAGGGGAAGACACAAGACGATGAGATGTGGCAGTAGGGGAAGGTCTTGAGGGAAGGCTGGGCTCGTCGCCGGAGGTTCCTCCTGCCCTTTCTCTTGCGTGATGTTCAGTTCCAAACTCCGACGTCCTGACGGATGGCACCGCGTGGGATGAGCTGCGTCTGGCTTTTCACACTTGTCTTGCCTATTAAGAAATGCAGATAAAAGGATTTCTCCTCCCACCTCCCAACTTTAAACTGAAGCACCACATCTCCCATGTTAAAACCAAGCTTACACAGAGTCTGGTTCTCTGTCAAGCAATTTAATCTCCCTCTATTTAGCTGTATGGGGCCAAAGCCTGGGCAGATGTGACTTGGCCAGCTTGGCTTCAGATCCACTCCTCGCATCTTCGGTGGGTGCCCTGACATGGCCCCAGTGTTGTCCCTGCATCGCTCCCCATCCCTCATGCCACCCGCAGTCCTGAGCGCATCACCAAACCTGCCGTGCTCGGCGTCCCCTGCACGCAGCCTCTACGGGTGACCTGCACAGCGAGTGCCACCGATGCTGTCTCGGGGGAACGCTGTGGATTAGAGGCAGACAAGCGGTGTGAGCATGGGGGAAGAAAGGAGTCTGGGAGAATCAAAATCACCAAAAAGTTGTGGGAAAGAGTGAAAGCTAAAGGAGAAGCTTAAAAGAAGACATTAATATTAATTCAGGGAGATAACAGGAGTTCAGTGACTGTATGAAAGAGGGGAAAATCGTAACTGTAAGTGCAGGAGTCACTGAGAGAGACGGGAGCTGCTCTGAAATGCTCCAAAAGGAGCAAATCCTCAAGTGGTGTGAATCGGGAGAGCTGCCTCTGGGGCTTGGGAACGGTAGGCGACAGCGGCTGATGTGGTAGGGGAGTGAAAGCAGAAATAGGGTCGCAATCTGGTTGTGTTGACCAAAGGACGTTATGGGGCATCTCACTGCCCTTGGGGATGGTTACGGTGTCTTGGCACCCTTGACTCAGCCATGGATTGTGCCTGTGCCGCTGCTCAGAGTTCACGTTTCCACCTCCCTTAATGCGGTACGAGACAGAGGGGCAATCGCCAGTCCTGGGGTTTGGTGCAAGGCAGCGACCCTGCCGATACCTGCCTGTGCCTCGGCATTAACGGTTAATTACGTGCGGAGTAGGGACCTGCTCTGATAAGCTGCACCAGGGGAGCTCTGAGCCCCAGGGACGAAGCGAATGCAAGATAAATGCTAGCAGCGATGAACACCTAACCTCTGATACGCACCCAAACTACGCCATAGCATCTACTGAGAGTGTTCAAACAGAGACTGGAGCGACCTTCTGCCTCCCAGCAGCGCGTCCCCTTCAAGCGCTCTCCATTCAGGGTTTTTACGTCACTGCTGGATCAGCTGCCTTAAATGCAAAGCACTGGTACGTTATCCGAATTGCGCCTGGGTTTCTCGGGGCTGCGCTCGGCTGTAGGGCTCAAAGCCACCAGGAGAGCGCTGCAAAGCAGCTGCTGCCACTCAGCTCTGATATCTGATTTCCTTCCTCCCGCCCGGGCTGTGCTTCTTGTTTATTTTTTTTCTCTGTTACTGGCCTCGTTTGCTGTTCAGCCTCGTACCTTGTCACAGGGGCAACGTCACTCTCTTTTTCATTATTAGGGTTTTCAGTGCTTTAAACCACAGGGTGAAACCTGCTCACATAGAGGTCCGGGGAGCGTTGCACCACCCACCCCATGGCCGCATCCAGCCCGGGCTGTATCGCAGCCGGTGTCCTGCCTTTGTTCTCTGTGGGCACCTTCGGTTGAAATGGGCATCACAAATCCGACGTCTTCTGACTTCCCAGCCCGTGGGTGGACAGTCCAAGCCCAGATTTGTTATGCTTCTTATGTAATAATTTCACAGTAGCTCAGTTAAAACAATATATCTCACACAAATGCAGTAATTCCTTCATTGTGCAGTGCCAGCAAGGTTTCGATTGCATTGTTCGCGTGATTTTGCTGGAAAAAGGACAAAAACTTCACGGATCTGAACCTGAGGGGCCATTTGTGGTTGCACACAAGCAAAGGCAATTAGTCCGAGCAGGCTCGGCGTTTGGGGCAGGGTGGTGTCTCAGTGCTTCTCTCCAATGCAAGGCAACGCCACCTGGGTGTGAAGGTGGGGACTGTGGTGCGCGGCGCTGCACCGGACAGTGGTGCGCAGCCGGCGTGGGGCCGGGGTTGAGATGTCCCAGGGGCAACGTGGGGCTGGGGAGCTGGCGAGCTGGCAGCCCGTCTTTCGCAGGGCCATGGGGCCCACACCGCTGCCAGCCGCAGCCGCCTTCTCGAGAAGCCGTAGACGTGCAGGTGGGAAGCTGTAACTCAGCCACTGGCTTTGCTGCCTCCCGATAACAACGTGTTTGTTTAAACTCTCCTGATTTTTTGAGGGGAAGCAGTGTTTGCTCTTTTGTTGGGGTTTTTTTTTTTTTTCCCCCTCTTGTGTTTTGACGGTTTTGTTTCGCTGGGGCACTTTTATGAGGAGCATTTTATTATTTTACTATGTTATTCATCTGCATTTTAATTGCACACAATAAAACTTGAAAGCTCCCAGCAGAGAAAACCCTATAGCGCTTCCCGTCCTGTCCCACTGGGGACGAATTGCTGGGGTCGCGTCTTTTGTCAACAAACAGGGCCGAACCCTTTGTAAGAAACGCATTGATTTTTTCTGAAGTGTAACGGTAACAGCTTTTAATTGGTGTTGTCAAACGGTGAATTTTAGCCCGCCTTCATGTCGGGGCAGCGGGGTGTGTTTCGAACGGAGCAGGTGTTGTTTGGAGGCAGGACAAGAAAGCCCCGGGAGCGCCGAGCCTGCTTTCGAAACACGTCATCTCAAAATCCCCGACAAATGCTGGTACCCAAAATGCCGGGGAGGACCCGTGCCCCTGCAAGCGGCTCTGCTTTGCGTCCTGCCCCCTGCACCACGAGCGCTGCTTGGGCTTGGGTTAGCTCTGCAGAGAATTACCTAAAACCCCTTCCCGTTTTGCTCGGCGTGGCGTGTTTCGTGTTATTCTCTCATCTCTGAAAACAGTAATTCCCGGCGAAACGCCTCCGGGGAAATCCCTGCATAGCTCCCCCGCGAAGCTCTGGGGGGTTTGGAGAGCGTTCCCCACCCCACGTGGGAGCGTGGCCGAGGGGCTGAGCCCGCTCTCGTCCCAGTTCCTCACGTGCCCAGGCCCACACAGCAGGATTCAACCCCACAGTGCCCCCACAGCCGGCTGACTCTGCACGCCTGCAAGAACGCAATAAAAAATTCACCTGCGGGTCAGGGTTACACCTTCAGGGCTCCGTGCGTGAGATGTGGAGCTTGTGCTTGGTTCCTCGCAAGGACAGGCCAGCATCTTGCCCTTGAAAGTTTATGGCCTGTAAATCACTTTACGCTCCACCTTTCCACGGCGCTCGGTTGTCTGACAGTCTCTTTCTCCTTGTAATTATTTAAAAAAAAAAAAAAAGCAAGAGAAAGTGTTCATGCAGAAAGTGACACAGCTCAAATCGCATCCAGACAACACCCCAAACAACAAAAAAGAGTAGTCTTCTATTAAAGCATCACCCATCCATCCCTTCCCCCTGCCCCCAGCTCATACTGAAGGGCACCAGAAGCAGAATCGCAGGGCAGCATTTAAATGAGCCCGGCTGCTGGCTCCATATATTAGTGCGCCTGTGTTTCTCGTCAAACGTGCTACCAGAACTGGCTGGTTAAAAGGGCTTTGATCTGACTTTAAATATCGCCAAACATCAGGAACTGGAGGCATTTTAATCTGATTTTACTGGAACTGCGCCGATGTAAGGAAAGCAGAACCCAGAACCCAGTTCGTATTTTCCGTCAGTCACCAGAGTTTGGAGGGAGGAGGATCAGCTCGGTTCTGCCGCTGTCTCCGTGCTTGGCGGTCGGTCGCAGCGAGGCAGGAGCATCTTTGGAGCCGAGCGGCACTCTGCCAGCCGCTGCTCAGAGCAAGAAGTTTGGTGCTCCTTTCTTTTTAGACCTTTTTGTGGGTTTTTTCTTCATCTTTTTTTTCCCCTGCTGCATCTACAATCTGAGTTTATCTCTGTGACTGTAAAGCCCGCGAGGCATTTCCACGTGCGGTCCCTCTTAGCGAGCATCTCCTCATCCAAGAGGACAGCGTTTCTTGTCCTCGGGTTTGAACATTGACTCCTCTGGTGCAAAATCCCGAGCGTAATTGAAACGCACAGGGTCTGATCTCACCTCAGCCTGCCTTACTCCATCGCGCACACCCGTTTCCCTCGAGGGAGTGCCAGAAATCCTCTCTCCATCCTCCCCCACCCAGCCTGCAGCGCTCGGAGCGTGGAGCCCTTCCCTGGAGCGTCAATGGTCTCTCAGCTCCCCGTCACGTTTGCAGAGGAGTCGGGCAGGACGGAGCCCAGAGGCTCCAACAGAACCCTGTTTGTTGCCTGCACACCCTATTTTCCCTTCCCTCTGCCGTGTTTGTGCAAGGCAAAGCCAGGCTTTGACACGGCACTATTATTAGCTCTTTCTCTCCTGCGTCAGAGCCTCGGCCGGTGTCACCTGGCAGCGCCCCGGTGACTGGGAGCTGCGGATTCAGCCTGCGGAACGGCTTTAATAAGGAGTTTATTCTCAGGCTACCTGCTCAGCAGATGCTTCTGTTGGTTTTGGTTTATGTTTGCTTTAATTCTGCTCCTAATGTGCCTTTTATAAAGTCTTCTGGCACCGCTTCTAGACCCGCACTGGATGGATGATAGCCTCTGTTGTTAAAGGCAAAGCTGGAGCGGCTCTGAGCTGGGTTATCTTCAGATCTCTCCCGTCAGGCTTAAGAACTTGCTAACACACTCAGCTGTAAGCTTTGTTTTCCCAGGGCAGCACAGGACTTTCCCGGTGCTCCTGTGTGTCTCTGTGCTCCTCTCCTTGCCCTTGCAGGAGCCGTCGCATCTCGCTGCAAACCACGCAGGAGGTCCGGCTGCTGCCCCCTTCAAAGCCGCCTCTTACCCAGCCACGGCCAGCAGGGCCAAGCTGCAAATTCTCTTTCACTTCATTGCTGGATAAAAACCCCTTGACTTTACAAAGCAGGATTTTTCAAACAAACGAGGCTGGCTGAAGCCAGCGGAAAGAGAGACGTGTAGGTCCAGAAAAGAACGAGACCACTCTTGGTGCGGCGGTGGGCTCATCAAAACCGAGATGAATGCCTAGATAAGACAGGTTGAGAGATCATCTCCCACTTGGAGAGAAAACCCCCCAACTTTTCTTTTCCCGGTGCCCAATTGTTCGGCTGGACATTGATTGAGAGCTCAGGCTCAGATAAAGGCTGGAGGGTTGGCGATGGTATCAAAAAAGGCGGTTGGAGTTTGGGGCCAACCGAGTTGTCATTTCCTGATGCTGCTGGCATGCTGGGGCACTGCAGGGTCTGGAGTGAAGTGTTAAAAAGTATTTTAAAACCTAAAGTCAAACCCTTATTCCGGAGCGGTTGCCTCCCCCACAGACCCAGCTCAGCCTTCTCTGGGATACGGTGCTAAACTTGGGCATTTGATCAAAAAAAAAAAAAAAAAGAAAAGGAAAGATAAAACATATAGGTGGAAATCAATGGAGCCTTTAAACAGCGCGCTGTGAGAAAGGCTGCGCTTCACTGTTGTCTTTCTGAACCCTGTGAAATGCTGGGAAACTGTTTTTAATAAACAAGAGTTCAAACAGCGAGGCTCCGTAGCCAACAGTCACGCCTTAAACTCTAAACTTTACATGAAAACTCTCAGATCCCTTTGAACTCTTTTTTTCCCTCCCTGGCAGAGGATTCCAGTGTTTATGCATTTTTTTGAGATTGCTGGCGGGATCATGAGGAGGGTTTTAATATTTTTTTTTAAACAATCTCCTGCCTTCAGAAACCATTAATGCCCACTAAGAAACATCAAGGCATTGCTTTGAAGTGCCTTCTGGCTACAGCCCTCTTCACTCTTTGGTTACTGTGCAATCAAATAATTAAATGGAGTCTAAAAAAATTCTCTTACCTGGTAATTAAACACCCCGTGCTGGACATTTGCAAGGGTTTTTAAAGGCACTGCAAACCTCCAAAGACGCGAAACACGAAGGTGCTACATGCTACCAGAGTGAGCGAGTGGACACTTTCCCCCTACTTTGGCAACCTGTCACACAGGCAAGGTCAGAGCTCGCCCTCCTCTTCCCGGCTTACCCAAGGTCAGGCCGGTGAATCCCGAAGGAGAAACGACAGAGCGGAGCGTCGTAAATTAGCAACGCTAAACTCTCAAACGTCTTTTTTCTTTTTTTTTTTTTTTTTTTTCATTTGTTTGTTTGCTTTGGAATAAACAGTAAGGAAGAAAAAGTTGGAAATAGTCTTCTTGGCTACTTCATCAAATGTTGAACTACGGGCCAGCGGCCATCCCAAAAGGCCGTGAAGCCCGATTTGGACACGAGCTGTCTCTGAAGGCTTTGGGCGTTTGGCTCCGTGCGGCGTGGTGGCTCTTGGGAGCGCCCGGACGCGAATGCCACCCGTGGCGGGTGGCACGGGGACGCCAGCACTGGGCTGTGGTTGGCAGGACTCAAGCTCATCCTTTTCTGGAAGGCTCTGGAAGAACAAGGGCACTTTGGTGACACCTTCAAAAGAGTGGGGCGGCTATTGTAACGGGGTGTGCTGCGATCCGGTGTCCAATAATAATTCCCTGGCTGGGAGGAGAGGGAAAGGGCCACCTCCTCCTCTCCTGCGGAATCTCGTCTCCCTTCAAGGTGCCCTTTTGGTGGAAGCTTTCTGAAACCTGGCTGTTTCACTTCCCAGAAGTTAGCTGGGAAAGTTTTCTCTGGTTCCAACCTAAATCGGCCCTTCCTTCCCGGAGCTCTGCTTTGATCTGGGCATTTGAATCTCAATGCAGAACTTTGCCTGGTTTCTGCATGGCAGTAACACAGGGCAGGATTTAACCCCTCCCCAGCCGTGCTCCCCACCTATGTGCTCTACATCAGCTGCCCCCTCGTTATTCCCGAATCCTCTCTGGGTTTACGGAGTCTGTCCCCGGAGCGGTGTCCGGTCCCCAGACCCTGCGCTTCACCTCCATCCTGCTGGGGCTGGAGGGAGGCTGGGCGGGCGGGCGGGCGGTCTCTGAAGGCAAAGACCCCTCACCTGCCGCGTAATCCTTTAACGTTTTTACTTGTAGAGGAGAGACACTTTGGTTAGCAGCTTGCTGTGAAACGTTCGGAAGGGATGTTGCGTTTGTAGGGCTACGAGAAACCTTTAGGGATGTAGGGATCTTTAGAAAAGGCACAAACCTTTTGCTCCAAGCTCTGCGAGGCCGCTGCAGCCATCTGCAGAAGCCACCTTTGAAGGCGTGGAGAGTTTTTGCCCGACTCCTTGCTGCTCGTGTTTTAGGGCTGGATGAGCCCTCGAGGGGTCAGCGGGGCTCGCCCGCAGGAGCGATGCTGAGGCTGCAGCGCTTCTCTGGGAAGCAGCTCTGCAAGCAGGGGAAGGCGAAGAGCCGAGGTAGGAGCATCCCAGCCACGCGCCCCGTTTATCCTTTGACTTTTGAAGGATTTGGGGGGGATGAGCGTTCGCTTTGAGCCAGCGCAGCAGAAGGCGAGAAGAAGGGGAAGCCAAGGAGAGCTGCCACACCAGTGGGAGCGGGAGCGGGGAGCCGGGAGTGCTGCGACTGCAGATGAGGAGGCAGTGCTGGCGACGTGCGTTAGGAATGACGAGGCGGTTGTTTCAAAGCAGGACGAACTGTAGGGTTCAGAGATGTTCCAGACTCCTGCAGGGCCCAAGACAAATGTTGAAAGCCAGAATTCCCAGAGGGTCTTTCTGTTTTCTTTTTTAAAAATAAAACAATAATAAAAAAAAAAAAATCTACCTGTCAAATCTTATACAGTGACGTGCCGAATTAAGGAAGGCAAGACTTAATGGGCTTTCTTCCCTAAAAATAGATCTTCTCAAGAAAGAGATGAAGGGCATTGCCCAGGGAGGTCAGCCAAAATTGTCTGAAATTATGCTGTCACCTAGATCTGATGTCCAAAATTAGCCTCCTCGCTCGCTACGTGGGTTCAGTGCTCCCTGAAGATTAAACGCATCACAACACTCATTTAATTTAAAAGAGAGGCTAAAGCATACGGCATGCCACGGTTTAAATGTTAGAAAAATTCGGCTTGGGACTCTTCATTAGGATTAATAATATGCTAATGAAGGCAAGGGGGAAAGGAGTGTGTGTGCAGGCTGGGCAAGGCTGCGGGCAAGCATCGGGGACGTTGCTGGGAAGAATGGAAAGGACCTGACCCAGAGCCGCTTTCACCATCCAGAACTAGTCTGATCTTTTTTCAGAAGGGGAAGGAAGACGATTTGCCTTAAATAATTCTCCAGCCTCCTCTACGTGGGTGTTTTCTGGGCTCTGTGATTAAGAGAGAGCATTTGAAAGCAATGGGATAGGAACCTCGTTTAAAGGCTGAGAGTTCCTTTCTTTTTTCTTTTTTAATTATTCTGAGGTTGCTACTGGAGCGGAGTAGTTGGATGAAGGTGTTTGAGGAACATGAGGTTAATGGAAGGTGAAAGAGGAAGGGAATAAAACTGCCGGTACGAGCCAAACAGCGTGAGCTGGCAGATGCTCCAGCCCAGCCGGCGCACGGCTGACTCATGGCTTTAGAGGGAATAAAGTCCCTGGGCGGAGGGGAGAGAAGAACCTCAGGGAGCCTCGGGAAAGGCTGGGGGGAACCCGCAGCGCTGCTGATCCCAGCACCTGGGAAGCGGAGGAGGGAGTTTTCGTGGGACTTCACCAGCGCAAAGCACCCTCCTCAGTTCTGGCGCCGTTAAAAGCAGCGTATAGTCTACAGGCTATCTTTACGTTCATGAAGGGAGGGGGGATTTTATCACTGGTTTGGGGTCTTTGTTTTACCCCCTGAGAAATGGGTTTGCAGTAGAGCGCTGGAAGGGTACGGACGGCGCTGGTGGGCCTTGGGATGCTATAAGCGGTTGTTGTGCAGGATGGGAGCCTCCCGTCCCCTCTGATGGTGCAGAGGGGCTGCAGGATGCTGACGGCTCACTTTGTGCACCGGTTTCCTGGAGAAAGGATCCACAAATTATTGCTGCCTGGATCCTGTGCCCACTGCCGGTCCTCAGTGCTGCAAGAGGTAGACAGCCTCCCTCCTCCACCCCTCACTTCCAGGGGAGCTGCCAGGAATTTCGGAGGCTCGAGTTGGTTTCACCACCTGAGACCACCGTTGGATGTAGGTTCATGTATCAGGGACGTGCGTTGGGGCTGGGGCACCTCTTCCCAAGGCACAAACCTGTTCTAGCCGCCCCAGGAGGACGTGGCGGTGCGCGGCGGTGCCCTCAGTGGCCAGCGCTGACGCCGTAATTGCCACCTGCGCTCGCACCAGACTCTGGGAATTGAAAAATCAGGGATGGAAATCAGAGCTTGAAAACTCAGAGATGGAAATGATGACTTGAGGGGGTTGGCTTTTTTTAAATTTTTTTTGTTTTATTTTATTTTATTCTAAGCTTATTTTATTTTATTCTAAGCTTGTGATTTTTGGGGGCAGCCTCGTACGTTTTTTGGACGCTGACTCAGACGTTTTGCGCCCTTTGAGTGCGGCAATGGCGAACACTCAGGGTAGAGAGACAAGAACAAACTATGTCACTCGTACCTGCTGCGACCTACCCACCAGCGGGAGGCCGGCGGAGACGCCTGCGAGCGAGGGCTGGGATGCATTTTGCATCCAAATAGAGCCTATTTTTGGCCAAGGGAAGCAAAACACAGGTTTCCAGGGTCCTTGTCCCCACTCAGCTCAGAGAGGAGAACTGACCCCACGGCTGCCCCCTCCCCAGTACCGCCCAGCCCCACTCCCCATCACTTCAAGCCTTTATTTGGGACCGAGCGAGACCATTGCTCATCGCCAGACGCCTCCAACAAATCCCAGTGGTGAAACACGGGGAAAGTGGGGGGTTTTTCCCCCCCACCCCGCAAAAAAAAGCCTCTAGGTGATGCATGCCCGTGATTCCCAGCCTGCTGCTCCCTCCGGGCTCAGCAGCCCAAACGCTTCTGAGGACCGTTAAAGGTTCATCAGCGCGTTTTAATTGTGCAGTAACCAGGGCCGGTGTTTTTGTTGGACCGCGACCCAGCCTGCAGAGCAGACCCAGGGCTTTGAAGCTCGCCCGGCTGCTGCTCGCCCCGTCTCACGCCGCCCATTATCCACCTAACGTGGGCAGGCTCACCTACCTCCGTGGGTGTTGCGGGCCTTAATTAATGTTTCCAGCGCGCTTTGAAGATGAAAAATGCTCTAAGTGTTAAGTATGAGTGTGATTTAAGCGTGTGGAGCGGTTAGGTCTCGCTCACTCCGTTCTTCCTGCAGCGCCCGAGCGCTGCTCGGGTTTGCTTTTGCAGAGCAGGGCTGTTGCTATCGATGTCCCTGCTCTGGAAGGACCCAAACTGGGACGTTTTGGCCCATCCTGCGGAAGGACCCAAACCAGGACATTGCCGCAGGTACCGTAACACTGCAAGCGGCTCTGCGGGCACTTTTTTTTTCCCCTAGCGTGACTTTACACAGCTTTTGTTAAACCTGATAAACTTAAGCTAAACTGAAAGAAAAAAAACCAAACCCACTTGGGTCAAAACAAGGTTCTTGCTCCCTCCCCATCTTCTGTACCGTTTAAAAGAAAAATTGGTTGGATGTTACACTTTTTAAGCTGTAACGGTAGAACTTCCCCACGCTGCCTCTCCATTTAGCAGCTGACAAGCCAGACCTGTAATCACGATCTTTATCCCGAGACAAGCTAAAAAACAAAATGTTTCTGAAACGCTGATGGTAGGTGAACATTTTCAGCGTGTCACATATTAAGGTGGTGTCTAACGAGCTCCATGTCCCACTTATAATTGAAACAGAAGAGAGTATTCACTTTTCATTCATTTTTAAAAGACTATTCAAATACCCTTTCATCTCTGCTAAACAGCCTGCCATGTATTTGAAGCCATTTTATATTTTGTTTCTACAGACATCCAAAAAACAGAGGTGAGTATTTTGGAACATTGATAGAAAGATGCAAAGGCTTGTGAGGCACTGAATGGCTTCAAGCGGCCTCAAACACATTCATCTTCCCAAGAAGAATTAGGCACAGTGTGATTCATTTTAATAGCAGAAGAAAAATAATACTACGATGTAGTGCTAAGTTCCCAACCTTTGATGGTAGACTAAAAAAAGAGAGAGGGGGGGGAAATAAAAAATTCTTTCTTCCCTTATGTTGTTGAAGTCTCCCTACACCCATCCGTTATGTCCAGCTTATCAATTAAGATGAACCCCATGAACTTCAGATGGTTTTTTTAAAACAAGGCACCATCCATTTAAATGTGTAAAACTGCCTGCAGCTCCCTTGAACTGCAGGATTCAGTCCCGAGCCCTGTGTACTCGGTGTGAAGTTGAGCCCTTTGATACAAGTTTTACTGATGTTTTAAATGAAGTCTTCTCATACACACAAAATAACCCAGATAATTTAAAACCTCATAGAAAAAAATAGGGTGGAGAGAGGAGGGAAAAAAAAATAGGCAGTGCCATTGGTCTAGAAAAAGAAAAGAGGCTGGCTTTGGTTACCAACAGGACGGACCAAAAGCGGTTCCACAGTTGCTTTCCCAGGGTTACTTGCTCGAGCTGGGGAAGGTCTGGGCGACAGCTGGGAGACAAATCCATCCCTGGTATGGGCAGCTTCCCTCAGGAGCAACTTAAGCTCGTTCAGCTATAAGATAGGTTTTGTACCAAAAATACCGTTGAGAGCGAAGGCGCATGGGTAAGAGCTCCCCGGCGTCCGTCCTGCTCAGCTGCTTCCATCCTCCCTCTCCCCAGTTCATCCTGGCCAAAGCAGCCCACAAGCCAGGACTTTACAAAGCTGTGTTTTGCTCTGGCAGGTGATGCAGGCAAGCAGTCCTGGCTCAATCGCACCTGGAAAAGGCTCTGACCACCCTCCACCACCTAATGATGAAGCCCTCGGATGTGCCACAGCCCTGCAGGAGAGCTCCGGCACCAGGACCACCGCTCATCCCACCCTGGCTTCACCACCATCCCCCTTACAGAGCAAGAGGAAGCCACGCTCCTCCATCAGCCCGGTCTCGCCCCATCAGGTAGGCTTGGCCGTGCACTCTGGGCAATAAGATGATGCTAAATTTGCAGCTGAGTTATGCAAAGGAGCCGTAAATGATGTAATCATTGCACTGAAGTGCAGCTCCGGCCTCTGCTTTGCCTGCTTGAGCTGGAACCGCTTCGCAGCAGGAATAGCTCCTGCCCAGGCNCACTCTGGGCAGTAAGATGATGCTAAATTTGCAGCTGAGTTATGCAAAGGAGCCGTAAATGATGTAATCATTGCACTGAAGTGCAGCTCCGGCCTCTGCTTTGCCTGCTTGAGCTGGAACCGCTTCGCAGCAGGAATAGCTCCTGCCCAGGCTCAGCTACCGTTTCTAGCCACCACCACGCATGAGAAGAAACGTTGTAAGGCATTAAGAGTCAGAAAAAGAAGTCAGACAATATTAATTTGAAAAATATAAAATTTTAATAAAGGCTACATCTCTTAATTACAATAATTATTGTACCAAGTAATTTTTTTTAAATGAAACTCTTTATAATGCATAATTTACAGTATAAGTAGAACAAAATGCCATGGCAAAAGTCATGAGTACAGGACTTGTAATAAAAGGCATAAAATATATATATATACATAAACCCCTTAAACAAACAAGGGAAAGCTTGAACCCTGAATATAGGGCGACGCATGGTCTCGTAACACCATGCAGGCACAGGTACTGTACTGATTAAATTTTAAAAACACTAGAGATAGTGTATTAATACTTTCACCATACATTTTCTACAATATATACAGACTTACACAAAGTAGCAACGGCAAACAGAATGCACAGATTAACTTAATCAACACAAAACCCAACTGTCGAAATGCAAGGTCTTTCTCGGGAAAGGGTCGCTCCGTCCCAACACCCACGCGCACACGAAGCTCTGCCAAGGGTCGCAGAGCGCCTTCGCCCACATCTCCCATGGGCTCAGGTGGGTGTTGTGAGGGTAAGGCCAAAACCAACCCAAACCAAAAAACCGCAACCGAAAACCACCACACAACGAATCACGCGCTCCACAACCGTCGGAAAACATGCCCCATCGTCATTACACGTCATTGAAATACAAGTTGTGCTAACATTGAAGTAGAACGGCTGAACAAAATTAGCTAGCTATGCGGAATACATACGGGTTTTTTTTAACCTGGCTTTTGCATCCATCCTTCTGGGGTGCTAGGCATGGAAACGGGAACTGGATGGCTGCTTCTACAGCTCTCCCAGGCTCGGGGTTTTGCTCTACCTTGCCTCGACTGAGAGGCACGGACACCGCACGGTGCCCTCACCACTGACAGCAGCAAAGCAAAAACCTCCCACCGCAGAAATCCATGCACGAACTAACAAGTTGCTGTTGTTATATTGCATCTAACATATTTAACGCTTAAGACCTTTATTTCAAATTAGAGCAGCATAGATTAAAATGCACCGGTCTCTAGGTGAATCGGGGGACAGTATTTTTATTTCGGCTTTTATCATTATCCTTATTTCTTTAGAAAAGTTTTATCTTCACTTGGAGAAATACTGGGCACAATGTCACTCCTTCCCTCCTCCCTCTTCAAAAAAAAAAAAAAAAAAGAAAAAACCTCACGAATGCACTCACAGCCAAACTCCTAAATTTCAGCTAGTGGGAACAATATAAAAAAATAAAATAATCCTTCCTCCCATCACCCCACTTCCCAGCCCCTCTCCTCTCCATTGTTAAAGCAGCATATCCAAAAACTGGACTTAAGGGAAAACAGACTGTTCAATAAATATCAATAAGGATCACTGTTAAGGTAAGCTATACACAATTTCTCTTAGTCCATAGATTTCAGATCCCCAGGAAATCATATATTATGTATGGAAGTCTCTCAAACACGGTCTGCATCTCCAATAGCCAACAGTGGTCATGTTTTTAATAAATAGTTCAGGGTTTTTATCATCTCAGTACCCAACTCATGAATAATAAATGCCATTTTTTTCCTCTAAGGCTAATTCAGCAAAGTCTTCATAGACTTCACTTTTTTTCTTCATTGGTTCAAAACTTTCCTTCAGAGTTTTGCTTTTTTTCTTTTCCTTTCCTTGTCATCACTACTGTTGTGTGTCCAAAGACTTTTCTAGCTTAACTTTTCTTAAGAAACACAGATGCCATCAATCGATCCTTTCTACTTTCCCGAGAATCCTTCCTTCGTACATCGGCAGGATGGTTTCGTCTTCCCAAATCTCTTCAAACACCGCACCGCAGTCAAACTCGTCGCTTGCTTTTTTGAAGTAGTATCTGTGGTAAGGAGAATTAAAACACAGTTAAAAATCAAAAGGTAAAGTAAAGGATGCCTTGGCAGTACGTTTAACCACAACATTTCCAATCTCTTCCTCCTGAGATACTCCTCCAGTGTCCAGCGTGGCCAGGAAAACCTCAGGGCTGCTCGGGTCCAGCAACACGAAAGCATCCCCTGGGCTGCAGGGATGGCGATGGGACAGAGGGAGCAGGGCTGTGCACGCTCCTCAGCGGTGACAACAGGTTCTACAGTGAGTAAATTACACGCGCTGGCAGTGGATATCCTCAGCCGTAAAGAAAATTAGAAAGCGCGGTGGTTTCTGGTCAAGTATCTTATTTAAAAAATAAATAGAATTTCAAAGCAAAGCATTCTTAAGGTTCCCCTCTCTCCCCACCTTCTTTCTTTCATGTGTTTTCTTGTTTCAAAGCTGAAGCCCAACATTAAAATTTGCAACTGTTATTAAAAGGAGAGGCTTTTTAGGCATACGGACGGATTAAAAGAAAACCATGCCAGCTTCCTGCAACGCAGAAGCTGAAACTCTGCGGTACTCCTACTGAAAAAAAAAAAAAAAAACCAAAACCCTGGAGCCTCACATTCGAAACAAGCGAGTGCCTAATTCACGTATCCATTTTAAGTGACAGAAACTCCGGTATTCGTTCCCCGATGCTTCCCGGCGCTCAGAGGCGCAGAGCGGCCCAGGTCCAGCCTGCGGGACATGACACGGGGAGGTCAAGTAGCAGTGTCCTGCATTCCTNTAATTCATGTATCCATTTTAAGTGACAGAAACTCCGGTATTCGTTCCCCGACGCTTCCCGGCGCTCAGAGGCGCAGAGCGGCCCAGGTCCAGCCTGCGGGACATGACACGGGGAGGTCAAGTAGCAGTGTCCTGCATTCCTGCTCTTTTGCTCCGGGTCGTTAGATCATGAAGCCAACGCTCCCGGAGACAAAAAGCACCCCCACCCCTCCTGTGTCAAACAGTAAGGACCCCTCTATTATCCTGAATTAGACCGTTCAGCTTCTTGATTAAAGGTTCCTTTTATCCCGTTTGGAGCTTTCTTCCTTCTAAGGCTGCTTAATTGCATATGCACAAATGAAGGGCTTCCATTCAGAGGGGTAGCATTTAGGGAGCCTGTCCGTCTGCCGCCTCACACCTCCTCGGACAGGCGGGCTCCCTTGGAAAAGCGCTTTGCCATCTGATCGCCAGGGACAGGGAAACCTCCATCGGATGGATTACAAAGAAAAATATGAAAAAATTAACCCCTCCCACACCCCTCCCCTGCAGTCGCCAGACAACTGGGGTTGGCAGATGTTTGCTAGGGGAAAGGGTTTGGCCATTCTTCTTTTTTTAGCATGGGAAAGGAGATTAAATCAAGCTCACTTTTACTATTAAAACTGAAAGACCCACGGCCGGGTCTTAGACTTTGTTTAGGGTTTTTCTTAGTGACTGTTCTATTACACATTTTTAAAACACTCGGTAACAACGGCCTGCAAACCTATTTATTTTTAGGGTATGTCAAAACTATTTTGGTAGGGGGATAAAAGCTGGCTTTTTAGTCAAAGAGACGAAACCAGCTCCGTTTAGCCAAGGTATGGTTAAGGTTTATTTTTGTAAAGTCATTCCAAGCTGTACTGACACACGTTGCGTCTTTAATGGCTCAGCAAGGAAAAACATCTTATTTAAGTCCTTCAGAGCCCGCACTCATTGAAGTCAACAACGGCCCAGCTCCCACCAAGTTTCATGCTGCAGGTCAAGGCCACAATTCCCCAGGCCAGCAGCCTTGAAACAAAACCAAAAAAACCCAAGGAAAGTTTGAATGAATCACAAAGAACTTTCTCTTCCCTTTCCTCTTCTCCGCCCCTCTCCAGATAACAGCCGCTCTTCCCAGTAACTTCCTCCACAAGCCCAAGCACTGGCTGTGTTTACAAAATTTTTATTTGAGAAAACACGCTATGACCTTTTACATAATTACAACCTTATTTCACAGAGAAAAAAGGGGGGGGGAGGGGGAGAAAAAGAGGAGGCAAAGCCAAAAAAAAAAAAAAAATCCTCCCTCACAACATCTTCAAACAAGTCACTCTGCTCTTATTTGCTGAGAAATGGGCTTTCCATTGAAACATATTTTATGTGGCAAGCTTTGCTCTTTTTTTTTTTTTAAAGAAATTTTTTTTTTTGGGGGGACATCTGGCACCAATCGAGCCGAGCAGGCCTGGCGTTACAGCTCTGTTTTGAACCGCTGCCATTTTCAGATTACCCGACACCACCCAGTTTTTTTGTGCGTGTATGTTTGTTTTTTGTTAACGCCATCAGTATTAAATCAATCACTGCTTAATTCCTTCTTTTTTTTGGGGGTGGTGGGTGGGAGGAAAGCAAAGCAGCGATTTCCCGGCGGCTGCCCCACGGCGGGGCCGGCCGTGCGGCTCTGGCATCGCAGGAGCCTGAGGTACCCGCCTCGCAAACTGATCCAATCAATAAAGAATTTGGAGAGCGGAGCATTTCTGCATGTCTTTGTGCATTAAATGAAAGGCAACGGCTTCAAAGACATGCTTATTAAATGTGCCTTAAAAAGAAATCAATGCCAGATGTGACCAAAGCAGCCTAGTTAGTGCCTCCCCGTAACACACGCGCTACTCCGGGCACTGCGGACCTCTTCCCTGAAGGTCACCCGCAGTTTCACTCAAAGTCCAGCCAAAAGTCAAAGCTTAGATCAAAATGATTCCCTGGAGGTACACACATTTGTGTAATTAGTTTCACCTTGTGTCTGTGCAAGATAAAATACTGGGCACGTACCCAAGTTCCTTTTATAAATTTCTGTATTGTCTTTACCCAGGTGTAAAGGGGTGAGATCTAAGCAAAACGTTGTTTCATCCTTGTCAGTCACTTAAAAACATTTTCTAAAGTAATTACAGTCTGACAAGGCACAAATAATTGCACCTGGAGGGACTTTCGGGCCACAGAGGTTTTAGGAGCCTACTCCTGCACTCAGGCATCGCACAAAAAAAATGTCATAGAAAACAAATAAACAACAACAACAAAAAAAGGATTATTTTTGTGGGGAGAGCAGGACTACACAGCCACTGGAGCAGTGGCAGACCGGTGGCGAGGCCAGGGAAACTGGTGGTGGCCCAGGGGAGGCTTTAGGGGCTGGAAAATGGCACACTGGTGCAAGAAACCCAGGGACCTCTCCTGGAGGTTGTCCACGTTGAGTGTACTTGCAGGTTGCTGCCATCTGATGGCAGCTGGGCGGGCTGCAAAGATGGTTTTGGGGAAGGACTGGCAGTATTTCAGCCCCAGCCCCACCGTGCAACAGCCACAGACAGACCCCAGCCTGGCACCCCTCGGGCTGAGAGTGCCCTTGGGTGACCCACTTCTGATCTGCATAGGTGGACTTTCCAAAGCTAAAGACATGTCAGTGAAGGAGCACCAGCTGGGACACCTTCGTACCAAACCCAAACGATCACCTGGAGGTTACATCAGACACCGCCAGGTACAGAGCAAGCCTTCCTGCTCTCTGAAGCACCCCCAAGTTCAGCGCAAATTCAAAACTTAAAGCTGGAATTCCCTCTTCTGCCCACCCTGCAGGAGAAGTGGCCAACAGCTGATCCCACCAGTGCCCAGAGGCGGTGGGAAAGCAGAGCCAAAATAGCCAATGTGAAGTTACTGCCAAGGGAACTAGCAGAGCACAGGAAGCAGCAAACTGGTTAAACTGGGAGCTGGGCCCTGGAAACCAGACAGGCAGGGTTTGTTGGCGTTTCTCAGGAGGAACTTGGTATCGCTGGCAGAGCTTTCCCTGCAGGGCAGAGGTTTTTTTTCCCCTAACAAAGGCAAGAGCTCGCTCGCTACACCTACACCTCAGCTACGTGTCCACTCGGATGCAACATCCCAACCTTTCGCTGACCCCATCTACGGCCACACCACCGCAAAAAAAAAAAAAAAAAAAACCAAATTAAAAATGAAAACACCAAACGAGCAGGCAAAGCAGGAGGCCAGCACCAAGATGAACGCTGACCCCAGTTTGGAAAGCAAACCCCACCACTCCACACCTTCGCCGCAAGGCCATCCCAGCTTTTCCTGGTATTCAAGCCTTTTGGACAAGGGTTGGCACACGGAGCCTGCCAGCCTGCATCCTTATGCAACTGGGGGAGGAGGCTGGGGAGGGACATGGAGAGGAGGTGGCCCTGCAGCCAAGCTGCAGCTCAGGGCCCATTTCCCCATCTCCAAATTGTTCCTGGTTTGAGTGGGAAGAGCGTAAGAAGATCCACAGCCTCTGAAAAGCGAGGTAAACGTGTCATTGCAGGTAGACCTGCACAATATCTGCCGATTCTTTTCACTTATTAGAATATACTAAAGAACAAACAAATCACAGAGCCTTACCTGTAATTTCCCTTTTTGCTCAGCTGTTCTTTAAAGTGCCCGAGCGTCAGGCTCTGGGCCTTTAACATCCTCCTGTAGGGAATTTCTTCTCCGCAAAAAAAATAGGTGACAACCAACTCACTTGACTGGGAGGTGTGAACAACTGGCAGTTTCTTTGGCTCTTTGTGACTGAAAAACAGAAAACACACACAAAACCCTCTATTTTCCCATTCGAGAACAAGCCGTTTCACCACACTCAATCCAGCAGTGTTTCTGCCACACGTAATGCTGGTCAGAAATATCCTGGGTGTGACCCGAGAAGTCAGATATTCCTGTACTCGCCGTGAATTTGTCATGCTGCGTTTGCACAGCCCTTCACTGGGCTCCCACAACAGCTCCCACTCGCTGTGATGGCGGGAGCCTCAGCATCACAGAGCGCTCAGCCCTGGGCAGCGAAGACCTCAGACCATTTGATGGATGGGAGAACTGAGGGACGGAGGTTAGATGCTTGCTGGAAGCATCAGAGCAGGACCGCGGGCCAGACAAGCGTGCGTAGGGCTCACCACGGGCTAACCTCTACCTAGCGAGCCCCAGCGCTGTACACCTCTGATTTTAAAAGGCTCGTTTCATCTGCCTTCGTACAAAGCATCTGCCAAGCTTCCTTCTCATGCACAAAACCACCTGCAACCACCAACAGCTAACAAAGCAAAACCACTGCCAGATTCCTCACCTGAAGTACACAGGTAATCTCGTTTTTCCCCGTGAGGATAAAATTAACTGGATCTTGTTATTTGCACTAAGAAACCCTTCTTAAAGAATAATTAAAACAATATTACCCAGCAAAACGGCAACGCTCTAGTGAATGCCATGCAGCCAAATCTACAACTGCTTCTGAGGCGATGTACACTTGGCATGTCAAAAGGTCACAAAGTGTTAGTCCGCAGTAATTTAGTCTTCCTAATTTGTTCTAAGTCTTTGTAGAGTGGCTTCAGAAAAAAAGCTGCTAGCAAAGACAGCTGGTGGACTTAAGGTCAACCAATTAAAAATGAAAGGCTCTAGTCAGGTGGCTCAGTCTGGACTTCAAACATTACTCATTGCTTAAGATGAAGAGGGTAAGAAAGAAAACTTTAATTATTTAGGCCATTTTAGACCTCTCTGTAGCAGATTTCTTGTTAAAAGAACCATCCTGTAATTAGACTAATCCAATCTTTGTCCACTTTACAGGAATGCAAGTTAAAAAGAGCCAGAGACAAGATTTGAAAATGTTTTGTTCTTTCTCTAAGAAGAATGTTTGAAAGACGAAATTTCAGATATAAGAATTTCCTCTCTTTTCAAAGTGCAATCCATTTAATGAAAATATAATTATTATTATATATATATATTTCCCAAGCCTCTTACGTGCGTGCGATACTCACTCTTCTGTCGTTAGACCCGCATTGCAGAAAGGGCTGTTCGCCCCCTGAACGGCAGCGGAGTGGTTTCGATCCCTCTGCTGATTTGAGGTTGAACATCTGAAGTGGAGAGGGGGAGGGCAAGTGGGGAAGAAGAATAAAAAAAGACTTTTTTAAAAAAATTGTTGAAACACAATCTTCTTAATTGAAGTCTCCTGTGGGTCGTTAAGTTCGCTCTTTGTATCAACCCTCACATGTTGTAAACAATCAAAGGAAGAATTAAAAATGCTGTGGGCTAATTTATCCCTCCATACCCAAATGAACGATAACCAGTCCAATTCCCCACTTGGTATGTAGCTGGAGTCCGTCCCAGAGGAAAAACGGGCAAATTACAGCCATCAAAAGAGTGGAAGTAATAGTCTAGGATTCGAACTATTTGTGCTGGGGTAGGGTGGGGTTGGAACAAGGAGGCTCATCCTTGGGGCTCAGCCAAGCCGTGAAGTCACACATCCTCACGGTCCCAGCCCCGTGGCTGACCCTCTACCTACGCGGGGAGGAGACCGCCCCCGCTCACCCACCGCCTTGCCCGCCATCAGCCCGAGCGTTGGCTGAAGTGGAGCACAGCCAGCACTCCGCAAACCTCTCCGACCCCTGCCGCTCCCCAAACCCCACCGCGGCACCCAGGACCATCCCCTCCCGCCGCCGTTACCGTTGCTTCTGTGGCTTGGAGACCTC
>VZSC01009402.1:155317-169637 GCA_013398225.1 Steatornis caripensis
GCCATCTCTTTGTACAGAAAATGAAGAAAGCTGCTGCAGGCTAGCGGTGCTACACTGCTGAGCTTGGCTGCCTCAAGCAGATCTATCAAGGGAAAAAGGGAACATCTCCAAATCAAGTGCAGAATATAAAAAGGCAAAACGCGACTTTCTGCCAAAAGAAGCAAACATGGCAGGAAAAGGGGGGCGGGGTGGGGGGGAGGAAAAAGAAACCACCCACCCGACTCTGCCACCCCCACGCACCCCACTCCTTGCCCCCGCTCCCCCTCTTTTATTTATTTTTTTTTTCCCTCCCCTGAAAGCAGAAAGCTGAACTGCCAACTCTTTCACATACTACCCACCAGATGAGGTGGGGCCTCTCTCCGGCAACCACTTAGCTCCAGAAATGATGTGAGGGTAGAAAAAGGCCACTCTGCTGGAAATTGTCACTCTTACACAAGCTGGCTCTATTCAGTCCCTGATCAAAGCACTGCCTTACAGAGAAAGTCGATTTGCACGCCCTGGGACAAAATAATCTAATTTACAAGCTCAGGCTATAGAACTTTCTTTATGGAGGAAGGGCAAAAAAAAAAATACCAAAAAGAAAAACCACATAAACCACCCCCCCCAGCTCTCCACCAGAAATATCATCTATGATTTCTTGCTGCTTAAGACAGCAGAAAGAGGAATTTTAGCATATTAATCTCAAGACAAGATAAGTTTATACTTGTCTATGTAAACAGTTTATTCACTGCAGGAATCGGGACTCTGCAAGTCAACTGAATTAGCAAGTCAGTGAGTTAATTTTCAAGAGCATGGCAATGCCGCGAATCGGGTCTCCTCAAAGCAAGGCACGTATCTGCTGCAAACGTCTCTCTTTTGGGAGATCCTGCTTCCCACCAGCTTACAGGCAGTGTGCTTTCAAAGACCGCCAGCGATGCTCACAAGGCCAAACCCCAGTCTGCTCGGCACCGGTGGAGGTGTCGGGGTGGTGGACAGAGCCAAGGCTCTCACTAGACCCAACCGGGCTTCTCTGCTTGGATTTGGACCAGGAGGACAAGGTCAGTGCTATGGAAAAGCCCTAATTAGCACCTGGCTTTCAGGGAAGGATCAAACATGACTGTGCACAAGGTTTTTGCAAGGATGCCGAGAGCAGTGGCTCCTGCCGAGCAGCATCTCTTCTCTGGCATCACCTAGGGATGGAAACACTCTCCTCCCCTGCTCCCTTCCCTTCACGTGCGCCCATTGCCCTTCCCACAGTCAACCCAGACCCTGCAGCTCCCACCTGAACTTACCGGAAAATGAGGTAGAGAAACTTGACCGTTGGCCTTGACGCTACGATGCATTTCCCGCTGGAGCTGCTTCTTGCTCCCAATTCTGTACGGGGGGATCCCATCTCTGCACATGGAAGAGAGGTGACCGTCAGCCAGGGCTCTCCCCATGCTCTAATCAAGACGCTTCTCCACCATCTCTGAAACCACCCAGGCACACCACAGGCCCACGCTCCCAGAGTTGCTGAGCCCTCTGGATACCACCTGAAGCCAGGAGAAGCTTCAAACATCTGGCGGCTTGGGAAGGGCCTGTGTCACCATCTACATGGATGTGCAGTAATTAAGCAAAAGCTGAAAAGCAAGCTGAAGGCAACTCCGCATGGGAAGACGCCCAAAGATCCCACCAGCTTCAATTCTGAGGCATCTTACAGAAAGGCCCTTCCAATGCCAGGTTTCAGCTTCTGCCTTTTCTTTTTGTTGGTTTTTCACCATCAAATTATGCTCTCCAAGATCACAACTTTCCTCAAGCTGCGAAACTCCCCATGGGGCGTTGGCACTGTGGAAAGCAGAAGGAAGAGGCTGAAGAAGGCTGGCCACCAAAAGGCTGCTCCTCATCTCCAGCCCTACTTAAGATCCGGGATGTTTCTCCTGCCCTGAGGCTGGCCGGCACAGGCAGGACACCACGAGGCATGAGCAAAGCCAGACCGTACCCTCCGGGCACGACGTTGCTCCCTCAGCCATGTCAGATCATGGCCACGAAGCCATGAGAAGAGACCAGGCGAGGAGCACTGGTGGGAACAGCCCCCTGCACAGCCTGCTTGAGGCAACGCAGGGTGTTTTCGTCCGGCCACACAAAAATTTACCTCGGCTAGGATTAAAGGGCCTTCTACAGACAGCGGGGACAGCCGGAAGAGCATGCCTGGAGATCCTGAATGACTAATTCCACCCCTTCCCTCAGACTGGCTGAATAACCTTGATCTCCGGTCCCATCCCTTTCATCCACCTGCCCCCACACCTGACTCATCTCCTGAGCGCAGAAAATAGCTCTGCCCAGGGAGGAGCAGCGGCGGCCGAGCAGACAGCGGTGGCCCTGCACTGCTGCCAGAGGAGCCAACGTGGCACGGCGTCCCTGCATGCCACTTCCCGCGGTCACGGAGGTGGGTGGGCACACACCGACATGTTTTGGACACGCAGCCGGAGACAAAGGGCAAGGGAATGCCTTCCCAGAGACATCAGGTCCCTTCTCTTGAAGAGGACGATTAGCTGCCATCACTCCACACACAGGGTTTGAAGCATGCTATCGGAGGCCTTTGAGAAGATCTTGGCCAAAGCATTCAGTTGCTATTAGATTGTTTTCATGAGCAAGATTAAGCTGCAAAGCCTGGAGTGAAAGACTGGAACCACTGCATCTTAAGAAACTTGGAAAAATCTTTGTAATAAAAGGGAGCACGCTGGGACTGCAGAGAAAGTCCTTGATGGCACAAGATGAACATCAGCCTCCTCTAGACACAGTCCATGAATGCACGTTACATTACAAGTGAAAGGAGCCAATTGTCCTAATGTCCCCATCGCACAACACGGCGCCCTGAAGCGCTTTCTGGGGAAGCAGCCCAGCACACACTGGCCATCACTGCCAGCCATGGCCACTGACAGCAGCCGCTGGTGGCCACCAAGCATTTCTGCTCCATGAACCCACAGGGCAACAGGGCTTGGGGCACATGACATGCCTTAGCTTTGGGGGAGGAGGGGAGACAAGCAAATCTAAGGTGAAAACCACATCATCTGTACCTTCAGAGAAGCATTTGTTCACTGAGGCTTACTGAACTTAGGGAACTTAGGGAAGACCTTCAACATAGAGAATAATGAGTAAAATACGCATTTTAAAGGTAAGTAAAAATGCCAGTATGAGCACATTACACGCATACATACATACAGGACTAACCCCGTGAACACATTCAATTAAAGAGGAGTTGTCCTCTATAAATGGCAGTCCAAGAGGCCAGATGGGGAAGAGCGGGAAGCAGCCGAAGGTCTGTGCGTTAAACACGAGGCACCCAAGGACATGACCAGGGGGCAACAGGGACCCCCACAGCCCTCCCGTGCCCCCCACCTCTCTCCAGGTCTGCAAGCACAAGATGCCGTCCCCAGCCCCTCCACTGCAGTCACCGAGCTGGGACCAGCACCTCTCCTTGCAGGATATCCCCAAGCTCCCAGCTCCAGGGGAACCTCTGCCCAACAGGACAGTCCTGGGACAGGCTACGGAGCAGGAGCAGGGATTCACACCATTCCTGGGCAGGGTGGCTTGAAAAGGACAAGGAAAAGCAATGCTGACCCAACAGCATGGCTCCACGCTTTATTTTAGATTTGTCCTCGTTCAGGTCAGTACAAAAACAGCTCCTTTCCCCTAAAACTCCCCCGGTTGCACCGGAGAACCCCACACCAAACCCCCTGCTCCCCGCTTCTACAGTTCTGCCTTGTCAGAAGAGTTTTACAACTTGTAACAACATGCTGAATTAAAAAAAGATTATATTTTTTTTTTTCTAGAAAAAGTTATTTCACTGGGACGGGAAGGCTGTGAAGCAGCTTGGGAAAGTCAGCCTGGGGAATGGGGAGGGAGTTTTATGGCAACTTCCGTGAGTACTGTCTAAACCTAGGCCTTCCATACAGAACGGGGGGAAGCGGACAACGCCAGGGGGGTTGAAGGGGCGACCAACGCATGATCCCCGACCACAGGAGGGACAGACGGATGGGGCCGGAGCCAGGCTCAGCACAGCAAGAGATATGAGGGGCAGGGGGAACCCTGATACTGAAAGAGACATCCTCCCAACCCCCCCCCGACCAGGAAAAAATGCCTTTGAAATGAAAAGGCTGAGCTTGACCAGAGGTTTCGGAGCAGGACAAGGTTAACCCCAGCTCTCCAGGTGCCACCTCTCCCCTTGCTCCAGCAGCACACATTTGCACTCGCTTTCTTGGCTACTAAAAGCTGCGGGCTGAAGAGCTACAGAGTTTAGGCACTAAATAGTAGAGCTTAATTATAAACATTTCAGCTAACCAGGCTGGGGCTAAGCCAATCTGTTTCTGGGGGAAACACTAGTTTGAAGTCTTCTACCCAGTCAGCTACCATTTAAGCTGAGCCAATTATCTTAGCCTTTTGACTCAGATGTGCCTGACCTAACCTGAATGTAGTTTTACTGCTGCTTTGAAATATCAGACTCATGCGCATATGCATTCACTCCCATCTTCATTTGGCAACGGCTCTGAAACAAGCCTCTGATCTTGCCAACATCAAAAGCCTGGTTTGTAAGATAAGGTAATATTTGAAGTTTGCTCAGCAGCATTCCCCTGTGTCCAAAGTAAATCCATAAATAAGATATAAGCAAATAAAAAAAAAATCCCCTTTCCTCCCTGCCCCCCGCCCCCAATCAAGAAATGGAAATAGAAATTTGCATGACGCTTTGTGGCTGTTACAAAACATATACGCATAGACCGATCCCTGGCATCCATAATAATAAAAGAAAGGGCAGATTACGCATTATTTGGAGACCTCTCCTAATTCCAGTACGGTTCAGATTTAGATTTACTTAAAAAAACCCCCAAACAACTCCCTTTACTGCTATGTCTGACACACTTTTCCAGAACAAGTCTTTCCTCTTCAGTTGATACCAACATAAGCCAAAAAACCTAATTTGCATTCGCACTGACGAAACAGAATAAACCCGGGTCCTCTGTTAAAGGGGGGTAAAACCTCGCAGGCAGAAGAGCACCTGGGCTCAGCCTGCGAAAGCACAGCAGGTTTGTGCCCCAAACACCTTCACGGCATCTTTAGCAGAGCCAGGTGCCAGGAGAGGCTGCGAATCCCACATGTTTTACTGCAATCTTGGCAGCAGCCCTTCGACTCTGCAGAGGAAGTTTTACATCAACCTTAACTTTAAGCCCGGCCTTCAAAACTGCCAATTCACCTCTCCCACTTCCCAAAACACCCAGCGTCCTGGCGTGCCTGCCTGCTCCCGACCCCGCGGACAGAGCGTGGCTCTGGGGATGCCAGGGGGACCGGTTCTGCAGCAGGAAATATTCCCCCAACCTCCGCCATCCCGCTCCCCGCCAGCCTTCCCCGCCGCCCCCCAACCTGGAGCTGCGGGCAGTTTAATCAGCCAAGCTTCCCCAAACTCTCACAGCCTGCGCGGGCTATTGTTACGGCAGGAAAAAACAGGCAGGCTCCTTTCACGCGCTGCTTTATGGGGAGCTCCTATTCACTTGTTCAAGCAAATTTCAAAGCGGGCTGCTGCCCTCTCATCCCCGCTAAGCTCCCCTGGACTAACAATGGGCTGAAAGCGATTCAGTTAAGCCTTTCATCCACCATGCACTTTATTTCTCACTCAGTGCTCTCATCTGTATAAGGCCTACAATTGGCATTGCTGTGAAGAGAGGGTATAATCCTAGCCCTGTGAATCCCAAGTGACCCTACACTGGTCCAGAAATGACTAACCCAATGAATGCTCTGTTGACACATGATCACATACAACCAGAGCCAGTAAGAAGAAATAAAGAAGTCACCCTATGATTCAGCTCTTTTATTTAATGCCAATATTGTTCAATAAGGGAATCTGGTGGGACAACAAACTATTTTTTTCCATAATATCAGTTCAAACCACACATGTACATTAAAAAAAAAAAACAAAGCTTTTGTTTACACATCAAGGATTTTTGGTAAATCATGTTTTGTGTTGTGCATCATCATGCACACTGACTTACAAAACCCAGCATGCAAACCTCTCCGAGGAGGACACAGTAATCACCGGACGCATCTGACAGGGACACTGGAGAAGTTTCACCTATGAGATGAAGACCAGGAATGCAGCACTCTGCTTACAGGTGGGCTTTTCTAGAGCACCTGTAGTTAAGTGAAGATCATGAAACACAAACGGCAACATCTGCCTTCCGCCCAGTTGAAGAAAGTGGTCCTTAAGAGCGCTAAGCGAGTCTTACTGCCTCCCCTACAGACACAAAAGCGCCATTTCTCTCCTGCTGGGCAAAGCAAACCCAGGAAGAGTGGTCAAACGACTTGCTCCTAGTTGCACATTTCTCAGCAGTGAGGAGGAAAAGACAGATCCTGCAATTCCTGGGCTCAGCCACAGCATCATCTCTCATCCCTGCGCTCCTGAAACACCCACACCTGACCCATGCAGCTCCATTCAAATGGCTCTTTGAAGACTGCCCCAGCCACACTAGATGAGCAGCTATTTGCCCCTTCAGGTCATTCTGCCATTAATGACGAATCTTAATTACAGAAAGTACTTCCTACAGGAAGTAATCTCCTCCTCTTTGATGACTGATAACTAGTTAAGGAAGCCTGGCCTTAAGACAAAGGCCCAGGCAGATACGCTTCTTGGGTTAGTCAGGCAACACCATTAGGAGAAAACACGTTTGCTCAGCTGCAATTGCAAAATGGTAATAGAGGGACTCATTATTTTACTCCATCCAACACCTCTGGCAATCGCATGAAGAGTGAGGCTACCATGCCCTGCTACGCATTTCGGTTTGGGAGCACGCCTCGGTTTCGGCAGCCCCTAGTCAACGGCGAGCAGAAGTGGGGCGATGACCCTGGACCCATCACTCCCGCAAGACCCTGTGGTGCATCGGCGCAGCTGATTCACAGACGGCGCATCCCAAAAGGACCTGGCCAACACAAAATACTTACACGCTGCTGTCCGTCATTGACATGGAGTCGTCCGTCAGGGCATCACTAGATATTTCACTATCGTTCGCGCTGGTTGCTGGGGCAAAAACATAGCCAGAATTCACATGATATGGGTTAACAGGATCGTTCCTCTTGAAGGACCTAGGGACAAGCAGAACAGGAATCTAGTTACCAGCTAGTTCTGGTCTAGAGAAAAGCATACAAGTTTCATGGTAGTGCTCTCCTTTCAGGAACCACGCTCAACCTCTTCAGAAGCAATTAACCATCCCTTGCTCAGGCCAGCAGCAACCAGGACACGCTCTGTCTAAACACACCCAAAGTCCAACTTTATTATAAAGACGTTGCTTCTAGCATTGGAAGCGCACTTTAGAAAATCCCAGGAAACACCTCTACGTGCTTTGACACTTTCAAAAACTCCATCCTTAAAGCTTGATGCTGCACTGCTGTGGTCAGCAGGAGTTTTGCTGTTGGCAACAGCAGGCAGAAGATCAAGAAGTCCATAGCTAAAGTCCCACTGAAGGCCATTGAGGCACCAGCTAATAAATGCTTAAATCTACTCTGAAGACAGGAATTAGGGCCCCTTTGGGAATACACGTAACGGTATCTGAGTTGCCCAAAAGAAGAGAACTGCCTGAAACTACTGGAGCAGGACCACCAAGCGTCAGAGGAGGCATGGACAGGGCTGCAATCTGCTGGCTCAGGCTTGGTCTCCCCAAAGACGGGTGCCATTTTTCTGGCATTATAAAAACACACAATAAAAAGGCACAGTTTTTAGGAGAACCTACTACTTGTTCAACTTGCGGTTTTGTGCATAGACTTGGGCGGGGAAGAGGAGGATGGGGGATGTGAGGACAGGAGCAGCAGGTTGCCTTAATGGGCGTGTGGGTTACAGATCCCAACACCCTTGGCTTCTCCACCTGGAGAAGCAAACCCAGAGGCCAGCCTGGACGTTTGGGTTGAGTACACAAGAGCAGATGCATGAAAAATTCATGACACGAGCTGTGACGGAGCATGGCGGGGTCACCACGGCAGGGTCACAGCTAAGGGGGACCTGGGCGTCCCCCTGCCCGCTAACTCCCACTACTCCAACTTCCCAGCCAGGATCAATATACATATCTTCACCAGGCGATAAGGGGATTATGCAGGGAGGGTTGAAAGCCGCGTGTTAAGGTGCACATTTTGTTCCTCTTCCAGGGAAAGATGGGGTTGTTAAGCTTCTGCCTTTGTATATCAAAGCAAAAGGCCTTGTCATCTGATAAGGACTGCTGATTTTAATAATTAGGGCCACTTACCCAGGACTTGGGGGCCTAAGGAATGTGCCAGCAGGCTCGGCCGGTTTTTTGTAATGGGCTTTCCACCTCCCTGCCCCCACGGGGTCGGAGGGGACCAGCTGGGTGTAAGTGAGCAGCAATGTCCTCCCACCGCCCCGCTCACCATCCCTTGCAAACAACCAGGCCCCCCCACACACTTCTGCTCTGACAGCACTGAAAACAGGAGCCTCCACAAAGGCTTAAGAGCCAATTATCTTAGCCTTTTGACTCAGATGTGCCTGACCTAACCTGAATGTAGTTTTACTGCTGCTTTGAAATATCAGACTCATGCGCATATGCATTCACTCCCATCTTCATTTGGCAACGGCTCTGAAACAAGCCTCTGATCTTGCCAACATCAAAAGCCTGGTTTGTAAGATAAGGTAATATTTGAAGTTTGCTCAGCAGCATTCCCCTGTGTCCAAAGTAAATCCATAAATAAGATATAAGCAAATAAAAAAAAAATCCCCTTTCCTCCCTGCCCCCCGCCCCNGAAAAAAAAAAAAAGAAAAAAGGGGAAAAAAAAAAAAGGGAGAAGGAAGCATGGTGGGGAAGATGGGCCTCTCTGGTATGAGAGGCGCGGGGCTGGCTGCAGGCAGGTATTTGGCCCAGCCAGGGCTGCATTCCTTTCCGAAGGAGGCCAAGGCATTTCTGATGGGGAGATCAAGATGTTAAAAAATATATATCTGGGAAGCAGGGGGGGGCGGGGGAAGAGATAGTAAGGAATGCCACAGGAAAGAAGTCAAATCTTCAAAGATAAATTAGTTCCACATGTGGGTGAAAGCTAAGTTATCCTACTACTACTACAAAAAAGTTCCTCTGAAAACCATGTAGTCTTCTACGCCGATTCAGGGGGACGTGCAGTCCAAGCGACCGTTCCTAGGTCCTTGGTGGGCTTCTGGGTAGATTGCGTAAGGGATGCAGCTCTTAAAAACTATCTGATTTGAAACCATCTCAGGTCTTGAGAGCACATCCAAAAACCACGAGGCTCAGGGATGCAAGATGCTCCACAAGGCTCTGGGGTGCAGGGTGCTCCCCAGCACAGGACCACCACCTTGCTGGGAGATGTCGTGTCATCCCGGGTTCCATCCCAGCGGGCTGCCTTGCCATGTTCTTCCAGCAGCCGTGATGGATGGAGAGGCAGGAGCGGGGGCGGAGGCAGCGGGCCCGTATGAACGCAGCACGGGGACAGGAGGTGTGTCCAAACACAGCGTTTGGAAAGATATAATTAGAGAAAGTGGCCAGAACTCATCATCCCATGAGTACTGGACTGCAGCACCGATTCACCTTCCAACACTCCACAGGCAATCAAAAAAAAAAATCCCTAAAGCTGACGTATTTTTAAAGCCAGCCCCCACAACGCCCCACAGAAATCCCCACATCCTTTAAGAAAACCAATGGGGGTTGTTTTTCTCCGTTTCATTTTTTTGTTGTTGTTTTAATTTGACCACCTTACTACAGTAATTGCACCCAGATGCATCAAGTTGCCTGCGAGGGTTTTAAATTCCAGTGGAAAGCGGTGGTCTCCTGCCGCAGATGCTGCACACACAAACACACCGCCCAGCTCCAAACTCAATATGCAAAGTGTTTTCAGCTGTCAGGTAGCAGTTGCTCTGGAGCTTCAAGGAGAATGTCTGATGTTTCTCAGCCTATTCTTATCTTGATGCGATGACACACAGCACGTAACCCTCTATGTGCTACGTTAGGCAATGGGCATCTCAGAGGTATTATAACGCCATGAAAATCTCAGGGGCTCGTGGTTGTATGCCCTCTTAGGAGGGTGCAATTTCAGGGTGTGGGGGGGTTTTTTTTAATTGTCAGGCTCTGCTTCCTAGAAATAAAAGCACCTTGGCAGTTCAAACCACAGATTTCTACAGAGAGAAGAAAATCTACAAGGAGCATTTGGAGGCAAAACTGAATCTCATTAAGTATTTTCTTGGGACAAACATCACTGGGCAATCATGGGTTTAAAGACCAAAAAAAAGGAAGAAAACACGCATGCACAAACCTGGAAAAAAAAAGTATATTTTAACAAAACTACGTTAATCACAGCTTCCATGCTCTAATTGTAGAACACTGCTTGGAGCATAGCTTTACAATGGCATCATTTACTTTGATAATTGAAGCCAAACTTGGTTCCAATAACTTCACACACAAGGAGCTCCACCGGCGGGTCCTTTCAAAGGCCAGGAAGCACTGGGAGCCAGCACAAGGCCATCTGCAAGCCCCAGCCTTCTCAAAGCAAGGCCAGTCCCACTGATGTTAGGGCTTAATGGGAGGCAGATGAGTCCACCTCGGACCGAACAAAACCACGCTACGCGGCGGCACTGCAAAGGAAGAAGCACTCCCTGCGTACACAAACTCGTGCGTGATAAATTTAGAAGCGCGTATAAATAATAGCTGGAATTCCTGGAGCATGGGGCCAGGTCCAGCGCAGCGTGGGGAGGCCAGTTTTAACCACACCACAACCTACAGGGGAGGGGAGTCACTTTGAAGGACAGGAGGGAGGTTCTATGTTTAAAATATTCCCCATACTAGGGCTCCAAATACACAACCAGCAGTTTGCAGGCATACGGCTGTTTTGCAGCCAGGCGCAAACACCGTGTTTTTACTTGACTTCTCCTGTTCCTGTCCATCACTGGTGCTGGGGCCAAGCAAAGTCTTTTAACTTGTACGGTTTCTGTGGTCTCCCATTCGCAGTGGTTTTGGCCATGACCTGGCACCCTGGGACTTCCAGGTGGTCTCCCATCCAAATCCTGGTCTGGCTGAGTTTGCTCTGTTCCCACTATCAGGTGTGCTCAGCCCGGCACTCCTAGCTTTCACTGGTACAATCACATTGAACCCCACCGAAGGGAATGGCAAGAGCCTGCACAGCACTTCAAAACCGTAACACGCTGAGCAGAAGTTCTTTAATTCCATCACACACACGAGGAGGGAGGTGTGGTTTGGCCACTCACCAGGAAAGACTTTGTGCAAGCTTCAGCTCCAATCCTAACGCAATCCTAAATGCTGAGTGATGAGAGATAACCCATCCATATGCTCATCAGCTTCTAGCACATGCACGCACAAGTGGCTTCACAAACGGATAGCTCACGGAGGAACTGAGAAGCATCTCAGCTTGACCTCCCTCTCTTTGCATTGAGATCTCTTGGCCCCATGGAGAGCAAAAGCTCCTGGAAATTCAACAGAAGGTGATCAAAGCAAAACGTACCACCTAATGTCCTAGAAGGATAGATCTGACATGCAAGGAGCAAGCTGCATTAATCCTCAGACAAAAAAGAAAAGAAAAAAAAAAGAAAAGAAAAAAAAAACCCCAGCACTAATCAGGCAAGCAGCCACCATTCTGTGAGAGCTCTCCTGGACAAGCACATGTGGCTTTTTAGCAGGGCCTGCAGCTCTGGTAGAACATTACAGCCAAGCCCTTCCAGCACTGAATACCAACAAAGGCTGAGAGATAAAAGCATCAAACATCCCCCTCCTGGAAAGCAAGTGCAGGGCAGCAGTTCAAACCAGGTTCTGGAGAACAGCAGATGCTCAGACTAACATTCAGGCACAAGATGAAGATCCCGAACCCCAAGTCCTCCACAGACCAGCTGCCAGCGAGTGCCCCCACCCCACGCAGCTCCCCAGCAGGAGAGGTCCAGAGGCCATGCCGGGACGAAGCACATCCCTCCTGTCTGCACACACCCACCCATCACCCCTCCATCACCCCTCCGCTGGCAGGGAGGGCCTCTGGGAGAGGATCAAAGAGGCCTCTGGCTCCACAGCACCCTCATGGGCAAGAGGATCCTCCCAGCTCCCGGCAGCTCGGCACCGGGAAGGCCGTCACAGCTGGAAGCTCTCCGCAGGGCAGGAGAGGAGGGCGCGCTCCGGCAAAGCCTCCCCAGGAGAAGCCTGATGCCCTTTGATGTCCATGAATCACAGACACGCTCTCAAAATTCCTGTAAACGAGATGTCAAACACTCACCATACCAAACCCCAACCTCCCGGGCCAGCAGAGGAGAGCGCACATCTGCCAGCGGAGCCCTCTCCTCTCAGCCCTGATTCAACAATCCACATTTATGGCAAGGGTGGGGAGAGGAAAGAATACATTTTCAGAGGATTATACAACTCATCATTTGCTCATCAGAGCCTCTCTTTCCCATCACCCCCCTTCACTTTGAGATGGCTCTTAATTTCTTTACCCTCACACTGCTGTGCCATCAACATTTCCAACAACCGAGAAGGGTTCAGCCACGCAGATGCACCCTGAGCCACGAGCACAAGGAGACCCTGCCACCACACAACACTCCCCGCATCCTCACAGGCTGCCATGAGACACAACCACGTTTTAATGAGTTTAACTTTGAGCACACGGCCAACAGGAGAGCACCACGGATCTACACGAGAGCACCACAGATCTACACGAGAGCACCACAGATCTACTACTCCTCTACACCTGGAACGTCTCTACCACCTTAAGTACTCAATTTGAAGCATCCTCCTGCACGCATTGGCTCAAAGCCATCCTAAATGGCTCTGACACGATACTGACACCCAACACGATGGGAGAGGCTGCAGATCACACACACATGGTCAAAATAAAAGCACATTTTGTGCAAGTTGCAGAGTTTGATGTAATAAGTGCATACATTTCCTCCTCCATGACCGCACAATTGCTTCCCACATAACCAACATAGTTAAACACTGGTTGACAGTGTAGTTGGGGAACTAGTAGGTTACATTATTCATGCGTCTATATGATCCATTCTACTACTGCTCTTAACAGGTTTGAAAGTTGAACCAATAATTAACGTATGTCCGGAGGACATAGTTGCTATGAAATTTTTGATCTACAAGAGAACCGAAAGAGCCAACAGGGCTTAAGAGCACAGTACCTTGTGCGGAGAAAACCCCAAACCCAGCCAACACCCCCCAAATTCCAGTGTTTGGAGGTGCGGGGAAGCCCCCCGTGCTGGAGCCCCATGGGAAGCCCACCCTCCCCTCGACTCCCTGCCAGCTCCCCAGCATGCCACCCCAACAGCCTTCCGAAAAGCACTCTCAAGAGTCCTCCGAGTTAAAACAAAGCACAGTTTCCAGGGGTTCCCTTACCTGTATCCGTTTTCGATCGTTTCCGTAGCTCTGACATTCGCCGTAACCCTCAACGTCTTGCTGGATAGTCCAACTACCGCAGGCAAGATTTTGTTTTTAAAGTCTGCACAGCTCCATTCCTCTTCTTCATTCAAGGTCGGCAGATAGCCACAGACAACTTTTAAGCTCCCCAGTCCGTTGCTGTTCATGTAAGCAGGATTCTCTCCTCCACTCCTTACATATTCGAGGTATATATCAGAAGTTAAAAACATCTGGTAAGCATTTTCCTCCATCACAGTCTGAATTTCAGTCTGCGCCTGATCAAACATGATAGAATCTATCTGCTGCTTCTTGATGCTATCCCTTATATAGGTCTTAGTAGCAGGCTTGAGCTGCTTGGAGACGATGCTGTTGTTCTCGATGTACCTTTTGTATATAGCTTTGGCTACTCTTAAAGTTTTGGTATCCTTAAGGTCCATCTGCCTGAAGCCGTTGCAGGCAAACCAGAAGTCTAAGGTATCCACACATTTTTCCCTTTCCAGGAAGGTCCGAAAAAGATAGGCACCATCTTGATCTCCCAACAAGGAATGCAAGGATTTGGTCCATCGGGCCAGAGGGGAGTCTGGAGATGCGCTGCCTTCCGGCTCCCCGAGCCCGTTCTCATTCCTCCGCGGGGCAGGAGGCACCGGCATGGCCTTGAAGCTTTGGCTTTTGGGGAGAAACGAGCTGACGAGTTGCGGGCATGGTGCCTCTCCTTCCTCCCCCGGGACAGGGGGTCGGGGGGCGTCTTCCCTGAAGCTGCTGCTGGGGTCTGGGAGGTGGGCGAGGACCACAGCGCTGCTCATGGCTCCGGAGCCCGATGGGGAGAGGGGCTCCCAGTTCCTCCAGGAGCTGCCTGCGCCTCTGCCTGCCTCTGCCTGCAGTCAGCAGGGGATCCTCTCAGCCTCCTCTCTGCAAAGGGGAAAAAAAAGGGAGGGGGGGGGGGAAGGGAAAAA
>VZSC01009402.1:171391-209096 GCA_013398225.1 Steatornis caripensis
CCCCCCCCCCCATCTGTTAAATATTAAACAGACACGGAATGGAGATTTTTAACTTCATACAAAAGGTTTTGATTAGGGGTTGGCCCCCAAACCTGTCCTCCAGATCCAAGGCGCCTCCTGGCCGGGGGGGCTCGGCGGTTCCCTCCCGGCGGAGCCCACCTCGGCCCGGGCAGCTCTGCCCTCGGCGGCCCATGGCCCACCCGGGCCCTGCACCTCCATTTCCCTCTTGCCGGAGCGCAGCAAACGCGCCCGAGCTCCATGGGCAGGCACAGCGCCCAGACCCGGGTGGCAGAGCAGGCTGGAGGGTGACGCCACAGTAGGGCGAGCGTTCGAAGTCAAGCTCTGCTTTATTTTTATAATTATTATCATTACTAATTCCTAGATTGCAAGTCCTTCCAGAGGCCCCAAATGGATTCTCTCTGCCGTATCCCCGAGCAAAGACTTTGGGACTGAGTCCCACTCTTGAAAGCTCTTCTCCGCGTAAGAAGTTCCCCCACTCGTCAAGCCCCTGCGCAGGGACTGCCACGGCACCTCCACCTAAGGAGACCCACGTCTCCCTGCACCCATGGTCGCGGCTGGGCTCAGCACCCCATCACCCCCCTTTTCCTCGGAAAAAGCTTTGGGAAATGAGCCCGCTTCCCTGCTGCCCCTCGATTGCTGGGTGTGCGGCATGCGTGCGTACGGGGCCAGGAAGGTGATGGCAGCAGGGCAGGGCTGGGCAGCGCGGGCAGGGGAGTGCAGGCAGCGCACGTGGCAATGCCTCAGACGAAAAAAAAGTGGCGCCTTCCATTTCTGGTGTGCCTGAATGTCATTTATGGCATCTCCTGGGAAATGGAACAGCAAAGTGCAGTTGCATTTCCAGCCATCGGAGCAGCCCTTCTCCCCACAGCCCGCCGGGCCACACGCACTGCCCTGTCCCCCAGCCCGCCTCTGGCACAGAGTCCAGAGCTGCCCGTGCCAGCCAGCAAAAACACCCACAGCCCTGAGAAACTGAGCCGAGACAGACTCTGCTCCCACCACCGGGGTTCATCCCCATCAGCCTCACCCAGCTCCCCACTGCCCTGCCAACCCTCGCTTCTCCACAGCGAGGAGGGGCGCCCTGCGGTGAAACCCCAAGGGAACGCCGGGGCGCACCGGACCCCAGCAGCCGGCACACTGGGGAAACCCCAGCTCTGGTCCCAGGGGCTTAACCTGATCTGAAATGGGAGGACAGAAACCAGAGTCGTGGCCGTAAACCCGTGCCTCTCCCTTCCCACCCAAGCTGCCTCTCCGTGTGCGCTGTTGAAAAAGCAACTGGTTTGCAACATCGCTAAACACGGTGCTTGGCTTCACCCCGCGCTGCAGAGCTTGCCGTTTCTTCCTCTCCTCTAGGCCCTGCTCAAACCACTGTCTCCACCAAGATGACAAGCAAAACACTGAAGAGGCCGTATGTCGCGGTGGCCCTGGACGTGACATCCTTTGAAGCTGCAATTTCATCAGCCCTGGGATCCATCCGAGAGCCGTGCACAGCAGCGAGGAGCTAACCATGCACATTACTAGGTGCCTGGACTGGGCAACCTGGGCTAATAATATGAAATAACATGTGGGTGAATTGGTTGTTGCTGCCCAATTACACATTTTTCATTGTTGTTTTCATTTTTCATTGGCTACCATTGAGCACCGAAAGCAAACTTTCTGCCAAACCCACGAGCCGAGCAGTAAAAGCCATTTCTAGGCACAACAAGCACTTACGAATTATTAGAATTACTAATATTTTTGCTGGTGACGATGCCAAGTATCGACATGCCACTACGCCAGACGCTGCTGACCCGCACAAAACGATCCTTTCCCGGGAGAATGAACAGCCTGTGTCCCCTGGGGCCCTTGCAATGGTGGCAGTGAGATCACCTCCAGCCCAGGACCTCCAGCCAGCAGAAGCTGATTGATCACCTCCTGCTACTTACGTCTTACGTCTTGAATGCGCTTTGAAACGATGTTGGCAGAGAAAGCTCTCTTTGTCCCATTTACTACTGTAGCACAGAAAATTAAGCCATTATGATGGAGGCCGAAAACCTTGGACTTTTCCACGTTGGAAGAAAATCTCATTAAGTATCATTCATTATATTTCATAAAAATGTCATTTAACCAACTAGTTTTCCCCAGTTTCTCCGTTGTGCAATACTGCCCTGCACCGATGCCCTGGGGGCGCACCAAGCAACCGCGTAGCTCGGCCAGGTACTTAATTTACTGCATTAATTGGCATCGCACGTGCATAAGAGCAGCCCACCCGAAGACCTATCCAGCCCACCATCCTCTTTGTGACAGTCACCAAAAAGGGATGCGTTGGGAACAGAATTAGAGGAGGGCAAGCCCCCGGGGACGTGGCTTTGTGTGGAAGTGCCCGTGGAGCAGTTTGTCCTCCCCAAAGCTGCAGTGGCCTTGTTCATTTTGTGCGTGTCCAGTCCGGGAGTCTGTTTTCTCCTGCTGCCAACAGGGAAGAGTCACGTAGTGCCTCAGATTTGAAAGCAATCGGATGAACTAGGCAGGCGGCGGCAGGTACAAGAAGGTCTTCCAGAGTTTGCTTCATCTTTATCACTTTCTGGAAGTCCTTGTTCGTGGATCTACAGGGAATCTCTGTGTTCAGGTAGCAGCTGCAGTCATCAAGAAAGCAGAGTATCTTTGAATTTCCTTCTGATTTTCCAGTCCAAACTTGAATCTGAATTCCCAGGGTGAACAGAAGCAGAATTAACTATTTATATTTTATTTGTTAGCCCATCTGCATTTTAGATAAAATTTCAGTAAATGGGTGAGAAAATGACTGTAAAAAGCGGGATGAAGTAGCGTCCCCCGGCCGTGGTAATGCCCTCGTGGTGCTGCTGAAAGGCCAGGCACATCCTCTCCTCGCTGGCTGCTGCTGAACAGCACGTTCACCGGCCATGCAAAGAAGCTGGAAGTCAGATGGTGGCACCAGAAAGGAATAATTTTAGATGAAAAGAGTCAGCTCACAGTGAAGCTACATAATGAAGAGAAATGATTTTTTCTTTTGGGTGGAGGGGAGTTTTTTTTAGAGCAGGTAGTAAAAAAAAAAAAGGAGGAAAGAAAAAAGCAGCGGGAGCCATTAAGGGCTTGAGTGTTGGCCCAAGAGCGTCGCTCTGGGTGCGGTGCTGACGTGTGCCAGTCCGCACACACTGGGCTCATAACGCAGCACCGCATCTTGTCCTAACTGCACGCAGCTGACCTGGCCTCATCACTGCCTCCTCTGCCCGCAAGGCAGATATTTTGCTGGTGTCTTTCTCCAAAAGAGATGTCTCCAGGTTGTTGCCTTCCTGCAGAAAATGAGGTCAAACGCCGGGAATGCTGAGGCTCTGAGGACAACACCAGGGCTGTGTGGTTCGCCCGTGTATGTGGCCTTGTGGAGATGACGGCGGTACAAGGAGCACGATCAAATCTAATGGCCTCAGCAAATAATAGTAATGCCTGAATTATAGATCGTGCTTTTCATCAACTACAAGTCCTATACCAGAGGTCAAAGCGGGTGTCCTTCTCTGGGCACAGGGAGACACCGAGGTCCAGGGAAGCGCCTTCCATATGGACAACACCAAAGCAGTGACGAAGTCAAGAGATGCCCCCCCAAACCCCGTCCAGTCCCCGCCGCTCGGGCCAGAATACGCTGCTGCCGCCTGACGCCGATTTTACTAATGCAAATCAAAAGTTCTGCCTCTGCTGAAACTATGGTAAGATCCCAAAGACATTGACGGAAAATACGGGGGAAGGATGAAACGAGCATGCTGAGCTCCCTCCTCTCCATGCTCACCTCTCACCAGCCCCGACTTGAGGCCAAATCCCCTCCCAAGACCCCTCAAACCTCCCCCCTCCCTGATCCATCCCATTGCCTCCCCTTCCCTGGCCAAGCAAGAGGAGGCCGAGCAGCGCTATTTACTCTTCCCACCTTGGCAAAATGCATAGCCATGGTGGGCTGAGGTCTTGTGGTATAAACCATGTTCCCGGCAGGAAGACTCCTCTGCGATAAGCGCAGCCCAAGGAGGACCCGCGTGCCCGTACGATCGAAACCCGAAAGCAGGGTTAGTCAGAGACGGCGACTGACGTCAGCTGCTCTGTCGCACGCTCAGCAAGCGGCGGTGCTCTCGCTGGTGGTCACGTTGATAACAAGATCAAAGGCTTGCAAATATTTCAACAGAAGTGCTGGGAACAGTCTCGATCAAAATAAGAGGAAGGCCCTGTATACAGAAGACATGAGAGGTTTGCAACCCACATGTGAACCTTTGAAGTTATTCTTCCTTCTTTTTCTTTTTTTTTTTTATAAACTAGTTTAACATCATTAGTTTAAGAGGTATAAACCCAATCGGCTGTATAATCTCTCTATATACTGCAAGCACAGAGTATTATCCGCACGCAGACATGCTTTTACAGTGGGGAAAATAAAGCACTGCCAGAGATACTCCAAAATAAGACAAGAAAACACACAATTAGTTTTATGGGATTTGAAGCTCATTTCATAAAGCAACATGCTTTTGTTACCGAGTATTGCCAGATAAGTCTGATACATTTTCTCTTCCTATAATCCTTTTAACATTTCCATTCCCCCCTACAGACTTTTTTCCTTGATGTTTTGTTCCGCGCGCTCCCTGCTATCTGCACACGCTTGGCCAGACTTTTTAGACTTAAAAGGGGCACTGTATCAGCATTAACCGTTCTAGGAGAGCTGATAAAACACACACAAGCACTCGGCTGTCTATTAACACTTCTGAACAGCTTCCTTCACCTGCACGGAACAGCGACTGACAAGAGGGCGGGGGCAAAAGAGGCAAGTGAGGATAAAATTACGACCAACTTCCCACAACTTATTTTTTCCACAACCCCTTCCTCACTATGCGCGAACGAGACATTGCTTTCTCTGCTACCTTCTTGTTTCAGTAACTGGTAGGAGACCAGGTCTACAAGACCTCTGACGGGCAACGGCTCGCCTGGAGATGCGTCGCTGGGTGCAAACACCGTGCCGTACTCTCTAGTCCTGGCAGCCGAGCTCTTCACGGGCAACACGGAGCCCAAATTTCACCCTTGAAGGTAACATTTAAGTCCCACTGAAATTTGTTAGTCAAATACGGATTTTTTTGATGGAAAATCGAGCACTGCTGTGGCTGCTGGGGACATATCTGTGATGCCATGGTAGAGGCACCGAGCGTGGTCCTCTTGTCAGGACCAGGTGATAACTCCTTAGTGAGTCCCGTTCAGGGCACCGTTCCTCCTTGCTCCATCTCTGCTCACTGCTTCTGCTAGGCGTAATACTGATTCTTTGCTTCATATACAGGACACACGTGCCAAGGAGAATCCAAATCGAAAGTGGTTTAAAGTCCTGGTTCTCCGGGCACTAATCCTGTGCGTGCTTATGAAGTGACTTTTAGGCACTCCACCACGCAAGCGGTCAAGCTTTACACAACTGCTTGTAGGTGTCCATCACCCGGAGAGGGCGAAACCCGCCCTGCTGCTTGCAGAGTTTGTGGCAGTTTCCTAAAAGCCCCAACAGATAACACGTCTCTGGCAGCTTGGATCTGTAGTTGCCAAAATGGTTCAGATTTAAGGACTTCCCTTCAAATCCCTTCAGATCCATCTACACGTGCACTCATCCTGCCTACTCTGCGCTCCCACACCACCGCCCTTGCCCAGAGAGCGTTTGGCAGCAAGAACCTGGCACGGGAGGTTCAGCAGGAGGATGTAGGAGAAACACGCGGAGGTGATGGGAGCCTCAGTGCTAGAAAGGCCTGAAGTAGATTCCATCCTATTTTTTGATGGAAACAGGGACATTTTTTCCATGCATGCTCGGGGAAGTCCTCCTTCTGTGTGCACAGAGCAAGCGGGGCGTGCTGGCTCTCGCTCTGCAAAGGCTGGACGCTCCTGGAAGAGAACACGGCCAGCTTGGTAACGAGTCAGGTCTGATGGTATCTTGGCACAACTGCAGAGGAAGTGAAATATATGATGTGTTACTAGCCTGAACTGATGTGATTTGATTCTGCAATATAATCCTTTTTGTTTTCTGGCTGGCTTCTATAGCTGTGTAAAAATGGTTACTTAAAAACTCAGCTAAGTATGAAGCGTACTCACTGCAAATCTCAGCGAGGAAAGGAAATCCAAATGTTTTGAGTTTAACTATTAAACATAGTTTCCAGCTAGTGTGCTCAGAATTCGAAATTAAACAAATGAAAGAAACATGTTTCAATGGTTTTATGCAGGCAATAATGTCATTAACAGGAAATAAAGAAATGGGGCTTTGCAGCTGCGGCATGAAAGTTAACCCTTCCCGTGCAGCAGGGTGCTCGCTCGCCTGGCACAGCGTGTTCTGGCGCCTGCCTGCTGCCGGGCATCCCAATCGTACAGCAGGGCCCCGAATATCCTGATCCACACAGCCCTTAAAGGATGACGGGAATGGAAAAAACAGGAGAAGAAAGACAACGGTTACGAGTGAACAGGCTTTCCTGACTAGTGAAAACTTTTAGATCACCAAGTCAAATAAAACTCTTCGCTTCTAGGGGAAAAAAAGCCCAAGCCCTTTATGCACAGTTATTTTTAGGTGCGCTGCCAAAGTTGAGTACCCTAAAATTCTACCTGTTTTGGTTTGTTTCTGCCTGTCGATTGAATTCTCAGTGTCAAGCAGCGTAGTGAAGGGTATGACACTCAGCCCCCGCGGTGCTGTCAGGAGCAGGATGATGCCTCCACCCTGCCTCTCACAAGCTGGACCAGCATTGAGGCCGCAAAAGAAATGTCATTTGTTTTAAAGGATGCCTGCATTTCCAGGTGTGAAATACAGATTGGAGGGAGGAGACTTCTGGTGGAGAAAGCCTCATCCCCACGTTGCCTGCTGGGTCCTCAGCTGCAGACCTGGCCCCCGAAGCCACTGGAGTTTCCTGTACACAAATTGTGGCACAGCCGAGTCCCGTATCTGAGCCCCTTCGATGCTGCAAACACCACGGAGAAGAATATCCCCAGTATCTACCAGACAGAGGGGCAATAACTGGAGAGGATCCAGGAGGCAGATTTTTTTTAGTTAAAAAGAGGAAACAGTGGATAACTAATTCTGACACACACCCTGCCCACCCCCCAAAAAAAAACCCCCAACAAACCCTACAGCTGGCATGGGACTTCCCATCATGTTGGGAAACCCAGCACAGTGCCCCAAAATACAACAAATGCCCTTTGGTTGGATTCCTCCCTCAGGAAAGCCACCGCAGCAGGTTGACGGAGGCAGGTGGAGTGCTAAGCTCTACCTCGTTGCCTTGAACTGAAGGAAGAGCCGTAAAGGTTGCCTCTCGTGTACACCTTGGTTCAAACCAGCAACCAAGTGGCCGTCAGGGCTTGTGCTGCAGGACCTGACCCTCCGCATCAGGAGTGTTTACAGAACTCTTGACAGAATTTTCTAGAACTAGAACCAGAAAAAATTCATTGTTCTTTTTGGGGCACAGCGCAGACAGATCTGCCAGCCCTTGTACTCTAAAGGGGCAGCAACATTCCAAAGCATATTGAGTACTGTGGGGCCATCCTGCTCTCGGGCTGGATGGTGCTCGAGGGAGTTTTGCCTGGCCGCTGTGGCACTGGGTCTGTCGAGCCCTTTCTGCCCAAGGAGCACAAAGTGCAAATTTTTGGTGCCGTTCCATCTAGGATAGGATTGCCCTGCTCCCCCTTCTCCCAATTTATCTAAATTTTCTTTTCAGTAGGTCATATCTTCCTCTGCCAAAGCTGTATTGATTGCATGAAAAGGTGTTTTCTTCCACTGTGGGAACCTCCACAGTAATCCTTTCAAGAAACATCAAACAGTTAATATTGGCATCTTTGTTTCCTGTTTTCATTAAACATAGGGGAAGCTCAGTAAGGGTGAGGTCAATCTCTCTCCAGACTAGACCCAAAAAGAAGTCCGTTTGGACATCTGTTTCACTAAGAGTCATTAATGATTTTTTTCTTTTTAGTAGAAATCATCATTCTGTGTGAGAGACCATCAAAATATTATCTTAATCTTTTCTCCTTTTGCTAGTTACGCTTTCTAATCCTCCCGCAGAAGCCTGGGAATCACTTACCCAGTATCCCTTCTCCCCATCAGAAACTGGGGGGACTGGGAACCTCGTGGTATCACTGAAAATTGGGAGAAACTGAGGTGCTATTAGACCCCATCCCCACTTCTGCAGTCCCCAGTCACTGAAACCAGGTTCTAGGCTTCTCCTTCTCTTCCCAGTGTGGCTCAAATTAAGACACCTTTCCCCCCCCCCTTTGGAAACAAATCTAACTTGAGTCTCCTGGTATCTTGAGAGCGTATTCCCGGCCCTTTCACATCACCACTGACAACTCCCCCTCCCTCCTTTTTCCATAGCATTCGCATTTCTCAGGGTGACCATTCCCCACGGTCCTCCCGTTCCTCCAAGAGCCCTTCCAGTTCACGGGGTTGTACAAGACGTAACCCATCCGCACGAGGGTCCTCCGGGGACTGAAGCAGTTCCTAGCTTGCCATTATTACACTGGAAAAGGCCAGCACGTTCCCTCCCACGTGCCCCTCCAAGGTCGTCTAATAAAACCTGCAGGTCAGCTCATTAGAGATGACGCAGTGGGAGCCCACATAGGGGCTGGTGGCCATGGCAGGAAGCACCGAGGGGAGCAGGAGGTTGCTATCACCTCCAAAGTCTCAGCTGCTTCTTCCTGCGAGGAGTTCGTTTTGTGACGGGAACATTTCCACCCGGGGGAAGCTCCNCGTCTAATAAAACCTGCAGGTCAGCTCATTAGAGATGACGCAGTGGGAGCCCACATAGGGGCTGGTGGCCATGGCAGGAAGCACCGAGGGGAGCAGGAGGTTGCTATCACCTCCAAAGTCTCAGCTGCTTCTTCCTGCGAGGAGTTCATTTTGTGACAGGAACATTTCCACCCGGGGGAAGCTCCGAAAACTCCTAGAAAGCAGTAAAAGCTGCAGTCCTCCTGTGGCTAAGGCAGAGTCGGGTTGTGAGGGCTACGGGACAACTACGCTGCTGTAGTATTTCAAAAATCTATAAAAAATACTGGTCCTGAGGATTTTGTTAGCGATGTATTTATGGGTCTGTTTACCTCTGCGCACGCAACTCCCGTTAACATAATGAGAGCTTCCACGCAAGCTGAAAGGAGAGCGCGTCTATCGTCTTCATCATGCGTGAAGGGTTTCTCTTGGAAATGGCATTCTGGAAATGGAGCTTTGCGACAGCGGAGACGACCGTGATCCCCCGTCGCATGCCTGGCTGGTTAAATTAAATGAGAGCACTGCCACGACATGGCTCTCCCACTGAAGTGGGAGATGACGAGAGTTGGGGCTGCTGGGCAGCTCTCAGGAAAACGGGGCTCCTCGTGCTCCACTCTCCTGCCAGGCGGGATCCTGGTGGGATGCTCACCCCCGGCATGGCTTGGCATGGGCGGCAGCTCCGATGGCCGGGGGCAGAACCAAACTGGCAACAGAGGCGGCAATTTCTGAGCGCGTTTTGTACAGATCCCGATCGGCAAGTCAGGGCTTGCCTTGGGCATTTGTAACATATGTTTTAGCGCTGGGCCCCATTTATCCACCCCGCCTGCGCAACTGATAACAGACTCATTAAAAGCACAACAGAAATGCTGAAATAACTGCTTATTGTTCTAGCCATAACTTTAGACAATAACATAAATTCCACAGATTTAACCAATATACCACTGCCCTTTCACTACGCAGGCGCGCACCTAACACGAGGACAGAGAGAACAGCTTATATTAAATTGATTTCAGTTCACAAAGAATGTAATATCAGTGCAGGCTAAAACCCAAGCTATTTCATACAGTTAAAGTACGCAGTTCCCACAAGCTTACCCATGTTCACATCTGCTATTGAAGTGAACGCAGATAATGAGACTCTGATGTGATTCACCTGACACCAGACAACAGGGGAAATGTCGATCTGCTGTGCGTGCGTGCAAGTAAAACGACAAAAACCTGTGGGCCAGACACCTGGGGTTAATCGGCATCGAGCCCTTGCGCTTGACAGTTTTAATAAAGCCACCATGGTTCAGAGCCGCTGACGGTTTGGCTCGGCATTTCCCAGCCGGAGCAGTCGGAGGGTTTTGAGCAAGGGTGGGCGTCGCAGACCACTGGACCACTGGACCAGCCCCAGTCAGCAGCTGGGACATGGAAATGTCTTGGACTCAAACCTAGCCCTTTGTCCTGGAGCGCACAAAAACTCCAATCTGCCCAACACTTCTCTCTGCTGTTACGCTGCTGCAAATCAGGAGGAAAGGATTACACCAGTATAAAACCTGCTGTACGCCACTATAAACCAGTAAGGAAAAAAAAAATCCAAGTCATTTTTCTTCTCTTGATGACTTTATGGAGGCTGAAGCAGCTNTGGAGCGCACAAAAACACCAATCTTCCCAACACTTCTCTCTGCTGTTACGCTGCTGCAAATCAGGAGGAAAGGATTACACCAGTATAAAACCTGCTGTACGCCACTATAAACCAGTAAGGAAAAAAAAAATCCAAGTCATTTTTCTTCTCTTGATGACTTTATGGAGGCTGAAGCAGCTGGGGAGGTTCTCCCTGACTACTTGAAGTTGCACGGAGCCTTGACACCAGCGTGAAGCCTTTCTGCAGAGGGGAGCCGGGATGCATTTTTCGGCGGCAGCAGGGACAGCCCGTTTCCTTGGGCCACCCCCTTCATTGTGAATGCTTCGTGCATTAGCTCAGGGAACTCACCCAGTTAAAAATAACCCTCCCCTGCACAAAAAATAGACAAAGCAAAAGGCTATTTATAGCCGGGATCAATTCCTCGGGCTGATTCACCGTGCGGCCCCAGAGCGGTTGCACTGGGCCAAGGCACGAGGAGCCACACGGCCACACCTGCCCCCCGAACGGAGCCCGGCGTGAGCGTGGGCACGGGGGGACGGCAGCCATTGAGCTGTAAAACTGCTTGACATCTACGAACGCCTTTTTTTTTTAATAACTGTCAGGGGTTGGAGGTGGGAGGACTCTTGTGTGCTTTTATAATTTCGATTTCAGTTCATGTGTTTTCAGTTTATCGGTGTTTTTTTAACGTGTCCCTCACGCAGCTCCCCTCCGAGCTGAGTCAGGGCTGGGCCTTTACGTGCCCGTTTCCAAATTCTTGGGTTTAAATGCCTCATACACGGACTGCAAAAGAGCCAGCTCCAAACGCCCAAAGGTAAACAGATGATTAGCCAAATATTTCGATAAAACTCAGGGAGAATTATCCACCCGCCTCAGCAGACGAGTTTAAATATGGATAAAGATGGTTGGAATAATATAGATTTTTTTTTTTCCATGTTGTTTTCTGTTTTGACTTCTTTGGGATCATTCAAAGGGAGGTGCGCGCTTTGATCTTCTCTATTGGCAATATTTTTTTCATCTAGGTTTTTATAGTTTGAGAAGAGATGTTACATGCTTGCAACAGAGACTATCAATATGACGTGGGTCTGAACGAAAACCCTGGTGTCAGGTTCTCCATTTGGAGTGTTACCTCAAGCTTTGAAGTTCGTAATGATCCAAAAGCATCTAGAGCTGCTACAAATGTTAATAAAATTAAAGCCATCTGAAAGTGAGGCTTGCATGTGCCTTTGAAAGTAGGTCTGTGATCAGTTATTACCCTCAATTACCTTGTTGTCCACTCTTTTAGCTCGAGGTTAAACTCTTAACACTTTGCTTTGAAGTGGTTATCCTTTTATCTATGACCGGACTGAGGAATTTAAGGGCAATAATCAATGAGAGCTTCATAAGAATAAAGGGGAGACAAGGCAAGGAAAATAGGTGTGAATGTTCCCTTAACGGCTGGCCGGGGGTTTGGGGGCTGGGGGGGACACCGAGCTCTGACATGAGCCTTAAAAAAAAAAAAGAAAAGAGGGAAAAAAAGAAGGAAAAAAAGAGGGGAAAAAGGGGGAAAAAGAGGGAAAGGGAGAAAAAAAAAAGGAACCCCAGCAATTTCCAAATCACTGCTAAAAATAAAGCAAAAGCACTAATTCAGGGTGGGGCTGGGAGTGGGGAGAGCACGGCGAGGTGAAGCCCTCATCAAAGGCGCAGGACGAGTAATGAAGCACAGAGATATGATTAAAGTATTGGCTTAATCACGGCTTTGATGTCCGCCACCGCACCTCGCCCTGCCGAGCCTCCGCGGGGACGCAGGCAGGATGGGTCCCCCCGCACCGGGGTCCCGCTGCCCTCCCCGGCCCCCAGCAATGCCCTCCCACCCCAAAGCAAGTGGTCCCTGGGCCAAGCGTTGGCACCGGGGATACGTCAGGATGCGGGCGATCCCTTCCCAGCCTGTGTAGGATGCCCCAGCAAGGGGGGCTCTGCCCTTGCCTGGGGGCAGCAGTGTCTCTGCTGCCTGCACCCCACTGGCCCCCAGAAGGTCCTCAGCCACCCCCCCCTCCGTCCCCAAAACCCATCCCAAAGCCGCCGTGGGACACGGGAGTCCCTCTTCGCGGAGGAAGGCAGGCCCGGGGAAGTGGGCTCAGAGGATTGACCTGGTTGCTGTGTTGGTCTTGCCCGCTCGCTGTCAGCGAGGATGCTGGTGACATCCCTGTCACAGCCCGCGAGGACTCCAGCGCGCGACCCAGCACTTTCCCCGCGAAAGGCAGGCAACCTCCGCTTTCCCTCTGCCAGGGGAAAATCGGTGTAACACTCCCAGCCAATTTTTTTTATTATTATTATTTTTTTTTTAATCCGAGGTGCCTGAAGCAAGGTGTTGAAACGCATGTTGAGCATGCCGAGCTTGGCAGGGGATCAAGTCCAAGTGGCCTGGTTTTCTGAAGTCCTGAGCGCAACCTACAACACCGTCGAGCGAGAGCTGCGTGCGCTCAGCATCTCCGAAAATCGCACCGCTTCGCTTTGATCTGGTGCCAACGTTTGGATCTGCGTGTCTAATTTAAGGTGCTTGGGTTGGAAAATGTTGACAATTATTGTTACTCTAAAATTAAATCAGTGCTTAATTATTGAAATTGATGGTAACTTGGAGTGGCATTTTCAAAAGAGCCTAAGGGAGCCAGAAGGAGATTTTCAAAGGCAGTTTAATGTCTCAGGGCCACGTCTGCCTCCTTGTACCTGCAGTTTCTTACTGACTGCTCCTGCTTCGGCACCTTTTTAAGGCCATCCGAGAGGTGCTGAGGTCTCTTTACCGAGAAGGTACGAGGTGGACCTGAAACCGTGAGCGCAGACCAAAGTCTCCAGCCCTGCAAATGCGCTTGGCTAATTCACAGTGAAAAATCAATTGGCTTTGGGTGCCTAATTCTCCTATAATCCTTTAGATAATCCCAGCTTTAGGCTTTCAGATACTGATAAAAAACCAACCAACCGAACAATACAAGAAATTTGTGCAAATAGAATAGAGAACAAACATATATTTCATATAACTTTCAGATACTCTGAACTTAATATGAAATAGGTTGAGGACAATAGCAATAAAATGTTGCTCAAGAGCGAGTAAAGGCACCGAGACCGTGAAGCCTGAGGCTGAGAACACAGTTTCGTAATTAAGGTAGCCTCCAGACAACGATTGTCATACGCAGGCATTGCTCAAGGACCCAGCCATTAGTGCTTTCATTATAATTTTTCAGGAGAGGATCTTTTCCTGGCTTGGCTCCACCTTCATTCACAGCTCCCCCTGGCCCCAGTCACTAACGAGAAAGCGTTGATTGAGAAACACTAATGACAGCCTCCATGGGATGCAAAGGAGCGCACCCGCAGGAGCCTTGCCCCGCGCGGGGCAGCTGTGGAGCGGGCTCGCGGCACCATGGGTCCGGACCAGGAGGTCTGGTGAAAGAGGTGCCACCAGCCGGGCACATCAAATGCCACGGCTGGGATGAGGAAACCTCCGAGAGCAGCACGGCGAGACGTGGATGCCGAGCCTTGAGGAGCGAGGGATGGCACGGCTGGGTGCCGGTGCGCCCCGGCAGGATGCTCGTGCTGCTGCAGACTGGACTGGGCGGTCGTCTGCTGCTTAAATGGGGTCCTGCTGGTCTTCATGCATCGGACCCATTGAAACAAGGAGTGGCAGGAAGAGTTTGCCAAAGGAAACGGAGCTGACTGCTAAAAAAAATCCTGATAAACCATGTACTGCAACCAAATATATATATGCTGTTTTTTTTTTAATTCCAATACAACATGGGAGCTGTAGTCTCTATGTCTCATGCTCTGCGCTTTTTCATAGACCTGGATTGCATCTCCCACGAAAGGCCGGGCTTTGTGCTTGGACAAGGAGAACGTCAAGGAGCAGAGGAGCACACGTGTGGCTGGGAAATGGCAGCGTCAGGCAGCCCACACAACGACGTCTGCTACGGATCGCTGCTGCGTTTCAGAATTTACATGTTCTGGGTTTTGGCTGAAAGTGGCCTTGGAGTTTCAGCTTTGCAATGGGAGGGAAGAAAAGCATGAATTAGAAACTCCTCTCTGTTTGTTGAAAATTTAATTTCCCATCAAAAGCCAAATTTGACTAAAAAAAAAAAATTCAGTTGGTCCTATTTACGCCATCTGGTCCCAAGAGGATCTTATTGGAATCGCAGGACTGACTGCCATCATCTGACATTACGTTGAGCATGACCATGCCTGTCTACACTTAACTGCTGACCTATCTTAACCATCCCAGCAATTAATATGCCGAAGCAAAGTCATGTTCCAACACGGTCTAATTTTCTAGTGAAGACAAGTGCCAAGAAGGATTAGAAACAAATGGGAACACCCCGAGATGGCTTCCTCGTGCACCAGAGCCACCGTGGGTCATCGCTCCTCCACCTCCAGTGTCCTTCGTGCACAAACCCGGGAGGACCAGGACTCCCGTCCCAGCTAATTCCTGGCTAAGCAGAAATCCCGAGGCCGGGGCTGAGCCACCCGCTCCCTCTGCTCTGATGTTCGGCCAACTATCAGCACCTGCACACGCGGCGAGAGCGAGGTAAAATGTAAGACGGTAATAAAGGAAGAAAGAAACACTTTCAAGTTTTCACTGCTTCTGTAATAACGCTTCTGCTAGACAGCGGGCCCAGAGACAGCCCAGCTCTTGGGGAGCCTCCTCGCTGGAAATCCCAGCCAGCCGTGCCGTGGGGAGGATGGATCCATCCCATGGAAGGCTGAGCCCCATCCCACAGGACCGACCTGGCTGCAGCGGCGTACCCTCTTGCACTATGGTTATTCATTTTTTTTTCCTGCCCTTTACATCGAAGAACGGAATCAAATACCATAGGGAAGATCGCTTTGCTCTCGCGATCCCTCTGCAAAGCGGCGGAGGCGGCTGAGCACGCACCGCTGCCCCGCTCTGCTCCCCGCACCGAGCCCCTGATAAACGCATGGGATGTTATTCCTCCCGGAGGGGCTGGGACGGACCCGGCCGAAGGCTGCGCCGGTACCTGCACCCCGGAGAGCTGCTGCTGCGCTTGCAGCCCCACCTTGGGTCCTCCCCCAGACCCAGGCAAACCTTGCAGGGAGGGGGCCAGCTTCCTTAATCCTTGAGAGAGGGGGAAAACGGTGCCACCGAACCACGGCGTATCCAGAGGGGTAGAGCCTGGGGCTGCGGGACCCTCACCATGCCTGCCCCATCACACCACGAAGGGCAGGGTGGGGGGGGTGCTCAGCGTAGCAGCAGGTTCCCACGGGCTAACGAAGATCAACCAGGTTCTTTTATGGCTTTAATTCATTTCCCCCCTCCCCCCGCAAGATACGTGGTCCTCTGCTGGGTCTCTCCTGGATGGTTCCCCCACCCACTGCTCCTCCAGCACCTTCCACGCCATGAGATCTTCCCTTTTTCTCCCTCCAGCAGGTTTAAGAGAGAAGGCAGATAACACGAGAGAGCAACTGCCCTCCCCGTGTTTTCCCCATTCCTCTAAAGCATTGCCCCAGCCCCCCGGACGCTGCACCGCGGGCATGCCGGGGCAGACTGGTCCCGTTGCAACTTCTCACTCCGACACACGGCCCACCGGCACCGCTTAAACCGAATCTTGCGTCTCAGGTGGGAGGTTGCCTTTAAAAGAGCAGGGGGGGACCCCAGGCTCCGGCAAAACACCCTCCCCTCCCGGAGGGGAGCCGGGGCTGGGGGAAACCTCGCTGGGTCCCCCCTGACATGGCAGGGGGGAGGAGAGGCGCAGCCGCCCTTCGCAAAGCTGCCGCGAGGTTCTGTGGCTGGGAAGAGTTGGCAAATCCCCGGATAAAAGGGAAAATATGTTCATAATAAATAACACTGAAGTAACACGTTGCGAAATATTTACTCCCTCGGAAAGGCGGCTGTTTGCTTTCAGTGGAGCTGCTATCTGATCCTCTGCCAAACGGCGCCGAACGGCCGTAAAAGATACTTTTCTGTGGTCGGCGAGAGAAAACCAGGTGCCCAAAAGTGCAAGGACCGCGCGTGCACGGGCACGCGTGTGCGGGGCGAGACGTGCACGGAGCCTCCGGGGTCTCCAGCTCCCGCGAGCCCTGCTAATGCTTCTGCAGGGCAGACGCCGTGTAGCTGAAACTCCCATTTTAATACAACTAATCATGTGTCAGTGTAGAGACATGGGGAAGGAGAATAGAGGGGGGGGAAAAGAAAGAGGTGTTGATAAAATACTTGTTAGAAAGAAAATTGGATTAGCGGTGCCATTCTGGCCATGAAGTTCTTTGAGCTAGAGAAAAGAAAATAATAATCTTGTTCCTTTCCCCCCTCCTCTCTCCGCAGCCCACAGAAGGCCTCACAGCCAAAACATCAGTCCCTCTAATCTTATTTTCTTTTTTCTAGCATGTATTTTATTAACCCCTTTTCTCATTTAACTACTGTGAATAGCTCAGTGGGTAACATCCTTCTTAGAAAGTGAAAACCTCCTTGGAGATGCGGTCCAAGAAGAGAAATGCAGACAAACACCAGCGCCTGCGCTCAGAAGAAAAGCCCCCTCTGTAATCCTGTCTGGTGAGTCCCGACGGTGTGCCCCAAGGTAGCTGCGAGTTCCAGGTCCCCTCCTCGGAGCAGGGACAACCGGGGAATTTATCTGCCGACACGCCAGGAGATCGTTCCCGGCTCTATAAGCTCCATGGACATGGAGTGGAGATTAGAAAATAAATGCCCACGCTTCTTGTTGGGAAAGTATACGTATGTGTATATCTCTATCTCACTGTACGATGAAGTGGGGCACTTGGAATTGCCTTTCTTTTACAGCTCCCCTCACCAGCTATTGGTCACGTACAATAAAATCCCCCGGCGTGGGTCGGGACGCTTGTGGCAGCGAGCTCAGCACCCCTGCGCCGGAGCTGGGGGGGGCGCTCTGGGCCAGGCACCCTGCTGCTGGCGGCACAGGGGCTTTGCGTGGTTTTACCCCTACCAGCGCAAAGCGATACCGGAATTGTCCCCTCACACCCGTGGCAGGATTTAGTGCCCCAAGCAAGACACGGTCAACCCGGCACCTCAGAAAGCTCAGGGGCCGGTCGTCCCTTTGCACAACAGCGATATATATGCAGCCAAAAGGAAAAAAGCCCCCCACAATTAGAATATCAAATCCAATGGAGGTAGTCCTGCCCTGCACTGCTGTAAGCGAGAACAGAGATTTGGCCTCGCCATAAAGCAAACACGAGCTCCAGCGAGCTTGGCTGCCATCTCCTTCCCTGCAAGCATCAAACCTTCCTGGGAGAGGAGTGGGAGCAGGATCCAGCCCCGTGCAATATTTGTGCGTTATTTTCCTTGACAGCTGTGGTGCATAGTGGTAAGTGCATGTTTAATTCATTCACAATTTATGGTGTAATGAGAACAATGAATGTGTCTGAGGGAATAATTGCTTCACGGCGGGGATGCTGGAGAGTTCAAGTTGGTTGGCACCTGGACTTTGAATCGGGGCTGGCGGGGATTGGCTCCGCCGGCCCCACAATAGCACCGATAACAAAGCTGCCGGGAACGGGGAGGGGGTTCAAAGTCACCCCGCGCCCCCGCGCCGCCCGGGCGAGCTGCAAGAGCCTTTCCCTGGGACAGCAGCGGCCAGATCCAAGCCCCGCTCGACCCGTCTGGCCCCATCCACCGGGCACCCAGCAAGGGCTGCAGAAGCAGAGCTTGCTTTTTTCAACCTTCATTTGCAAGCAAGTTCTGCTGCGCTGCAAATCCGTGCCCCTTGAAAACCAGCACTTTCTTGTTCCCCCCCACCCCCCCCTAAGACCCCTTCACCACTTGGTCCTGCCTGCATCTACCCAAAACCTCCTTTTGTTGGGGGCGTAGAGAGGGGGTTGACCCTTTCCCGTGTCCTCAGCAGCCACATGGAGTTTCGGAGGCCTCAGAGGTCAAGAGCATCCATATGGAGGGCCCAGGAGCTCCGTGCGTCTCCCAGCTGTCCCCATGGCAGCTGTGCTCGCAGCCCCCGAACAAAGCTCGTCAGGGGGCTCGGGGCTTGCTCTGCGCTGTCCTGGAGGAGCCCTGGAATCAAACCACCTCGAGAAGGCTGCAGCCAGAAGAAGGCATCACGCTTGGCTCCCGTCTACGAACGGCTAATTATTCACCAGGCTGAGAGCAGCTAGATCTCATTATCTATCACAGGCTCTTTCCCACAGCGGCTGAGCGGGGCCAGATTTAGCGTCGACAATAAAGAGAGGCCGACAAAGCATTGCTCAAGCCCTGGCCCACGCAGCGCCAGATCTGCAGCAGCCCTCTCGACAGCTCCTGCCTCTTGGCACCTAGCGGAAACGCAGATCTGATTTCTCAAGCAGACGTGTCAAAGCACGAGCAACAAATCTTCCATGCCGCAAATCCACCCCGAGGAGATGATCTATCGAGATGGGGCTCTTGGACCGAGCATCACACGTCTGAGGGAAACAGGCTTGTAAAGTGCTGTGAGACTCTCAGATGGAAGGTGCCATATAACCACAGAGGCTGTTGTTAATTATTACACCGTTACATTGGGGCGCTGCGCTATAGACCATCAGCGCTCGAGCTTTTCCATACATGGACCGCACGGCATGGAGCTGGGTCCCCCTTCTCCATATGGCAGAGCCGTGCGCTGGGGATGTGCTTGCCTTAGACGTCTCTCAGAGATGCTGAGCTGAGAGCCCTGTTGCACATTAACCCCCGCGCAGGGCTCTACGAAACGTTTTGGACACGTATGTAACACTTGGTAGCGGTCGGAGCCTGCTTTTAGCTGGGGCAACATCTGGGTGCGAGCAGATGTGGGCCAAGCTGATGAGCAAACCACTGCGAGGGCTTTCCTTTAGAGACTGGGAGGCACTTTTTTTTTTTTGGAAGCGTTTGAATTATTTAAGTGCATAAATTCAAGCCTGTCACTTGAATTAGGAACCTAATTGAGATTAAAACGATCAAGATTTTAGGCTCCCGTGTCCCCTTGAAAATATCCCACCTGCCTACACAGCAGAAACAGCCACAGTTAAGAACGGAAGATAGAGCTTAGGTGCAGACAGAAACGTGAATTTGTAGTCCTGACAGAGAACCGTGTTTTATCCCATCGAGTCTGAGGTTAAACACAATGTTCTGTCAAGCCACATACGGAGGAAAACATGGTTTGGCAGCGGCGCCTTGCATAACCACGGTTAAACATGGCATACCTCCGCGGGGCCGCCGCTGCAGCGGCGCGCGATTTGCATCGCGGGGAGCGGCTGCCAGTTTTACTTTCATCTGCGTCTTAGGAACATCGAGGAAGCAGCGTCGCTGTAAATACATCAGCCGTTAACATCCTCCCTGTAATGCTCTGTCTCGTCACCGCTTTCTCTCTGGAGCTACAGCTGCTCACCGTAAGCCCCGTAAATACCTCTCTGCCTGGGGAGGAAAAACGACAGACGCCGAGCGCTTAAAGAGAGACCCCCACCAGGACGCAGTCTTAGTCTCTCCACCGGCAAGAAAAGGTTAAAACCAAACGTGACTGCAGATGTAAAATGGGAATTCGGCTGCGGTGCGACACCTTCTCCCCCCGCTCCATCCCCTCCTGAAGCTCAGCGGCGGCCCGAGCCCTACGAAAGCCCCATCCCCGGAGAAGGGTCCAGACCCACCCCGAGCCCAATCTCCTCTCTAGTCTTCCAACTCGACAAGCAGCCCAGATGACCGGTCAGGATACAAATAAAGCCATCCGTAATTGCACATCGTTAATTACTGAGGGTGTTTGGGTTTCTTGGAGAACATTAGGTTGTGCAGAGCCTCAATCAAAGAGCCCTTAGGGCATTCAAATCAAGGCAAGCATCAAAACCCATAGCTGTTTTGAAAACACAGCTTCAAATGCACGCTGTGGAGGCGAAAGGCTTGAACCCGCCTGCCCAGTAAATAACACGCCCTGGAAGGGCTCCCTGCTACAAAGCCGGCTGCACGCAAGGGCAAAGGCTGCGACCTCGGGGGTTCAAACATCTGCAGGAGCCTCCAGGGAGTCCCAGGACTCAACGGAGGGCAATTTCAGCAAGGCTTTAACCACAGCCTTCACCCAAACGCTGGAAGGAGCCATCACGCCACAGGCAAGCGACGGAGATGTTTCCTCTAGTGTATTTTCTCTGTTGTTCTCCCAAGCCTCATCTTTCACGCCCGTGCAACGCAGCTCTGAGGCTGCGCCTGCAACCGACGCATTTTACAGCGTCGTTCTTCACCAGCTTGGAAGCAGTTAGAAGAAAAGCCAACTTAGGAATAAACTTTTGTCAAAAAATTGTGGCTGATCATTGCAACTCCTTGAAAATATTTTTAGCTAGACCAAACCAACGTATAAAGTAGAATTAGGTTTTTATAATCCTGGAACAGTATTGCAGGCAAATAAGAAGAGGGAGTGAAAGCCGCAAAAAGTAAAGAAAAAAATTTTTTAAAAAATCACAAATTAAAAAGAGAAGGTAGTTAATAGACACCAAATTCAGGGAAGAAATTACAAATCAAGAAAAATGACGTGGTAAAAATCTCTAACTAGCAGGACTGAAGAACTACTGTTATTGTAAAGAAAATGTTACAACAGAAGATGATTTGCACGATACGTGTCCGCTATGAGATGAAAATGAAGGACTGATGGCAAAAAGTCAAAAGTGTTCTGCATTTGGAAAAGAGCCAGATAAGCCATTAGAATGGAGATGGAACCTTTCTGTTGCAAAAGGTAACGCAAGAATATATTACACATCTTGACAGCAAAACACGACTATCACCAAAGCTGCCCGAGAGCTTTCGAAAGCTGGGCTCGCAGCTTGGCGGGCCACTGCCGCGCGCTGCAAAACGTCGTGCTCGGGCGTGGGGCCCGGGGGCCCACAGAGGACAGCTATGTCGTGTCAATGCTTAAAGACGTGGGGGATGTTCCACGCCATTATTGACCTCAGCCCTGAGTTTAATTCCAAATGGGACAAAAGGCTGATGCTCGATAAATACAGATTTAAAAGAATGCATTATAATTAATGCCACGCTATTTAATAACGGTCTAGTGAATTAACCTGGTATTATTTTTAATGGGATTTTAAAGAAGAAACACGATACCTAAGGGATAGGAAACTACAACCTGTTGTAAGATTGAGGGAACGTGCTCTGTTCTGCTTAAAAAGGTTTAATCAGAGAGGGTCTGATCACAGCCAGTAAGAATGTAGAAGAGAATTTCAGTAATATTTGGGTAGCAGTTCTTTTTCTAATAGAGATGTTCTATTGCAGCCAAACCCACTGGGTTTAAAGCAGAAAATTAATTCAGGGAAGTTTTAGGAACGGTGTCCCTAGGTCATGCCTCGGTTCCTTTTGGTCTTTAGATCTCTAAATGCAAGCTTCTAAGCACTCATGCAGCTATTTCACAACTTGGCACTCATACGAGTATGTGTACATTTACTTGGAAATAGCTGTTGTACGAAAAAGAGAAATAAAGGTCTGCAGATGCAGAGAGATCTACACGTCTCAATTAGAAAGCTTCTGGTAGTCGCATGAATTTCAAAATACTATTTCAGTTTAAGCTCGGCATTTCTCACCCTCTTGCTTACAACGACCACGTACCTTACAACGACTGTCTGGCCAAAACCCAGCACCTTCTGTAACAGCAGCCCTTGGAGGCAAAGGGCCACCAGTCCCTCCTCCACCAAGCACTTCCCATCCTATAGTTAAATATAACAGTAGCCATAATTTAAAAAAAAACCCCGCACATCCATGTCGCAGAGGCTCAACCCAAGCAAAGCACTCCTCTTCCTCTACAAAGGTAAAGGCGAGGTGAGCGATGCACTGGGTAGGGCTCACCCACGCTCCCGGCAGGGGCATTCCCCGCGGGGGACCCGGGGCGGTCCAGCCCCCGATGCTCACACGCATCTCTGGATGCTCAGGCCCCATCTGTCGAGGTGGCATCACGCCAAGTCACGAGCGGGCCGGATCCTGAGCGAGGCTGAGCATCGCAGCCAACTTAGTGCTGCTTGTCACAACGGTATGGGCTCGCTCCCGAGAACAAAGCTCTTGCGTTGCTCCTAAAACACGGTTAAGCGTTGCTTGGGGAGAAGGAACCAACGCCCACCGGACGTATGTGAAAGAACATAGTGCACAGCCCGTACGAGATCCATCAGAAAGGTTAAATAACTTGATTCCACCAACATCGCATAAAGTACCACTGATGCACAAACCCAGTGCATGTGGAAAGCTGCTTCTACCGGTATGAAACCCCACCAGCTTACTGCGAGGGAAGACCTTCAGCTGTCCTTTGCAGACGAGATGTTCTCGTGAGCCTTTCCACGGTCGCCCAGAGGGCTGCACGCGCAGCTCGTGGGGCGCCGAAGGATTTTCCCTGCAGGAGTGAAGCTGAGGTATGCACAATAGTGCTGTTTAGTGAAGGACTGCCTCAGCTTTGAGGAGACATTTGGGAGCACAAACCAGCTCAGGTATAATCTGCACTAAAGGCAGAGGCTAGCCATCAAACCGGGCTGTCGGTCCGAAGCCCCCACAAGGTCCCTATTCATCAGCACATCCAAGCGTGGGGATGGGCCTGGACTTAAGTGCAGGCTTAAGGTTAAGTGTTTGCACATGTGCTTTATTGAATTAGGGCCAAAGGTTCAGGTGGGAAGTGCCCCGCTGGGAACCGGCTGGTTTGTCCTGCTATTTTTGCCCACGATCTGCGAGCGCTCCGGCCCTGGTGTTGTTGGGGCAGGGTGTGGGGTGGCAGCTGGACTGCACTGCTGTAACCGGAGCTTGTCTGCAGGTGCCTGGTTACTCTTCTACTACACTCAGGAGCATAGCAGCCCAGTGGTTTATGGCACCCTTAGAGCTGGCAGGAGGAAGCATGGCAAAGATCTGAAAAAAGGCGCTGAAACATCGCAGCGGCCACCACCTGGGGCCAGGGTTGGCAGGAGATGCTCCTCCGCTCGGCTGCTCTGTCTATGTGCCGCTGCAGAAAGGGGCATCCATGTGTTTGCTGTCCTCTTGTACAACAACTTCTGCCTTTCCAGCGAGGAGGCCGGGCCTCGTCCAAACCCCGTAAGCTCTACGAGAAACTTTCAGGAGATTGAAGTTGGCTCTAGGTGAGAAGCTGTGGGTCTCGCTGCTCCTTGCCCAGGAGCGAGCTGGGGGAAATGCAACACAGGAATTGCCAGGTGCCCCATCTCTGTGCCCGTGGGAGGCTCAAATCCCCTTTCTCTATGCTAAATGCTCCAGCAACAGGAAGGTGAGCTTGGATCAGCTGTGTGACACAAGCCCCAGGAGCTGGACCAACCGGCCCGTGGTGACAGCCCAGAGGGCCCGTTGTTCGCAGTTTCATGGTAGGTCTTACTGCTTTGCACTCGTTCCGATGCAGCCACAAACGAGTGTCCTTCCAGCCGTGCCCAGAGCAGCAAAACGGGTACAGGCATTTCTGCGTCGGCCTCCAGCAGAAGGACGTGTCCAGCTCGTACATGTGGCAGCCACATCTTACAAATCCGCTCGATGCTCATGTGTCAAGAGAGGAGAAGCTAAGAGAGTGACTCCAAGTCTGCAAACCTACACCAGCTCGATCCTACAGCTCCCAGGGTTTCCCGAGCGGAGCAGCGGCAGACTGCCCCGCTCGTTGCACCCTCTGTAGGAGATGTCAGTAACACAGGTGGTCCTCGGGAGCGAACCTACAGGGCTTGGTCTAGAGCCAGCTGCGGTCTCCTGAAAAGTTTCTCTTTGAGTTTAAAGGGGTTGGATTAGGCCCAGCTTCAAGGCTGTAAAGGCAGGAAAGGTTTAAACGTGAGGATAACAAATGCTACGACAAAACTGGGTCTCTATTATGAAGTCAGGGAAGAAAACGGAGACCGTCGCTTACGGTGCGTTTAGCAAAACCCTCAGAAAGAGGCAAAGTAGGTGGCTGGACCGTGGCTAGCCTTGCGGCCTGCCTATCGCCTCTACCTAACCCTCTGTCACTTCAGCTGTGATACACCTGCATTAAACACACCTTTGCACTCCTTTTGTCTGCAAATCCACCGATCCTGTGGGTTACTTTGAAAAAACGGTTGATTCAGTGGGTTTCTCCGGGCGTTTTGCTACAATCAGTGAGGAAAGGTTGATATTGCAGAATAATTTTATGGGCGTTCAGAAGACTTCTGGCAGCAGAGCCAGGCTCCCTGCCCTCTTGCTGGAGCTCCATGCTCGTGACCCCCCTGGCACCATCGCTTTGATAAACAGCCTTTAAAGAAAGGAAGAGCATTACCTGAGGAAGAGCCAGTGTCTCTTTTGGGGAGCTGAATCCTGGTTAGTGATGGTTTTATCACCTCTTTACACTGAAACCTGGGTGGGTTCATTTTATATTTTATATTTTGGCGACTACAGCTTCCCACTAAACCACCAGGACTGTCTGTCTCCTAACGGGTGGCAGGTTTTCTTCCCTCCCGGTCTACAAAGCATCACAGGACCCGGTGAGGGATCTTGCTCGGTCGCATGCACATTGCCGTTACTGATCTAACATGTAATAAAACGGAAGATCTTTCTCCAAGTGCAAAGCACTTGATTTTGTGTTACTTTCACTTGCATTTGAAATATATATGGAGCGTGGATAAATTCACGCAACCTAGTTTTAGAACTTTTAGGAATTTTTCCATAACCACCTTCAACTGGAGTGCCCGTGCCGCTCTATGAACAGGCAAAACCCAGCGAAACATGATCTCCTCAGCACAGGTCACTCACAATTTCAGCTGTAACGTTCAGCTCTATTAGGTGTAGTAATTAACGGTCAATGGAGCTGTCGAATGTTTGCTCTGCTCCAGATCCGTACCTGGATGAGGTCTGGATGCCCAGCGGCTAAATCATCTGCCGAAGAGGTTCTTAGCACCGTAAACGCACCGTGGGCTCCCTAAACAAGCTCTCGGGAGACTCGTCCTTTCTGCTGCTCAGCTACAGAGTCTGGAGAGGTATTTAAATTTCATACAGTGCTAGCCTGGAATTTATGAAAACAATATGTTTCAGGTATCTGAATGCCTGAGGAGCTTTGTGTTACACCCAACGTTACCAGATTTGCGGCAGGACAGCAAACCGCGCGCTGGTTCCCCGGGGTCCAAGGCTGGCACCCTGACCGATACATCAATCTCACACAAGTTAAGCAGAGGACTGAAGAAATACAGTTCAAGTTTCCTCGCTCCATTTTGCCAAAGCACCTTCACCCAGACCCAGCTGCTGTTCTGCTCTGCTATTTGAGCTCTGAATTCCTCTCGAAGGAAGCAAATGGGGAAAAGGAATAGGGGAAGCATCTTTGCCTCCTCTGCCTGCACACTTCCGCACAGAGGTTTTGATGCAAATACGTTTATTGCTGATAGGAACAGGGTGCTTGGCTCATTCAGGCTAGGTGAGCCGCGGGCCGGGTGGTTTTGGCGGAGGGCTCGCTGGCACTCAGGTGCCGTCAGTGCTCACTGCCAGTGCCATGGTGCGTCTGCACTCTCCTGGAGGCACGGCTGACTGGGGAAGGGAAAACACCGGCTTCGTGGGCTGGAGGTGTTCTCGGGCTGCTGGTGAGGTCAAATGCAAATACTAAATAGAGCACTCAACATATCCCGTATGGTCTATGAGCATCAGCTACGTACGCAGCGGAGCTGGCACTTTGACGTTTCATCCAACTGAGCTTTACAAACACGAGCTTCGGCACCTCTTCGAAGAAGAGGCTGTGAGCGCCTTCTGCTCGCAGGCTACGCAACGTACCCCGCCACAGCGACAGCGTGCGGCACAGCCAGGAGCAGCCCCTGTCTCCCCGTGCCAACTCCCCATCCCTTCACTGCCCCACTGCTGTCCGCAGGAACCTGGGACGAGCGACGTTTCATCTACCACAGCCCGGGGAAGATGAGGGAGAGGGGAGGAAGAGCTAATTAAAATCAGAGTTTTCATTCAGAGTTTTCATTCCAGATTCAAATCTGTACTGAAATTAGTCAGCCAATGACCTCATTCAGCAGCGATGAGCAAACAAGAAGATGACAAGCAAGTGTCGATAAGTCTCAGAAGACGTAACATCATTCCTGAGCACAATTAAACACAGCCTTACAAACATCCAGGCTCTGACTGTTCATGAAATCCATATGGAGTCATTAGCCTTCTTAGGTCTGTTTTTCCACCACCCTTAGATGCAGAATCAGAGCCTGACTGTATAAAAACCTACTGAGATTTAGGTAGGCTCCAAATTTAAAGAGAAAGAGCCATTTTTAAGAAATCCTTTTCTAAAAATGCTTCCTCTGGAAGAAGAGTGGCCAACCGCGAATCCACAGTCCTCCGTTTCAGTTCACGATCACTTCGACCCACAGATTTCTTATGGATTCTAGGTCCAGACTTTTAATAAACCCCTTGAAGCCTTTCTTTGGGCAAAACTGGACAAAACTGACATCAGCATTCGTTTGGCTGGGATAAGAAAGACAACTGCAGAATTAGGACCCACAACTTTCTTTTGAAATGATGGCCAAATCTGCCTGTTATTAAACTTTGACATCAGGCTTCAAACGGGAGAAGAACAGAAGTCCTAAAGTATAAATCTGGTGAATAGATGTTATGAAGTTGGAAGTACTGGGTTATAACTGAACTGTCCAGCTGAGATAAAGGTATTCCTTTACTTTGCTCCTTTTACAAACACACATGTCCTTGATTTCTGTACCAAGTACTGAGACTAAGTCTGAAACATGTGCCGACATTTATGACGCTCATCTCCCTTTCCACTAAGCTATAGGTTTATGCGGCATGTGAGACAAAACAGGCTGCCAAGACCCAGCTCTGCAGATAAAATGGTTTTAGAGAGCTGCTCAAAGGAGGTCACAGCTCTCAAGGCTCCTGGCGCGAAGGTAATCTGCGTGCCCAGCTTCCTAAGGCTCTTCCAAAAATACTACCTTGAATATTGGACATATCTGGGTTAAAACGGAAATTAAAGTTTACCATTGCTACAACAGGACCATCAGGAAAGAACAGGTCTCCCACGGAGGCCTTGAAGCAAGGACAGCACTTCATGGCCAGTAACCAACGGTCGGATTCATGGGATTAAGGCTGCATCAGCAGCGATCAGGATCGGGGCCTGCAAAGCAAGGGCACGGCACAAGGTCTTGACCCTTTCTGTTACCGTGTGTGTCTGTAGTGAAGGAGAGATCACCTCGTGGTAGCAAGTGCTAAATAAGTGATGTTTTGTCCAGGGGCTTGACTGATTTACATTATTCCATATGTCAGATAACATGAAAGAGAGCTGCGGAATTGCTGTGCAAAAGTGTCACGAACTGCTCCCAGACGCGGCGCGTGCACAGGCACACTCAGATCCTTATTCAGTTCTTTCAATGCTTTTTGAGAAAAAACAATTTCTAATTCAGGGAGTTAAAAAAAAATTTATTGAATTATCTTCATTTTTTTGGTTTGAATTGACCAACCGCATATCTTCCACTGGCTTTATCAAAGAAGCCACCAGAAGCAGAGCACATCTAATTTTAAGTGGGCTTTAGTTGGCAGACTTAAAATTGATCATGCATTTTAGTTTCAGTAACTTGCAATTTCTGCGCTCTTTGATAGCGCACTTTAAAGAACAAGTCTTCTTTAATGACAAAGGCTTAAAAGAAATGACCTTTCTGAACAAAATATCAAAGCTTAGAAAAGATAGTTCCTTGAAAAAAGAAGTCTGAATTAATATGACCTTGTGTTCTGAAACTTTTTCATACAATATCTGACGCCTTACTTTTCCTTTGTACCCTCAGAACATGACCAAGTATAATTTAGTAGTGTGGTGCCTCCAGTGCTTTTTGTGATTTGGGGAGGACTTGCAGTGCATTAAGATAATTAAAAAAAATAAATCAGATCCCATATACACTCTATCAAGACTGCTCGTCGTTAGAATTGGAGCTGTGCATGTTTTTCAGAAAATTCAATAAAACACTGCAAGATATTCTAGTGATCACAACTATTTTCTTCTAGTCACAATAAAATCGTTTTCTGCGCAGCAAAACCGTTTCTCGGTGTGAAGCCACAGTCGGCAGAGATTTGGGCAAGTAACAGGAGTATCTGCTGTCACCGGGACAATTAAAGCACTGTTGCGGAAGAAAGCAGAGGGCTGGGAGAAGGAGCGAGGTTGTATCCCTTTTCTTCCAACTGCACCAGAAACGAGCGTATTTGTTACGTGTAACACAAGAACTGTGAGCGGCACCGAAATAAAGCGTCACCTTGATAAGGGTCACCTCCCTTGATACTGGCGAAAAATGTTATGATGCCTTTTTCTTGTGGGGTTCTGTATAGAGTGAAACAAACGTCTCTCCCACAGCAAAAATCGGCAAAATCAAATAAATAAAAGGTACAAATAAAGCTCTAACCCTACTCAAGCTGGTCTCGCCAGAGCTTGTTTTCTGGGCAATGAAGCCAACTACTGCCAGCCGGCAATTCCTTACCGAGCAGGTAGAGAGCAAGTAAGATGTATGGAAAGATTTCTAATCCTGCAGTTTGGCCTCTAACTCTTACTTGTTACAAAAATGAACAAAGAAATGTCAACGGCAGCTACCAGAGAACTCCAACCAACCTTGAATTTAATTTCTTATCAGGTTTATAAGCACCTTCAAAATGCTCCTCACAGTGTATTTGATGCTGCAGAGAGTTTTGCAGAGTGTTAAAACTCCCAGATTGACCACGATCTACTTCTCTTAAGCTGCTTTTTGGTCATCAATGACATCAGCAATGCAATTCCACCAAAAAGAAGGAAATTGAGGCCTGAATTCAACTAGCTAGAAGGTCCATGTGTTTCTTTATGGATGTACCCCTCCCCGCTTACCACTTCCCAAGGCACTATAAGCTCAGAGATACCACGTGAAAACGCAAGCAGAACACCAGGATCAAAACCGCCTCGTTTCCTTCACGCATGAGAAGAGAGATTTCGCTGTCCCAACGTCTGCGCTGTGGACACAGGGCAATATCTGGCGGGTAAATCCCAGCGCGCGCAGCCTGCAGCTCTGCGAGCTCTCGGTGCTTCTGCCGAAGAGCCCGACCATTGCTCTCTGAGTAAATACATTTCATTTGATTGCCCGCAATTAACTAAACGCATCCTAACAAATTCCTCCCACTAAAACTCACCGTTGCCCCAGGCGAGGCTTTGTGGCACCTGCCGCAGCACCTCCTCGCTTATCAGAGCCGTGACAACCCCTTATCTATAATTAGAAGAATCACTTGTTGATTCAAGGAAGGTGGAAAACCTGCCCAGGCCCAGACCAGACTGACAACCAGCAAAGCACCAAGCAAAGTCGGGGCCTGTATTTGGCGAGGAACTCCATGCCCGCACTGCCAGGAGGTGGGGGCGGATGGAGCCCAGCCTGCCAAAGCCTCTCCTCATTGATCTCCATGCCAGGCGGTGATAAGAGTGCAGCTGGCGAGCCGGGGCTCGGCGGGACAGCCGCGCCCAGCCGCGGGCACTCAAGTGGTCAGGACCCTCTGAATTTGGCCTGGACAGCGGCACTTTGAGCGCTGGTGCCACCCGGGTGAGGGAGGAGAAGTGGCCGTCCCCGTCAGCAGCGATACGGAGGGACTCGCTGCTGCTGCCAGTGCCACAGCTGGACTTAGAAGACAGGAATTCCTGGCCCCCTCTCAAGCACTGGGACCATTAACTGTGTCTCCATACGAACACTGCCGGGAGGGTGGTGCCTAGGGAAAAAAAAAAGCTATTCTTGTATTTGGCATGCCTAAATTTCCAGATTACAAATGTACTAATGTACACTCTGGCTCATGGATGGCCAACAGATAAGGAAGACTTCCTGTGCCTGGGAGGCAGAGCCAGCTACGAGGACGACTCCTCGTCCGGGTCCTTTCCACTGCTGCTCAAACCTTACCCTGCAAACCCTCGGGAATCTGCTTAGATTTACGAGGATCACCCAAGAAAGCCTGCACGCGCCCACACAGAACCAAGGCCATATCGGCTGACTCCTTTTCAGTAACGCCCCGTAACTGTGTTATCAGCGAATGACGAAGGACTTCCCTGTGACCGGCGTATGTAACCGCAACAATAGATACAACCGGCAACGGCGGCTGCATTTGTCATCATGGTGTTTTCATTCTCGCTCTGAGATTTTTCCTTGAAACACAGCATGAAATATTTTCCCAGTTAACGAAGCCATACAAAACTCCTATATGTGGCTACCTGGGTGAGTGAGATGCCCAAGCATGACAATAATGTCAAAACAAAATAGTACAAAACAATAATATTTTAATATTATGTAAACACGTGGACACAAAACAATGTCAAAATATGTTACAACATCTTGGACAACAATAACAGAAAACGGGATGGTCTTCATGTATGAAAGTGGAAAGAATGGTGCTGGGAAGTAATAACAAAAATATTAGTAGAAGAAACTGTACTCGCTCAGTAAGCAAGCTCAGCCCGGAGACAAACACACAGTATACTGAAAGCCTAAGTCTGTAACAAGATAATGCTAAAAAAAAAAAGTGGAAGCAAGATACAACGAAAAACATGCTGGCATGAGCAATGGAGGCATTTTCAGGAGCTTCCTTACGTTTTATGTGCTAACAAAACAGCCGCTGATCTTTGCGTTTTAATTTACAAGAGCCAACTCTTCAAACCTATTCAAAGCAGTCCGTTTGGCAACTGAAGAAATCCAACAGCTCCAGCAGCTACCTGAAAATGAAGAGATTCTCGTTAGGTATATCTTATTATTCTCATTATACAAAAAATAACAGGCTGAAGCCAGGGCTGGGGCCCGTCGGCAGCAGGCCCGGATACGGCCGTGACCGCTGCTGTCGGGCGCTCAGGAGCCCGCAGGGGAGCGTGCCCCCGCGGAGCTACGCCCCACCTGCAGCCACGGGCACGCACGCGCGTTAAAGCAGCAAAAAGCTTCAGTGAATTCAGCGAATGACGGTCAGGTAAATGCTAACACACAATTTAGCGTGAATGTAGTCTTGGAAAAAAGATCTGGTCAGGAAGAAAATTTCCCTGGACAGAAGCAGCACAAAAGCTTCTCCAAGCCTACGAGCAAACGGGGCGGCAGCCCTGCCGGGAGAGGAGCTGCTGCGTGCCGTGCTGGCTCCGTCCCTGACCTTCCTCTCTGTGAGGACATGGCCGGGGCTCCTTCCACCCCCAGGGTTCTGGTCATTCGTGGCCTGGCCTGATCTAACGGTACGTGATTATTCATCTTTTTAAACAGCTATTTTCCTAGCTGCGAGGACACTAATTCAGAACAGGCTTGAGACAAAACGCATCCCTTGGTAATGCTGCTGCTGCTGTTGGAGAGACTCTAGAGATCACCGCTTTGTATTTATCTAACAAAGTTACCTACGCTGGACATATTAGCAAGAATCTATGACAATTTCAGTTTCTGCTTAGTTTTAGCTAATTCTCTTTAACAAACAGTTTAGGGTTAGTATTTTCAGACAACTTTCATGCTGCTAACATGTTTACAAATGTTTAAATACCTGAGCAATTTTTACGCTATTTTGACAAGCACGCATTCTCATTTGCAGAAATCCTCATGTGAGATATGCAAGTATCACCAAAGTCTATAAATATAAGCAAGATGGAGTGGCTTTCCTAGGAAGTTTCCTTTTACTCACCTCTCCATGTGAATCACTTACTCTAAAGGCACAGCAAGGCTTTTTATTGCTGCAGCACTTGCTATAATTTATATTGCAGGGTGTAAACGTCTGAAAAAAAGCGCAGGCTCCCGAAGATCCGGTACTTTGAAGATGTGATCTGTAATATTACGCATTGCATCATTGTTTTCTATCTTAAAGGGAGGTGGCATCACCGCAGAGCTGCAGCTGTGCACCGAGCCACTGTCTCATCATGAACGTCGAGGCAAAGCCCAGACTTGTAAGGCACCTGCGAGTTCTCTAATCTTGCTCTAATAGTACTGACTAAGCACTGGGAAAATTCTCAGACGCTTGTTTACTGAAAATAGGGATCTTTTAAAACTGCAACCATATTTGAGTGTTTTAATTAAGCCGTAAAACTTCAATAACTGGGATCCACAGGTGTGAAATGGTACAAATTGATCAAAGATAATCACGTACTTTCTGGCGTGGTAGGCGTTCAGCTCTTCCTGGAGGAGAGAGACTCTTTTCTGCAGAATATTTACCTGTAAAAAAGATCCCGCATGAAAATGGTGTACAAAATTGTAATTAATAAATTTGCCCTCATTTCACAAAGGGTGGTTTTCTCATCTACCCTGCCTAAACAAAATGCAGTTACACTTCAGCCGCATGCTAGAATTAATGCTTGATAGAAGATTGTTAGCACGGCTTCCCTGGCCCCGCTCCAGCCGCACACTATCTGCTCCTTTAGGAACAGTCACAACAGTTTTTAAACTCAGCTGGTGGTACCATATGGGTTATGCAAGGGTTTGGGAGCTCCAGTTCCACTCTCGACTCCCACACGATGCCTGCGCTCTGATCCCTGCACTTCTGCACTTGCGATGAAGGTACTCACCTGTTCTTGACGTGTATGAAAATTAATGTTTATTAATACACTGTGGCCACTTTTGGACGACTCAGCAAGAGCAGACAATTGGGCAGCGTACTTTATATTTAGCAATGTTTTTAGAAAAGTTTGCCCAAGCCTTAAGTATTCTCTTTTTTTTGTTGTTTATTTTTATCACTGCTCCCTGCTTTTACCCCAGCCTATCCTCTTCGTCTTCCTCCAACAATAAATAATCCTGACAGGTGCAGGGATTCCACTGCCCTTCTTGTCTGATGTTTTCAAACAGGAATTTCAACAATTTTCAAAGACCAGGACACCTGTGCTTCAGAAAGAGCCCTGCTTACTGAGTGGTCTGCGACGACAGCGTACCGCTGGAAATACAGCCAGCAGCTATGTATTTCTGGGACAGCACCCAGGTTTTAGTGTGTGTAGTTACTTTTACTCTTTTGAAATGCTGCTGCTGCTTACAGAAGCCCTGCAGGTGAATATCAGATTCTACTTTTTTTTTAAAACTCATTAAAAGGTGTGGTATTCTTATATTGGCTCCAGAGTAACGCTTTCTACCAGACAGAGCTAATAGTCACCCACACTTTAAAAATAGCTTTTTACTATCAACTGGAAATAGAGTTCCCCAGTAGATTCTTAACTCTTTATTTCTCACAACTATTTAAATGAGAAAGAGCATCACTTCCATTAGGAATCCCTTGACATGTAAGCAGAGTGTTAACAACCACAGTGTTGAAATCGTGTCACTACTAGCACATGGGAATATGAAAGTTTCCCCTATGAAAATTCCCTACTTCTATTAAAGGCAAACTTTGCCAAGGGAAGTGTCTCATGCGTAGCGCAAAATGCTACAGAATAACCCTTATGCATTGTAAAGGAAAAAAAAAAAACAGGGCAACAGCCCTAAAAACATGAAATTACCAACCACCTCCGTCAAGACAGATTGTGTAAGAAAGAGAACCGGAGAGTTTGTAGATCTGTAATTGCTTGAAAAATGGTCCTGAAAATTGGTATGAGGCACGTGCTGGTATCAAGCCTAAACTTGTGTGCTGTGTCCTCGGGCTTTTGCTCTCCCCAGAGCTCACGGGCATCGCCCTGAGCTCCCCACCGTTGCCCTGTCTTTCTCTCCTTTCCTCCCTCAGCCCAGGATAGCTCCCAGTCCTTCCCAATACATTTAACTGCACAGTCCTGCACTGGGCCACGCATATGATGGTGTTTTCTTTGGGTTACCGTTATTCCACATCTACAATCACCTCTCTTTATTGCTATTTATCCTTCCTCATCTGAGTTCAGGCAACAATGACATTTCGTTTTCTTCCAGCTCCTAATACACTGAATAGGACAGCATCAAATCACTTCTGTGGGAACCACGTACAAGAAACACACCCAATTAATTAGTAATTCCCTATTTAAAAGGACAACTTGGTATTTGTCTTAGCCAGTTTTATAGTCTATTTCGTATAAATAATATAGAACCTGTATTATTCTAGATGAGCTAGTGTCTTGCAATATTAAAACCAAAGCAGTTACAGAAGCCTGTTAGAGCCTCTTTAGATTGGAAAATGCAGAAATAACACAATGATCATTTGGACTACTATCTTAAAAGAAATACCCCATTTGCTTTATTATATAGGCTGAAAGAAAACAGAATTATTTCTCATTCTCTTCTGCACCTTTCACATGCACCCTTTAAATGATTTCTATGGGAGAAACAGGGCAAGGAAGACGAGAGCTAACTGTGCTATATTTGAAAGGCTGAGGGGAAAAAACCTAATACTGAATATAGCATAATTTCTACTCTCAATTGTCAACTGATGCAAAGTCTGGGACCAAAAGGTACAATATGGTTGCTCTCAAGGTGAGGAAACTGGAGGAGAAAAGCCTTGTGAAAGGCGACCGAGTGAGAAGCATGCACGTGCTGCCATAATGTGGTTTTGAGACTTATTCAGTACTTTCAGCCAAATTTTAGATGGTCATAATTTCTTGTCTGGAAGAGATGGTTTTTATCCAGTCCAAAAAGTTGAAGATGAATAATAAGAATTTACCTGAGATTTTAAAGATACGATGGTTTCTTCAAGTTCCTGTCTCAAAGATGCTGGCATCAGACCTTTGAGTGTGTTTTCATATTCTTGTCGTATCTGGGTCATCTGTAACAGAACAAAAATAAATGTATATATAAATGGCTACTCTTGGAAGCCGGAGAGTAACTGTTTTGCTTCTTTTGCCCAATTTGGAGTCCAAGTAAACTCAGAACTATGATATCAACGGAAAGGGATGGAGAGAGAAGAAAGACCAGCAAAGACCTGTAAAGAGCAAAAGAGGAAAAAAAGAGCAAGAAAGGAAAAAGAAAACATGAGAACAAAGAACACACGGAGAGGTGGAAAAAACCCTGAAAAGGGAACAGCAAGGCATTTGTTGGGACATCGTCTGAAGAGGCAATAATCATTCCTAAATCTGTCTCGTTAGCGTATTTATACAGACATACACTTCGCAAACTGATAGTCACAAGTTTTCTTTTTGTCTTTGGTGGGATCTGAACCAGGTCAGTAGAGTGGTATTTGCCCCTTACTCCCTTAGACAAGGTGAATTACCATTTCCCAAGATTTTTTTACAACATTTCTTGACTACTAGGTGCTTTTAAGGCCTTTTTTTAATTATTCATTATGCAACTATTTTTCATTGCACTTCATGTCTTCCTCAATTTCACTGATGCTACGGGACTGTCAACAAATAGGTTTGAGTATCTTCGACGTTATGAGATCAGATGCTCCTACCAAAACGATTACTTCTAAAAGAGGGCATTTTAGTCCATAACCATATTCAACAGATGCTGAGTAAAGAGTACAGTTACAAAGCAATGTTAAGTGAAGGCAGATCAGCTGGAAGGACTGTGCTTCGTATCGATCCGGTGGGGTTGTATTTGCGGAATCTTGACCCAGGAAAAGTACGGAGAGTCTGGTTCAGCTCTGTTCATTGAGTTGCACAGGACTGCTCGCAGACTTTATTACTTGGCTGAATCATGGCCTCACATCTGTACTTAACTTCCAATAGGATTAACCGCTTAATTCAAATTAAGCAAGTACTTAGGTGTTCTTCTGGATTAGCAGCTGAATGTGTAAATAAAGGATAAATATCAGATTAACTCATAAAGTGTCTTTAAACTTTCAAGTTGAATCTTTTTTCCAGTTATTTACATGCCAACACCGTTTTGTGCTTATTTTGTTTTAGTGACCAAATTGCTTAAATCTACCATTGCAACCACAAATCAAAACCTCACTCTTGCATCTGAAGAAGCCACGAGTTCCAACTTCCGGCTCCCAGCTTGCACGGAGCACACATGCTTATACACGTGAGAACCGAACACAAAGTTCACTGCAAGATGTGCCAATTACCGTCTTTCGGCAAAAGCAGGCCATGCCAAAAGAGGCATTATGCATAATGCAATTATCAATACAAAACGAATAAAACAATCTGATGAAACTTTAGGAAAATCTTGTCTATGAGTCATTCCAACATGCAGAAGAAATCTCCAAATCTCTATGCAAATAGGCAATTAGAGGCTTTCCTTGTGAGCTGCAAGTAAGTGATGCCGCTATGCAAATCTAAAGGGAAAAAAAATGGTGAGACAGGAAACCTTGTGTGAACTCTGCTTGTATATAAGCCAGTGATCAAAATTTATGTTTTTGAAAGTTACTCCGATAAATTTATGCTACTACTTCTGTAAAGGCTTACAAAGCTATGCATAGGTGCTTTGCCAGGATAAATATTTTCTGAGCCAACGGCTCATTTGGGTGGGGACCTTGATAGAGCAGAAACGTATACTTCAGTTAATTCAACGTTACATTTCTTCTTGGTCAAACGGGAGCAGAAACAGGAAACTAGAATAGCAAAATGCTTTTATTTCCTAGATTTTGAATAATAAAGACCTATTTCACAATTAAGAGGATCTGGATGATCGATCGCCTTGCCAATATGTTGGGGTGACCCAACCAGCACGGAAACCCCATCGCAGGGACCTGACCGGCACTCAAGCTCTCCATTTACAGACGATGCAGACATGAGGAGCTGAGCCTGGACTCTGAGACAACTCACTACACCACGACCTAGCGATGCCTACAGAGCACCTAGGCCTCACACCAGCTTCCTCAGGTGCCGGGCGCACAGCAAGAGCCCCTCATTATAGTTCTTCCTAGAGGAAAGTCAAGAAATTTTCATTGTAAGCAGACGCAACAAAAATTTTAATACATCTCTGTGAGGGAAATAATAATGTTCTAATTGGGCAGCAGTCTTTTTTCAACCAGGTCACCGGTTTTAGTAGTTTAATCTGTCAGTGTCCTCTAAATACATGCTTTCACAATGCTGTTAATGTTTGCTATTAACTCTGCAAAGGAGCAAGGGGATTCTTCCCCATTGACGAAGGTGTTTCTTGGAAGATCAGGAAGGAACACGGACTGTGCTTTAAAGTACGGTTATATATATTACTGGGTCTTCCGAAAGTGGAGAAAAAAAATGAGAAACAAGCCCTGGTAGCTGAAATATCGCTTGAGGCTGATTTCTTACTCTATTTCAGAGAGAAGACAAACACTTCTTTTTTTCAGTGAAAACTGTTCTTTGGGATACAACTGCAATTTGTTTGTTTTCTAAGACAAAACACGTTACTTTAAACTGTGCTCATTAATAACTGCATCACAATAAGATGAAAATAAGATCCCAGCTGTTTCCTGTCATATTATGATAAACAACGTGCTGATATTTTTGGCTGAAGTTACTATCACAGTTTATTGACCCAAGAGATTAAAATAGCGTATGGCAAAAATCTGAATCACTTCTTACGACTAAAAAATAACATATAGTGGGCTAATGTATACTAATTTTAATGGGGGAAGGTTTTTATTTTCTGACACTTATTTTTGACCAATGAAAGCTATGTCTGGAGGGATTTTTTTTTTTT
>VZSC01009402.1:209238-253391 GCA_013398225.1 Steatornis caripensis
GGGGGGGGGGGGTGTACCTTAAAGGGGTTTTTGTTCTTTTATAGCCTCAAGCTGCCTCCCTAGGATCCACAAATACTGTGTCTCCTCTTGCACTCTTGAGAGATGTTTAAAATTGCAATTGTTCAGCCCTCAGGAGGGCTTTAGTCTGCTAGATGAGGATAGCTCTATTTCATTTACTGTTGTGTTCGTTTTTCTTCACTCCTGAGAAAGCTTTTTTTGAAAATTCATTTTGGTGAGTTGATTTAATCCATGAACCCCCAGGAAGGTTTTACAGCTTTTAATATTAAGCTGCCACACTGGTCTTTGTTTATTCAGGTTGGTGGCTAGCATATGAGCTTTAAAGTTTTACCATCAATCATCTTTGGTGTCAGCAGAAACAACTGAAAGCTGATGTTCCACACATAGCTCATGTATGCTTAGTCACACCATAAATTAGAAAAAAGAGGAGACAAATATTCACACAGTTACAGAAAGTAAGTCACGCAAAAAGCAGGGAAGTTATAATTTCACAGACTACCATGAGATCTTGTCATAGCCGGGCACTGACCATTCTCAAAAGAGAGAAAAGTTGGGTTTGATGCCCAGAAGAGAAATACTCAAAACGGAGCTTTCCAAACCAAGCAGCCGGGCCTGGCCAGACACTTTTCAGTAGCGTACGACCAGTTTCAACTTTACTACTTCAAGGAGCCTTCGGGGGGCACAATTCAGTTTTGCAGCTACTCATTATTTCTAAAGGCTTCAGAGGGATGTTTGTGGAGCTGAGTTAGAAGAAGGGAGCGGCGGACCGATCAGGAACAAGTCCTGTTGGCACCGAGCTGCACTGTAGTCATCCTCCTTCCTTTTTGAAAGAAACAACTTAGGGACTTCCAGGAGAAATTCAGTATCTTCAAGATGACCAGATGTGTTTTAGTCCATGTGCTAAGAATAGCCTGCAAAGCAGAGGACTTTCTGCTTCTCTTCTATGCTTTGCTATACAGCCACCACCATGCCGTATCTTATTCAGCTTCCTGATAGCCAGTTCTCCCCTTCTTACTTTGAGAGGTCTGTGATGCTGAGTTTGTCATCCAGAACACACTGGTCCTGGTGCAAAGTCCCCATCATCCCGTTAAAAAAAAATGGTAAAAAACCAAAACCAAATGCAATCTTCTCCAGCTCTCCCAATTGTAAATTACTTGATTCAAACCACAGGAGCATAAGGAAAATGCAAATGAAACACTGAAGAATACATTGCCAAAGCAAATGAAGGGAACACAGAGGAGTTGCTCAAGTTCCTTTAAAGAAAATAAATCTTGTCTTGAAGGGCATGGCGTTAACATGTTGTTTACGTCAGGTAAGAATCAAAGGCAGTACACTTAACTAAGGTGCTGTGGTATTTTAGTCTCTTAATTTCTGCCCATTTATAGTATTTGTGAAGGATAATAATTCCACATGTGCCAGGAAATCCTAGGAGAGTGACCAAAAAGCATAATTAGGACTGTTTAATTATTATCAAATTTTCTGCATGTTTCAGGAGGAGTAAGATGAGAAAAGTAATTTCCTGTCTCTCTCAAATCTTTTCCCACATTATTTAAACAATGGTATGTTACAATGCTGTTTAAAAGAGAAATCTCTTTAAAAAGGTTATGCATCTGTTCTGCAATACGTATCTCCGAGAGCAGACATGAAAGATCTGCTGTAATAAATCTGAAGACAGGTTTGGGTACCAAAAAGGTAAAAATAACTCCTCCAGCCTTAGGCAAATCATTTAGTCTCAGACTAAAGTCTCATCCTTCTAAATGCAGATGATAATAATAATAATAATAATAATAATAATATTGCATAGGTCAACTTCATTCAGGTGGTGTGAAGATTGCTGAAGTAATTTTCTGAAAGCACTTTGGAAAGGGCAAGTGAAGGACAAATTACTATGATGCCATCCCAATTAAAAAAAAAATCAACAAAAAATGAAACAACTCAAAGAATGTCAAAGTAATGGTTAATCGCAGCTCGTTTGTGTTCTCCCTAACTGCACTGACTCCTCCTCTGCTTCTCAGCACTCCTATATGCTAAGTGAGCATCGCTCCACTCCCACAGAACTGCTACGAGTCTATACGGAGCTCTTCCTCCATCAGCTGGCCTGGGAGACAACGGAGCAACGTCTGTAACTGAGGAACCAAACCTACCCAACCCTGCAATTTCCTTACGCTTCAGATCTCTCAGGCTTCTGTCATAAGCCAATATCTACTTGGAGCCTGAAATCTTCTCCAACAATTTTTCCTAATGAAGAATCAAACGATGTATCTATTTTTTCAATAAAGAACGGGGCCTGAACATTTGTCTTTTCACAATACAATCAAATACGAACTTCCGCTGCTTTTTAGCCCCCATCCTCTCTCATTTCAGGCAGTGGGAATTTTGATTCTTACTGTGAAACATACGTTGAAATACGGTTCTCCCAGATTTAGAGAAACAGAACGCAATCTGATGCAAATGTTCTCAAGTTCTTAAGAAAAGTAATGAACTCTATAAATTGCATGAATTTGGCTCAGTTGAAAACAGCAACTGAGCAAGATCAGCTGACGGAGTTATTTTGTCAAGTGTACACCATGTTGTTCTCCACGGAGAAAATACCGCTGGAGAGGCCCCTCTCTTCTGACAGTTTCAATAAACCATAAATTGGTGGCATAGCCGTTTTCTTTGTTTTTCTGTCTTTAGCTAGTAAACCATCTGAGTGTCCAAAACATTTTTGCCGGGTTGTTTTACTAACCCGCGGGGACCTCCAGTTACGCTGAGCTGCTTGCTGCACAGAGCTTTCTGCTCTAAGTCTTTTTTTTTTTCCCCAACCTGCATCCAAGAGGCCTTATTACTTCAGTGGCTTGTATTTCGATATCTTTCTTTTCTTAACCAAGATCTCCCACCTGGAAAATCCTCTTTGCAGTTAAGTAATACACGTCTATATAATTCATAGCTGCAAAGGATGGGAAGGCAGGCAAAAATTAAAAAAACCCCAACCCACCAGTGGGCTGCGTATGGCAAGAACAGCATTCTTGGGATTACGCGAGTCGGAGAGGAATAAAAGCTTTCACTGTCAACACCATACAACAACCAGGAATGTTGTGGCTAGAAAATTCGCGCTGTTCTCTCAACCTCCCCCTCTCCAGGGCTCTGCTATTGTTCCAGCTGGGATCTGGAGGATCCCCGACTTCTTTTTCCCTCCTTCCAAATGACTCATCGCGAATGCTATCTTTGTCCCCGAGCACTATTTCCTTCGGCTCTTGTCAATGCCGCCCTTCTGTCGGCCGGAGCGGTCATTATCGCACCATGACAGCCCTCCACTCCGCGGGGCTCACACACGGCTCGCCCCCTGACCTGGACCAACAAAGCCTGGGACCAGCCCAGCACTAACCAGCGCTGCCGGGCCAAAGCTGTAAACACGTGGCATTCATTTCTGGCTCTGTCGATTCCTAATATGCTATCAAGATAATTAAGTCTGAAATAAAGCTATAAGCATCTTTGACACCACCACTGGAATGTATTTATGTATTCCAGTTTTACATTCCGGCATGTGTTACCTTCTATATAATCCTTTCCATCCTGGGGTTATTCAGCGAGTCAAGGTTTCAGTGTCTGCTACGTGGAGATGCTGAGTGCTCGCTAACGACACGGGGAGCTAACAAAGCTCAGCAGCATGCAGGATTAGGCTCAATATTTTCACACCGACCATGTGAACAAGCAAATCTTTGTAGATAATAACCAGAAGCTAGTTTTACTATCGCCATTTCCCCTCTTTCAAGAAGAAAAATCTAATCAGCATCTCAACTGGAAAACAAACTGCCAGGTTTACAAAGCACCAGGATTGGGAAGAGTCTGCTCAGCTTTGGGCACGGGTGAGGACGGGCAGTGCGGGAGACGGCCCCTGCTGCGCTCCCTGGACGGACGTCTCGTCGATGGCATTTTGTGCTGATTCAATTGCAAACAAAATAATACTTTAGATTTTAAATGACGTGAAAGATCGGCACAAAGCTGGCCTTTTTCAGTCCCTTTTAGCTCCATCCAGGCACTCATCACCTAGAAAAAAATGACTGGTGCAGTTCACTAACTGAGCATGCATCGCTGAGAGCCCGCTCTGGAGATGAGGTGTCTCTGCTCTCCTCTTCTGTTACCCGACTGTCTCCTCCATGCACCGAGATTTCTTCTTTTTTTTTTCCTTTTAATTCCCTGCATTAAATACCGGCATCACTGTCCCTTGTAGTCCTACTTTAAACACTTCTGAAAGAACAAAATTCCCTTAATTGATAATATGCAAGCAAATCACAGATGCTCCAAAATGATGCACTGCTCTCTTAAAAGAAAGATCTCTTTCTCATTCACTACTACTTAAGACAAAGAGCTAGAAAACTGACATTTTAAAATACTCTCTAATTCCTGCATGCTGGCATATGCTTCTCTTCTTTGCTGGTAAAAATTCTCCTTTGCCTTTTAACTATTTCTTCCGTATTCTCTGTTTTCCTGACTTTCTCCAGCTGGCCACTTCGTTCCAATAATTCATTCTGTTCTATGAAGCAGGTATGTATTTGTGTGTTTTCCAGTTGTGTCTGATTACCAAAGCCAACATTTGATCATTGACTTCCACACGTACATCATCATCGCCTACCTCTGTTCCCTTTGACAGCTGCACAGTTGGTGAGAGCCTTCTCTCCCGCAGTTCCTGCCATATGGAGCTCCTGGGAACTTTTAACTCCATTGATTTCCAGCTCCTTTCAAACTCCACCTGTAAATCTGTTTTTCTGTGCTTGAAACTCAGCTTCTATCTCCTTCTGCTAATCTGAAACTTCATGCTATACTGTATAACTTACTATATTCTGTTAAATTCTGCATTCCTTTCGTAGTAGGCTGTTAAAGAAAACGCTATACAAAATACCAAATATATCAAATGCGAAGTTATGATTTATTCTAATGATATCAGTCTTTTAATTAAAAATTGGGGGACGCTTTTGTATCAAATTGATTAATGAATATATCAATGGAATTGCACGTATGGTAGACACTAACCAACGTAAAAGCGGTAGAATTGGGCTCCGAATAATGTCAGTAGTCATTTTAGGGAGCCATTGCCAACATTGCCATACACGTATAGGGGCACCTACATCCATGAATGGTCCCTCATAGAGATATAACCAGGATCAGCCTGATTCTTCCCCAACAGCCTCTGTCGGGAAGTCTGAAGAGAACAACATACTAAGAAATGGATGTCTTGCTCTGTGTACGCCAAACCGCCTGACCAGTGTGTTCTCGCTTACATCAGATTCTTCACTGCTTGTATGTGGCTCTCCGACATCTTCTTTTCAATAAAAATGTTTTAAACTTGAAATTTGTTCACCATAAGTCGTTAGAAAAGAAACCTTCTATTGTGCTGCCTGCAAACGCGGAACCAGCAGATTTCCAGGTGCCAGCCCGGGGGGAGCTACGCCCCTCTGGCTGCTTGTCTCCTACAGTTTTCACAATATAGATACGTATGAAATGCTTTATGGGAGGAAAACAGTTGAAGTACACAGTGCTTGGGGTGTTGGCAGAGCAATGGATGGACAGAAGCGAATGGGCAAGGAGGGAAGGACCCTCTTCGGCCTCGCGGAACTTCAGAAAAACAAGCGCTCTTCTGACCCAGCCTCTCCGGTCCGTGCTGGTCACATACAGAAACTGCAGGAACCGTTCTAATGTGACAATATTTGGTGTCGCTGTTCTTGAAAGTCACAGTGGAAGCTTCTTTCAGATCCTCCCTTTCTTCCCCATCGCACGAGAGGCTGCGGAGCCTCTGCTGGTGCCAGCGCTGCCTGCCCAAGGGGTTAAATCGCCTGGTCCGCAGGCAGTGACAGTGCAAGGGCCGCTCTCTGTGAATCGCTTCTGTGGTTAAGATCATTCAAATCTAGACTAAGCTTCCCATTTCTGTGGGAGCAGAAATGGGTCTTCAGGGGAAAATTTTGGAAGCGTTTCAGTGACGTGGGTTGAAGCAACCAGAGCAAATGGCAGAATTTCATCACTACCTCCCGTGCGTGCTGTTTGTTTCTCAGTTTCCAAAGCGCTCGTCGGCTCTGCAAACCAAAGGCTGCCTAAATCCTCCTCACCTGCAGCTGGCCACAAAGCAAAGCTTCTCTTTTTAAATACCTAATCTAGAGCTTATTAGTTTGATTTTAGATGACTCTAACACGTTCTGAGAAAGACAAGCCTTTGAGAAAGTCTGGAAATTCAAGGCAGGGGTCCCAGCAGCAGTGCCTGGCTTTTGCAATTATCGGGGCACCTGAGCTAAAAGCCCTCCAACAGCAGAGAGGCTGGGTTTGGAGCAACCTTCGGGCAGTGGTTTGGCCGCCTCCAGAAGAAGGAAACTCTGCTGTTTCCCCGTGATTTTTCCAGAGCATATACAGCAGGGCAGGATGATGGAAGTGAGGGCAAAGATTTTCCGTGAATTTATCGGATTGCATTTAAAGCTCTGGGATAGCTTTAAAAACGAATCTGAAAAGAAACATGGACTGAAAGCCCTAAACTAAAGGGATATGGATATTACTCAAGTCTTCCAGCCACTGTTGTATGAAGAACTATTTGGGACCCACACCTCGGACACAGGCATACGTTGCTCATCTCTGCCTCACTGATTCTTCGCTCACAGCTCCACAAATCTGCAGGCAGTAGCACTATTCCCATCAAGGAGAAGGTGTGGCAAATGTCAGAAGTTCTCTGTGCTACACAGCAACTAAAATTTCAGAACGATGCGTTACAGCATTCATCTGAGAACAAATATATTTAGTTGGCATGGAAACAGTAAGTTAGGCTGAATGTGGTAAATATCTAGCAGCCATAAAAAATTGAGCAAGTCAGAATAATAAAACTAAAAATGTAAACTTGCTGAATGAACGCTTTTGAATCATAGCACTTTTCCAATTATCACTCTTGTTTTCATTTGAATGTGAGTGAAATCCACTTAAACTAAGCTGCTCCATTTTGCTCCAAAGACTTCTACAACATCCTTATTCAGATAATTCCTTTCTCTTTTCTTTACAACCTATTTGAGAAAAAAGAAATTAAAGGGCTGGAAATCTACATTGGTAGTCTCCTTTATTTCCTCAGTAATATTCATGAATTGAACATAATTGATTTTCTGTCTTCAGAGAATCTCTCTCCTTTAAGACTCTATTTGTGACTTGACTGCTGGAAGGAGTATTCCTCTGCTTTGAGTATCTATAGTGATGCTACTTCAGTTGTTTGTGAACATGAGGAACTTTTTTTCCCTCTGTAACCCCCAGTTAGAAATTTGACATCATACTCAATACACTCCTACAATTAAATACATTAGAACAAGGAATTAAAAGAATAGGGGTCTTTTTCTGATAAAATTCTTGTGTGTAATTCTCGAAAGAGAGATTCTTGGAGGTTTTTAGTATACTGAGTTGGGGTGATTACACTTACAAAAAGGAATTTTAAATGAAATGAGGTATTCTAAAGAAATCTGGGTAATAAAGCAAGAGGATCGCTACCATTAATTTTTATACAGGCCCCAATTCAGCAAAATTTGTTGCACATGCCTAAATTCCCAGATTCATTAAGGCACACACTTAAGCTCTCAGTGATACGTGTCATTTTTAATTACACATTCACAGGATGTAAAGTCTGCTGTATGAACAACTTAGATTTTTTTTTAACTATGACAACTGCACAAAGCCATATGACTCAAGGAAGAGAAACATTTTTAGTAGAAAGACAGATCTTGCTGTCAGAAATCTCGTCTTACGTTAGATCTAGGCACGTTATCAGAGGCAACCAATTGATAAAGCACAAGAGTATAGGATACAGGAGCATAACCTAAATGGGCTTAGTTGACAAGAAGCCGGTTCCCACAGTTACATATTACTGAGATATAACGAAGTTCAGCATTGCTTTGCAAGGAAAAGGTTTGGATGCACCCAAATTTCCTGGGAACCTTCCCAGACTGCTTTAACTGTCTTGGGACTATATACAAAGAAAGCTATCTATAAAAAACTATATATTAAGTGCGAGTTACGTTTTATTTACTACTAGTTTGCCGCTTTCCGTGAATACAGTTACACATGTCTCAAGAAGGTGGACATCTAATTTTTGAAGGAAACGTCCAGCATTTCGAGATGAAGTTCTGAGACTCCAATCTAGAACTAGTATTACTGAACACACAGACCATTGTCCTAGAAAACCATGCCTAGCAGAGGCAGGACAACCTTTACGGAACAGATAAAATTATTGAGCTTAGTCAAAGTGGGAGAGTCCCAGGCACTCGTGACAAACGTAGGTTCCTCTGCATCGGAACGCATCACTCGGATAACGTTGCCGTACCGCACCACTGATGAAACAACGCAGATATAATGTGATTGCATCTACTCACACTGTAAAGAGGATCGAAAGAGTAAACAGGAATAAACACAAGTTCATACAAGAACATGAAGTACTGGAATGAAAAACCTCCATAAAAACAGCAGCTCATCTTAACTGCAGCGCCACGCTCGCCTCTAGACAGCTCAGGGCTTGCCATCAGAGTCCTTCTAACACATGTCTCCCTCCCTTATTTATGGCATAGTTTGTCTCTCTGGATAATTATAAAATAGAAAGGTTAACCCTGAGTGATCACCAGAGGGTTACTGTAACAAGGAGTTAAGCTTCATGGATCTGTCAGTCAGTCTTGGAGCCTGAAGAGTTATACGGACATTGCACTGAAAAACAGACAAACATGGAGCACTAAGATACCACCCAACAAGCCATAACGAGAAACAGCTTTTTATTTTTAATTAAAAGCACAACAAAATGTTTTTTCATGTCTCATTCATTTGTTTGTTGTTGTTATAGAATCAAAACACACGATTTTTCCTTTTAATGAAAACCAGAAGCTGTTTAACCCCCTCTCCTCCTTATTTATAGACACGTAAAAGCTCTGAAAAGTGGCCTCTGTAATAGCGCCAGCGCACATTTTGATGTTTTATGCAATCCTGATTCAGACAATATTTGGTAAAAGCAAAAAGCAAGTTCTACGTTACTGCCTAAAATATTTTAACTCCCTGATCAGCTGATGAGTTGTTAGCTACTGTTAGTGCTTGATGAACACGTTCACAGGTAGCCTGGCCAAGACACAAGAACTGGAAATATGTCAGAGCTGTCATTTTTGCATTTTTCTTTGGGAGAGATAAGCGTAACTAATGGATTAACCAGTCACAGAGAAGACACACTGACAACTTCCAAAAATGTTTGTCTGCAAAACAGATCAAAGCCACCTAAACAAAAACTTCCTCAATGGCTCTGCCTTCTTCAGTCCCAACAGATGAACGGCAGAGACAAGACTGTTGACGAACTCAGACAGGAGCGTTAAGTCTGTTAACGAGGTTACCACCTCGCAGGAAAAGCTCTAAGCTGGATTGTGCAGTGTCATTTAAGTAACATTTCTGTTCTGTTTGTAACTGGGGAATGGGACGTTACCAGCTGAGCTAGTCCTTCATTAATTTCATGTGGGCAGGATAGTCCTGTAGGTTGGTTTGGACCAGGTGCCCAACGTATGAGAAAACCTTGAAGGCGGAAAGGGGGGACCATCCTGTGAAACTTCATGGCTAGCCTACCTCTGCATTTCACAAGTCATTTTTTTGTTTCTTCTTCTGGATCCTCTCTCAAAATGGGTCAGAAAAATAGCAAACTGGCAGTGGCAAAGATTAAAGAAAAAAATAACCAGAAGAGGAGATTTGGAAGAGCACTCTCGCAGCGTGCGGGCCAGCGCTCTTCCCTGGGAGGGACAACCATGCACCAAATAGCTAATTTTCCTTCTTCTTTTCCAGGAGAGTCTTTGGAGCCAAAACGTAATGCTTGTAGGCCAACTCACTCATTACACCAAATTCCTCCGACGAGGCAAGCATTGCAGCTAAGGGTGAACCTGGCCCAACAACTACATTTGGGAGGCAGAAGGGGAAGAGAGCAGAATAGGAAATCGCCGACTCTCCTGAGAGGAAATACACAAACACCAAGGGTGAATGACGGTTCCCATGTGCAAGTAGGATGACAACAACTGGGCAAAAATACTTGAAATTAACGATTATCACTCTTCTACAACGACCCCAACATACTATTCCTGCAGGTATAGATTTGGAAATGCTTTATATAGGATATATGTTATGGATACTGTTTACTCAGCACCAGATAAAGTTCTCAAATGCTGCAAAACCTGATTTGCCTTAGAAATCTGTCAATTCATACGTGATTCAGATACCCACCACTCGTATATTTTCCAGAATACTTCAATTTATTCTGGTTTGAATGTGGATCATTGACTTCCCATTTCAATACTAGTCTGTAAACTACATACACTATTTTCCTTGAAGCACACTAAATCTCTTGATTTCACTGTAAGTGTCCAGAATAATTGTAGCACTATTAATCATATGGAACTGTTTACAGACAACATGCTAGGACAATGAACGTGTAAGATCACGAATAAAGATTATTTTTAGCTCAGTTATTGTCCAATTATAATTCCCTTCACACAAGCCATTAAACAACAGGTTAGAATAGTCTCAGAAACCTCTGTTAAAACAGTATAGTCAGTTCAAAATAAATGCATCATTTAACAGCTAGAATAGTTGAAATACCAACTCGAAATAGAGAGCATGAGGTAAGTATTTGCCTGTAGGATTCAGACAGTTTAATTCTCTTTTATTACCAAAAAAACAGAAAAGAAAGCTAGCTGAAAAGTTTGCAGGACAAGATGTGCTTTTGCTTTGAAGCAAGGTATTATTTTTAAACATTGAACCTCCTTGCCCAAGGGAAGAGGACAGGGGGGACAGCACCCGGTACCTGCTCGTGGGTCTCCAGCTCCCTGTGTTGCAGCTTCTTCTCTGCAGCCTGCACCTGAATGCGGTAACTTTCCACTGCATCTTGCAAGACCTGAAACAACAGCAATGGGTGCAAAACACACGTGAGAAACATGGGATGGCAGAAAAACTTATAGGTAATGTCGTTGCATGAGCTGATTAAGAAAACTGCGCAGTATCAGTACAGGTCTTCAGCTACAGTTGCTTCCAGCTGTACATGAGAGCTGCTGAGACGTGGCAGAGCCAGCTTGGCCGCCCTTCTTGAGTAAAGTTATTCTGCACAAGTAGGATCACTGATTGAACAGGAGTAGTTAAATCTTAGTCGTTCTGTCTTATTATATGCTACAGGTATTCATACTAAAAATGTAATAAATATCCTCAAAGATTGAAAGGGAAATGGAAATGTTGCAATTGCAACCCTTACGTTTGCATTTGCAATTGCAAATGTCTCTGATTTTTGTTATCGTCTTATTTCTGCAACCTGTGCTTCCTAGGAACACTTCCGCAATGTACCAATAACTTTTCCTTTAAGCTAGAAGAATAATCCTCTCTCTGGAAAACGATGTCTGGAATTTGCAGTGAAAATGTATTCCATATTATTGAAATGGGACGCTCACCGAGACGAGGGGCTCCCCTCCTACCCCACAGTAAAGTCCAGCATGTGATTTACAAATGAAGTATAAATGGCAATAAATAAAAGGAATATTATGTCACTTCACCACAACTATCCAGTCTTTATTTAGTTCAGAAATAATCACTTCCAAATCAAGCTCATAAAATGCATTGACAAATTTATTTTGTCATTATTGTTCTTCTTATATAGTTATTTTTCTTACAGCAGTCCCCCAGAGCCTTGATCTTTTTGTTATATGCTTAACAAAAGAACAGTCATGCGCCAAGGAACCGATAGGCTCTATTATTTCTAACAGATACACACCAAACAAACAATACCAAGTTTCAAAGTGGGGGTTTTTTTGAGTTTCCTCGTCATTGTTGAATGTTTGAATACACACTTAACATTTACTTACACATTTACTAAAAGCTTAGTTATGTTGTCAGCTTGAATAAAGGCATTGTTAACTGCAAGTGCTGACTTGAAGCAAAGTGCACAATGTGGATGTTAGATTGACATCAACACAGAGGCGGCTGGGGCAGCAGAAAGGGAATATTTTGGGTTATCTTTTGTATGCCAGGAAATCAGGGCATTGCTACCCATCAGTTGAAAAGCGTGGTGCCGAGTCGGGACTGGACCTGGGAAGGGGCTCACGCTGGAGACACTCTATACACGACACCCAAGGTGCCTCCGGGATTTCTTTTTAAAAAGCTGAGCTGCACAGAGACCTTCTGCAGAGCGCACTGGAACAGAGAGACCGACGAGGCCATGGGCGCTTTGCAGAACATTTTGCAGAACATTTGCTTCCTCCAAGTAGACACCCGTACGTAAAGCAGGATCATTAAAAGTACTCGCAGTATAAAGATTTAACAGAAAAAAACCCTTGCTTTTTTCCACGACGCTGAAATACTGTACTCTCAAATCATTTACAGGATAAAATTGCTATTGAGATAAGATAAGAGGACTACTTATGATAGATCTTGCACATTGTTTTGAAGTGATGCCAGGCATTAACTTTAAAGTCTTCTAGCTATAAGACTAGTATGTGTTCCGATGCCAAAAAATTTAACCAGACCCAAGCATGAACTTCAAATCTGCCCAGGGACTTCTATGCTATCACCACGTCTGAGAAATGTTGAAATCCAGGCTTTGAATATATAACTGGTCTTCAATACTCAGTAAGTCTTGCACTGCCAGGAATTTGCATTAATATAATGAAATATATGTGTGAATTGCAGGCTAATTTGGTTTTCTTTTTGTACATCTAATTTTGTAAGGTAAAACACAAACAAGCATACTTTGATTTACAGACTAAAATGATCAGGTCACGCACCGTAGAAACGCGATAAGGAGTGGGGCCGTTCCATCTATGAGAAAGATCACCAAAGACCCAATTCATTTGACAAAGGCCCTGCCATAACTCCAAAGTGTCCAGACACAACCAGCACAGGACGACTGTCAGGAACATCCACAGAGCACATTTTGGGTAAACTACAAAGTATGACCTGTCTGCTCCTGCTGTTTCCACAGGATCAGCTTATACAGTCCAAATAGCTTGGCATGGTGAAAAACAAGGAGGGAGGAAACCTCGCTACGCATCAGTCATCCTACCCTACCCAGAGCAAGTTTCACTTTTTCACAGGATTTTGAAGATGGTCAAGAGATAGCAGGTATACGTATGAATGTATACATGTATATACGTGTCATATTTGTCTCAGAGAACAGATTTATGTCACGCTCCATCACAAAAATCTGCTGGTATTGAATACAAAACAGGATCTCAAATTGTTCCTGGTAAAGACAGCAACACCACGGTGGCGAAGGAGCGAACCGGTACACCGCTCTTTCCTTCTTTAATTTCTCAATTTTTACTTTTTTATTTACCACAGACAAACGTATTTTGCAGAGCATAAAATGAGAGGTTCCTTCAAATCTGACGGTTTGCAATGCATCTTAAAGTAATTTAATTTGGGAAATTCAGATGACACATACTCTTTGTTAGGTCCACCTACCCTAGATAGTGCTTGCCAGCGTGGAGCACACGCATTTTGTTTCAATACGAGAGCAGACAATGTTTTCAACAAGCACGATTTAGAAACAAGGTATTTTTAGTGTCGCATGTAAGTGTAGCAAACTGTTGGGTCTTATAATTAGCCATTCATCGATTATCCAAACCAAAATGTACTGTATGAGTTTAAAGACTTTTCCAATCACATCAGAACTGGCTGTTGGTACGTTTTGTGTTGAGACGTCCGAAAAAAAGACTTAACGCCTCTGATCAATCATGAACGCCTCTAACCTGACCATCTTTCGACTACTGCCGTGTTGCATACCAGCTCTCCTATGAGTCACTTTGTAGAACCTAGGTCTGTGTACAAAGGACGTTCTATGAGCAATTAACGTTCATTTGGGTATTTCAACTTTCCTAGCAGCACAAGGCCAAAAAGTAAAACTAAAAGATCAGTATTTGATCAAAGCCTTGCCAAAAAAAAAAAAAAACCCCAACATAAAAATCTCATGGTTGCTGTAGATTGATGCATATGATTACCTCTGAAAATAGTAATTAGAAATAAGCACGGTTGTTGCCCATGATTTTAATTTTCTAGGAGGAATCACAAAGGATGTCATGAATAATGCGCTCTTTTGAAGATCACATTGAAAATTCTCCCTGTTGTTAAAAAGCTTCATACTCAGTGGCGGGAGCCTGAGTGCCGATAGCTGTTTGGGAAGCTAACCGGTACCCTCAAATCTTTTTTGGTATCTGACAGAGAAGCTTTTGTCACGAAGATGACTCTTAAAAACAGCAGACGGCTTACTCCAGGTACACCACAGAACACCTCCTTTGTAAAATTAAACAGTGCTTGTCGTTTTGTGTTCAGAAACGAAGTTTTTATTCTACGGCTTCAAAGTGTCAGATTTTGCCCAAAAAGCAACAGAGCTTATGTTTAATAACTGTTGAGATGAAGAAAAAGGGATTCAAAAAAATAAAAAACCCCAGGCCAATCTTCAAGTGTCAGAGGCCTTTTTCCCTGAACGGAAAACAAAGCCTAACATATTTAGTTAAATTTTTCCAGGTACAGAATTAATCCCCGTCCCTCAGCTTTGCTAAGTTGACTTACATCACTGTTATAAAGACAGTTTGTTTTTTTGGTTTTTTTTTTCGGTTAAACCGGCTTTCAAATGCCATGTAAACATGTTTGCTGTTGAAAGTCTACACCATACCTGACCTTGGAAGTGCTTTGTGTTGGCCTGAGAACAAAGAAATGAAATGTTTTGCTTTCCAGCCCAGATATCCTACACTTTGGAAAGCACTTAAAAATGTAAATGACATAATAAGCTCTACTGCAACAATGTGGGTGAATTACAGCTGTATAAAAGGAACATTCATTTGATTTATTTATAAAAACGGAAAGGATCCTAAAATAAAACCATATTGTAAATGTTTCGGTCGCATACAATTGCGAGACACGAGAAAGATGGGAGGGAAAAGTAATGGCTTTGAGACTACGCCACTGAAATATTACGGTCAGATTTTGGGACCTCAAGTGGAGCTGGTGGATGAGTCCATCACTGTCACTGGGATACATCAACGTTTGGGTACCGGCTGATATGAAAGGAGAAAGGAACATCTGAACTACGTTTCTGGGTAGGCACTTTTTTTTCTATTATTCTATTGCGGCTTGATTATCAACAACAAAACGTTTAATGAAGTTTATTTCAAACCCAACTCTGCTCCCGGTAACTTGGAACACTTTGGAGACAACAGAGTAGCAACATGTGGAGTTAGTGCCGAGTGTGGCCTCTGCGGCTCGCAGAGACGTTGGGATGATGCGCGGGACGGGAGGTGCTCAGCCTGACTTCTGGGTGCCAGACTGAGGCTGCAAAAGAGGGTTTTTTTAAAAAAACCCCAACTTGTAAAGCTTACAGTTTTGACAAGGAGCCATAGAGAGACAAAAAGGTACGATGCCAGCATTACAAAATCCCTTTTCAAGGCAGGAATAAATTTTTGGCATTAGTTACAGGGCTTAATCTAAATCAACTAAAAGCTGGTAAGAGAAAGAGTTCTAAGAATCACAAGAACAAGTATGAAATGGGAATCTATGAAGGATTTAGTCTTTAATATATGAAAACCGATTTGATTATCCTTTAACCACAGGATATTTTTAAAAAGAAGTGTTTGATTCCCTGAAAAAACCATTAAGTTCTGGAAGAATTACATAAACAGAAAGTATTATTTTTAATTACTTTGTATTGATGATCATTGCTAAGAAACTGTATTTACAAAGGTGTGATGTTTTGCTCCTTCAACCTGAAATAATTTCCTACTTTTAGTGTGTTCCTGAGAGCAGACAGGGCTTGATTCCTGCTCCCATCACATCGGTGGCAATCTGGGATCATGATGATTTATCTCTCTGGTCCTAAGGGCTGAGTAAGTGACCACCAGGACAGGAAAATCTTCTGGGAAATGCTAAAACCCCAATGTATTTTCACTTTGAAACAAAAAGCATCAGCCGGAAAGTCACTGCTCATCATGGTCAGATTATGCCAGGTAACAGCAAAGCCTTTTTTCTATATACATATGTAATTCTTATTGGCGGTACCAGCAACTCTGCACACGCGGATGAGCATCTGTATCCAGAAAATACCTCAATATTTATGACCAGGGCAGAGTAATGCTACAACTAAAGGCAGTAATAGTTAGCACTTTTCATCTTCAAAGAATTTTTTAAATGTTACCGAATTAATATAATTAGTTAATGAAAGATGCAGTTATAAAAGCTACCATAATTACCTACTGTAGTTTTAATTATCTCCTTACTAATGCCCACAGAAGAAGGCTTCCACTTTACATCCTCAAAACCTGTGCCAACAACAATTCTGAATACAAGTCCCTCTTTAAGTGCCTTCTAAATTCAAATTGCATTCATTGATGTGTTTTCTCTCCCCGTTCATGAGAAGAAAACCTAGCTCTGGAACTCTAAAGGAAATCCATGTGAATGTTAACAAAAATCAAAGCAAATTTTGTTCCAGGAATATATATGGAAATGTTTTAGAATTTTCTCATAGAAACACCCTGTCTTGAGTACCTTTATCTCTCCATGAAGCCATAAGCATGTGCTGTCTGGGCAAAAACTTCTCCTTTATACTAGGTGATCTCACAATTTACAGAGTCAAACGCAACCCTTACCCAAAGAAAGCATGCCAAGTATCCCATCAAAATTGATATCAAAATTTTAAAAGTAATCGTTATTTTTGGTAAAAGATTTTATGGAGATAAGTAAATTCATCTGGGTTTATTACTACTATAAATAAATTGGGAAAATATATCTATGAAGATCACCGATGTAGCGCCACACGTCAGAGCAAAACAAGTGTATTTTTAAAAAGCAAAATACTGATGTTTGAGCCAAACTGTTGGTGCATTCTCGATGCTTTTTGGGTTTTCATAGGGCTTTCGTCCAGTGACACTGCTCCGAACCTCGGACACCGCTCGCTCCCCGTGCTGCATTCCAGCACAGGATTGTTTGAAAACCTCCATACTTAAGTTCTCTTTTGGTTTTGGTGTAAAACAAAGGAAATTTATGGTTTTAACCTAATACATATGTTTGCTGCGCACATATGGCAAAATTCCTTTCTGGTGGGAACTTTTTCGCTGTTGCTGCAACACACTATATATCCAAGAAGCCTCCTTTGATGTTAAACTATTGCTCCACTACTCATTACGCTACTGATTCAATACGAAAGGCAAAATTTGTGGGTTTTGTTAAAACAATAGCTTTGGTTTTGCAAACAAAGTTTTCCACAACCTATATGCAGAGGCCAACACTACTGCAACAGGAAAGAAAATCTCTCCATTATTTTATACTGAAAATAGTTATAGCGTTTAATAACACAAATTATTCTTCCATCCTACAGGTAACATTACAATTACTGTTATGACTGCACAGAAAATTTATGCTTTATTGCTCCTCAGGAACAGAAATTAAAACACCTTAAGCTATATTTTACATCTCTGACCCTTTCCTTCCACTGTCCTCCTAGCCGTTTCCCAGCAGGTCAGCTTCATTGCCTGGGTGAAGTTGCTAACAACTGCATATGGGTGGGGGAAAAGAGAAGTCCTGCAAAGACCAAGCTGCACAGTGTCCTACTATGCAATGACAGAATGGTAATCTTCATGCCTAATACATAATTTTAACCACTAGACACTGTTTCATGAAGAGTGAATATAAATTACAACATGGAATTAAAATGCACACGGTAACACCTTTTAAAATGCGTCCCTACAAGAGCTGGTTCCCCATTTTCTGCTTTCACTATGAAAAAAAGGTTTCTTTGGTCAGGTATCAGATAAAAGGGCTAATTTCCAAGGGCACAGAATTCATCAGCTTCCACTCGGAATAATGTGAACTCCCATATACTTGGCACATTTGGAAGCCCGGCCCGCTTGGCCAACATTTCAAAACGGGAGAGGAGATCTTGCAAAACCACGTGAGCTGAGGGCTTTGCCCATTCAAGCAGCTCCTTTTTGCACCACCCTGTATTCCTTCTGCGATTTGCCAGTAGGAGATGTCGTTGTGAAGTGTAACGGTTTCTGTCTTTGAGGGACTGGGGGAAGAAAGGAAGGGGTTCAGGAAGGGAATAATTTGTCTCTAGGAACAAAATCAAGTCTCTCTAGTAGTAGTCAAAATTTTTTAAAGTAGGTCACTTCACAGAATGGCAGGGGTTGGAAGGGCCCTCCGGAGACCATCCAGTCCAGCCTCCCTGCTAAAGCAGGTGCCCCAGAGCAGGGGGCACAGGAACGCGTCCAGGTGGGTTTTGAATCTCTCCAGAGGAAGAGACTCCATGACCTCCCTGGGCAGCCCGGGCCAGGGCTCTGTTACCCTCACTTAACATCAAATAAATATATATGCAAATGTTTTTCCAGTGTGGTAGGCTCTAATGCCACACTATTTTCATTTTTCGCAATTCATAGGCAAGAGACTGATTAGCAGTATGTAATGTACTTTGGCTCTTGAGGGGATCATCAGCATTAGTTCCTGAGCAGTCCCTTAACGCTTTCACATCAGACTTCATCTGGATGGGTGTCTTTTGGAGATTCCCTGAGCACTGTTAGGGCTGCCGACATGCTTGTTTTTTCCTGCTTTGCTCCTCTAAAATATTGGCGTGTTTCCAGCATTTTCTGTAAATATCTAAAAATATTTCTGTAAATATCTAAAGCTGACCAAAGTTTTAGGACCATTTTTCTGCGAAGTCTTTAGCCATATATTCCTAAACCAGCTTGATAGCACCAGCAGAGCTACTTGTCGGCTTAAAATTAGGCAAGGGTCTAAGCATTTTGCTGAGTCAGGGCTTCACTGCACGGCACCATAAACTTAATTCTTTCGAAACACAAAGCATGTCACAAGGCAAAGCACGTCCTGCAAAGACAAAAATTCAAAGAAAACAACAGCAGAAATTGTAAAGTTAGGCATTTTTTTCAGGGGGAGCCAAGGAAGGAATTGTTTTCACTTTGTTTTCAGTGGCTCGGGTGATAGCAGAGGGGGAGGGAGGCAAGGTTCAAAGAGCAGTAATAAACTTGCTTTCATCTGCTTTTCTCAATGAACCACAAAACCCAACAAGCAGTTGCCATGTGCAGGCATCCCTTCGTCTATTATCAGGATATTTTAGCGCTGTCGCGACGCAGTCGTTTGGAAAGTTTGTCAGCTCGGAAGATTTACTACAATATTTACCCGAGTGTTTTGTCAGTATACTTTAAAACTGGCTTTTCCTTTTTTCCAGCATCCACGAGTTTCATGGTCAAGAACAGGGGCAGAGGTTGCCGAAAGGAGAAAACTGCTGAACTTTTCCCCCTTTCACAGAGGTGTAGACAGAAACACCAACAGTTCATGTATACCAGATAAAATGAATCTTTTAAACCCAAAGATACCATGACATCTAAGCACACAGTTATGAAGGAAAAGTTCAGAACTCCATTTTAAACCACTTATGAGAGGATTTACCAAGATTCTGCCTAATGTTCAGCTGACGCATTGTCAAAAACATTTATCATGAACCTTTTGAAGTTTCTTAGCTCCCCTCTAGTTATTAAAACTTGAACTGCAGAGTTTGTTATCAGCCTCAGAGCACACACAAAATACATCAGGTATTTTTTAAGTCAACCTTTCAGTCTGATTTTGAGACTATTATACAAAATAAAACATTCGCAATCAGGTTAATGTCTGACAGATAGTGCCGAACAGGCGTAACTGCTGTGCCTGATTGATCCACGAGACAATTTTCATTTCCTAATTTGCTTTTTTTTTTTTAAACACTTTGCAATCAAAGGGAACGGCAAGGAGTCTGCCATTCTCGGAGCAGGTTTCCCGTGAAGACCTGATGTCAGCTTTAACATTTTCAGACAACTTCTTGAATTTTTGATGCTACGTCTTAAGAATGTCTAAAACGTCGTGTCAATGGATATGCTGTGCTAGTGAAAAACTGCTATTGTGAATACAAATTAACTGGTAAAACATCTGGGTTTGCTGCTTGCTGTATTCTTACCAACAGCTCCGCAAAAACAAACATCAGCGGTTCGAGCAGAATTTCGTGCAATGATTTACAGAACGCCTGACTCACGATAAAGCGTATTTATCAATCACTTGCTGAACAAGGCAATCTTCTCACCGCCGGGGTCTTCATTCCCAACTAAGTTTATCACCAAACTGCCACTTTAAGTGGGTGTTCGGAAACTTTACACCAGGAGACGGACCAGAGGTTCCAGTAGACTCCTGGTGCTCTACAAACATCTCCTTAAAATGCATTCCTTGTCACAAATGCATGAAGACTTGGAAATATAAACATCGCTAACGGGCTTTACAAAGTATCTCATTTTGCTCTGCTCTTTTAAAAAAGTACATATGAAAGGTTCAGATACTTCTAATCCATAGGCTAACCTGATTCCCAGTAAGAACAGAAGAAAAACTACTTATTTTGTGCAATGAACTAGCAGACTGCCCAATATTGCTGGAATTCGCCCATTAAATAAAATAACACACATTACCTTACACGCACGCACACACACAAAGAAATCTAATAATGTCTTTATACCTTTCAAAGTAACCTTAATCAACGATACTAACTAACAAAAACCACTCCTTTTTGAACTCAACAAGAGTGAGCTTGACTCAACAGTGCCTGCACACTCAATACATGCAAGATGTGAGAGGCAGCAAAGTAATACCTTCTAAAACGATGTCTGTAAGCCAAAAACGGGATGATTCTTGACAGGCAAGGATGCACACTTGGAAACTTGGAAGTCCTTTTATTCAAAGTCTTTAATGACCTCCAACCCAATTACATTTGCAACAAGACATGATAATGCAACTGCTCCCATTTAAAAATGTGTGAAAACTGAGCATTTTTGAAGCTTGATTTTTTTTTAATCATGTTGAGATGAAGCTCATTTACTTAAAAAGAAAAAATGAAAAAGAACGTCCTCTGCAGCTGGTCAAACAGATTACAAAACTCTAATCTCACTAGCCTGAGGAAAACGAAAACTGTTTTTCAAGTATCTATTTTATAGAGCACTGGCTTTATACTTTTTAAAAGACGCATTAACATAAGTGATCAGAACATCCCAGAATGTTTCTGATCTAGTTAATCATATGAAGTTATGACAGAGATACTTGCTGTCACAATGCCAATGTTTCTAAACATTTCTAAAATCCTTTAAGGTTTTGGGGGTTTTTTTGGTTTTTTTTTTGTTGTTTTTTTTTTTCAAAATTAGACATGAGTAAGATCTATGTCAGCTTCTTCAGGCATTTTTCCTTCCCTTTTAGAGCTTTAGAATACTAGTACAGAATATTTTAGACAGACAGACATATATACACACAGAGCAAAGAACGATGTCAGGCTCCACAAGCTATTTAAACGTTTCTGCTAGCTTTTCATTCAAAACATTTTGCTCTAATTCCTGCCTAACTTGTTTCTAGGAGTACCCACGACTCTTTCTTTAGCTCTAACGTAATCTTTTTTGCTGAACTGGAATCATCAATTAAAAAATAAGAATTTGCCTAGTTTCAATTTATTGTCTTTTCTTCCCTCGAAAGTGATCGTTTAGAACATTCAAACCACACTCGTTGCACCTCCGAGGACTGATGCATCTCGGACGATTTTGGCCTGCAAACTTCCAGCAGGTCTGCGCCCCTCCAAGCCAGCCCTGGTAAAATCAGACTGAGGATTCCCCCGGCAGAGACCCCTGGTACGAGCATCACTGCAACAGGCAACTGCGTGGCTGCACTTGAAACAAACACCCTACATTTGATTTTTTGACGCCGATAATTTCACCAATACAGGTAGCAAGTTAGGTGTAATGTATACACAGGCAAACTAGGAAGCGGGTGGAGGAGGGAGGGGGGAAACACTTGCCAAAGCTGTTGCTGTTTCTCAGACACAGTTTTCGTGGAATGTCAAGAGCTCTTATCAGAGCTGTGACAAAGCAGATACGCTTTCAATGTAGTTTTCAGGTTTTTTTGTTTTAAGTCTTTTTTTGACCCAATCTTTTTCTGAATGATGGCTAAAATACTGTGTTAATTCAGTGAGCAGATCTTTCTGCTGTGGCAGAAAAGTCTTACATGAGGACCTCACTGCCACACAGCAGAGTTACTTGTGAACGTAACGTGCATCCCCAAGATACCCCTCTGCTTTTGCTTCCCAGGAGCTCCCACGGGGTCATGACAAGGCAGTTAAAATACTCCCAAAAGGTATGACAAGCTGAGAAATTGTACAGCGGGGAATGTTTTGCCTCAGACCGTCAGGAGTGCAAGGGCGCAAGGACTCAAAAGAGCAACCATGCAGATCCACAGAACAAAAAACCATCGAAGACTATTGAATGCAGACAGCAACCCCCCCAACTGTATCTTGCTGCAGAATGGGAAAGTATACTGAGGAGATGTCCCTAAATCTTCAGCCTGTTGTTCTGCTCTTTCCTGGGCATCTGTTATCAGATACCGTGTCCCAGAAGATGGAGACAGATGGACTCCAGTTTGACCCAGCACAGCCACTTCTATTCTCCTCGAGCCAACACAATTTTTGCAGTTTATCTTCTACAGGACTTTCAGGCTTTTGAATGACAAGTGTCAAATCTCAATACCCACAACACACTGCAGTCATCATCCAAAATGCTCTAAACAAGAAAAACAGCCCAATCGGCGTCTGCCAGTTTCAGAAATGCTTGCCGAGACTGTTTCTGCGCAGGTAGAAAACGCTACAAGAGTTCGACTGGCTGAGGAACGTTTGATCAATGCTAAGCAAACGACTGCCAAACCTGTTTGGCACATCTAAAAGGAAGGCAGGCTCTTTTCATTTTCTCTCTTTTTTTTTTTTATATATGTAAGTAGTTCCAAATATTCTTATACAGATGACATCTTTAAAATGCAAAAGCATTAAAAATAACAGAAAACAGATCAAGCTCTGAAGTGCCACCAGTTTCTCATTTGTGCAGCTACATACCAATGTCTCTCATTAGACCTGCGCAGCACAAAGAACAGAGCTTTCCAGATACTTTATGCACGCTCAAAAACTTCTCCTTATCACAAATGAGACATAAACTGCAGGAAAAACAATAGACGGTGCAGTGTGAAAGAACTAAGAATTCCCGTATTGTTGAAGTTGCATAAATCTTCATCTAGTTTCAGGATCTGATAAGGAAGCACAAATAAGTTTGTCCTCTGCAGAGGTAGGTTTTGGAAACAGCAAGTTAGAGAGGGAGAAGGGACATCAGCCTTCTCACATAGGCCACGAAGGCTGGCTTGTTAGAGACAGGTGCTAGCAAATGAGTCCACAGCAATGCCAAACCTGACTTGCAAATGCACATTTCCATACGACTTAGGACAGAGGGGAGACCTGGTAGAGGACAGTAGAAAGGCAAAAAAGCAGCACGCAAACACTTATGGCAAGTATGAACGTTAACAGTGACGACAAAGACCTCACTGTATGCTTTGCCCATCAATCACTTCACATTTTCCTGCGTCCTCCCTGCTGTTTGGATTTACACGAATGTAAGTAGAAGTGATGTGTTATTCTGGTCGGAGGAAGAAGACAATACATCAGGTACGAGTTGCTCCTTGGAGCTTAGAGCACAGCTGTGGTCAAAGGTGCTTCCAGGTATGCAGACAACCAAAATCCACTGATATGAGCCAAATTGTTACACAGTTTTCAGTAATTGCTGTTTTACCTTACTGAATTACAAGCGCAAAACTGTAAAGGATACAAATGGCATTAACATTGGGAACAAAAATGTAAGGAATTTAAATATAGCCATATTGAGAAAAGCAATTTTTTTTTTTCCTGAAGTCAGAGCGAGCCAATATACGTCTTACATTTCTCCTTCAAGCTGCCTGCAGAGTTCTGGTTTGGTCCAATTGTGCAGGTGTTCCTGCAGGTATCTAATGTTTGGTAGCCTGATTTTTTTATTTACGCAGTTTCATTCTGCCACTCCCAAGCTTCTCAATAAGCAAACACACTCACTTTTCATGTTTAGTTTTCTCTTGTTTGTACTTTCACCCTCTCTTACATAACAAACTTGGAAGAGAGCAGCAGCACGGAGAGCACTCAGGGCTCCAGGCGTGAGTGCAATGGATCGGACGCTCACCTGCGGGCATCATCCCTCCATGAATAAGCACATCCTTGTCCCGTGCCTCCTCCAGGTCAGATCCTGGTGATGGAAGGGTGGACACTGGGTGAGAAGGAAGTCATGCTGGCAACAGGAATAACTAGGCCAAGCTGGACAACAGTACCACACGTGGGTACCCATGGCAGTCCCTGAGCCGTTGCGCAGAAAATACAAAGGGAAGCGTTACAGCACTTCGGGATTTGATGTCTTTTCAACAGTTCTAATACAGAGGGCTAGTACAACCTTCTACTGAAATTAAAATGTTGCACTCCTGAGACAGTGACTCTCAGGAGCCCGGATGAATTCTGGACTAGCACTGCTGCCCATTTGGCAAGAGCGCAAACGCTGTGCTTTCCTAAACCACAGCATATCTGCATGAAGCTTTGGCGCTGACAAGTCCTAGCTAATTATTTCCCGGGAAAAGGGACTGTTTTGTTTTCTCCTGATCTCGTTCTAGGAGAAATTGCGCTCATTCATTTTTGTTTCACAAATTATCCGATCAGTTTTCAGGACATGACGGAGTGATGCTCTCCTTCCTCCCCACACAGCAAAACTTCTTTGCGATAGTCCAAACTGTAAGAGAGCAAACCCGAGTGCCAAACTGAGCTGTGACCTTACGGCGGATCTCAAAAAGGGAAGTGAACGGTGCATTGCATGTTTGGTCTTTTAAGGCCAACACAAACAGGTTTGAAAGCCATGATCTCACGCCATGGTGGGCCAGGAAAATGGCATATTCAGGGCATAGGTTTCCAGCATAAAAATACTCATGAGGTGATCTGATGTGACTCTATTCACCTGCCAGCTGTCCTGGCAGAAAAATAAACAGGTTCTGGAGATGAGCTGCTGCTGGAGGCAAAGCAGGAACTATTAAAAGATCTGCCCTGACCCGTGAGGAACTGGCCCTTTTTGCTTTGAACTTCAGCAGATTTTAATGAATTCTTCATAATTGGCAATCTGGGGTTTTCACTGAGGATATATTTCTCTTGAGGTGCCAAATGCAGGAGACATATTCAACATTAGAAATACAAATTTTACATCTGCTGGTTGGTTGGCCAAGCCGGTGAAGGCAGTTCCAACAGGTATCTTCACCACTACCGCAGGTAACTGTTTGTGTTGTATCGGGGATTAATTTGTACGTGAACATGCACCAGTGCTGAAAGATTTTGTTCCATAAATATTAACATATTGACTTCATTGAAGTTATTGACTTCATTGCCGTGAAAGCTTGAACAAAAATAAGCAGAGACGGTTTTATTAACACAGAAGTTAAAAAGCGGTAGTGTCAGAGGAATAAGGTTTTTGTGCTGCTTGACGAATCTCTGCTTTACTGCTCTTCCAGTCCTCTGTTATCTGGCAGTTTTGAAGCAGGCGTTGCCAAGAAGCTAAATCAGAGTCCTAAATTTTATCCTGTAGGCAACGCTTATTTCAGTTTCCCCAGAACAAATGTAATAGACAGACTCCTGAAGAAGAAAACAGGTGAACTCTTTTTGTTCCATAAAATAGCCTCCTCGCTGGAGGACCTCAGGCTTCCTGAAGAAGCCAAAGATACAACACTATTGATGCCTGCACGGAAGAGCTTAAGGTTCCCAGACTTCCCTGTAAGTTTCAGCCTCAAGTCCCCAGTCTTCTTCATGCATGTTTTCAAGGGTCAACAAATAAAACACTTACTATATCAAGTCCTGTTCATCATCAAAGAGAACCAGCTAGAGACGGTGTATGAATAAGCGACAATAAACCATTCGTAGGGAAGGCATCCCAAACTGCAATGCAAGATGGAGCACGCGCATTAAGTGCAGAACCCACGTGCGCAAGGCTCAAAGAGTAATGTCTATTTTCAATAAAACTAACCTAGTTTTTTGCCTTCTTATATACACGTACTATATGAACACATAGACACAGCTTCCTTGAACCGCAAGGCAACAAAATGTACTGGGCCTAAACTGAAAACGTTTACAACACAAATTTTAACGGGAAAAGAAGAAAAGTACGATATACAGGAACAGAACTTTTTCTGTTTCTAGACCCCAGTCTTATTTTTGCTGCTAATAGTACACAAAATTTCCACTGAAGGGCAAGTCAAACCAATTTCCCCTAGGACGGAGGCATCCAAAAACTTACTGAGGTTATTACATTAGTGCCTGCACATTCTTTAAGGAGATGAACTGCTTCATTTTGAATCCATGTCAAACCACAAGAACTGGCTGATAACATTCAGTTAAAATGATCTCGTTCTTCCAGAAAAAAATTGGCTAACAGCTACATCTCACATTTTCTACCTGGGCACAATAGGGTGCTTGATGCTTGAAGGAAACAGGATAGGTTTATATCAAGGATCCAAAGGGTCAGGTTTGGTGACAGTAGTTGTAGGTTTAATGTCTTACACAAAACTGTGAGATGAAAAAGCCACTTCTGCTGAGCATGAAACTGTGAGAAAGTCAGAGCTAGAACTCGCAAATGTACAAGTTGTGCTAATTAGACAGATGTTTTGAAAAACCCAAACTTTACACTCGATGCATATTTATATCTTTTGAAGCTGTACTTGGTGCTGCTTCACACCACTCAGGGCTTACTGAGAAAAGCAGAAGCTGCTCCCCTGCTAGGCTGTCTGGGTGAGTTTGCCATCTGATCTACTGAATACACAGATAAAAGTCGCCGCATACTTTTTTCCTTTTCAAGTACAGTACTGTAACTTGGAAAGTTCCTTTATTCTCCACTCCACTGATGCAAGAAAGTGGCAGAAATATGGCAGCTTTGGCTGCTTCCCTTTAGTAGCTCTTTGTAACGAGTCTTTCAGTGCTAAGGAAACAATAGCTATTTTCATTCTGCATGGGAAAAAACACTCCAGTTATAGAAAATAAGGGCAATGCCTTCCAAGAACTGACCGCTTGATTCTACTGCTACCCTGCCTTTAAATATTGGTAAATACCCTGTACAGGTATCGGATTCACCAGCTTTCTCTTGTTACACTTAAGAAAAGCCCAACTATTATGAAAATGGTAAGTTTAACAAAGATATTTCTATTTCACTGTGATCTGCCGTTCAAGTGTTAGCCAGTCTTTTCTTAAAAAACACTCTGATACTTGATCTGCTTGAGTTTCAGTTACATGTAAAGCTGGAGAGCCAGCAGAAAATTCTAAATGGAATCTGAAGATTTCTAAAGTCAACACTCATTTTGGCAAGAGCATTTTAATGTATAAAGCTGAAATCCTCAGTGACTCTCTCCTGCTGATATCCCTGGAGCAGCCAGAACCATGATTAGTAACTACAAACCCAAAAGCAACCTATATTAGAACGCATGGTTTTGCAAAAAAATGTTTACACAAATACCGGAAATTGTGTAGGCATGCTGGGATCGGCCAGTGCAATCTGGCGCTATTTCAGCTCACTCCTGGGATGAGCCATGCCGTAAGAAAGACATCTAAGGGAAATAGATGTTGATGAGTAGAGACCAGGTCCACATCCCCAAATCTCCATTTGCCAAACCCTGCAACTTNGCCAGTGCAATCTGGTGCTATTTCAGCTCACTCCTGGGATGAGCCATGCCGTAAGAAAGACATCTAAGGGAAATAGATGTTGATGAGTAGAGACCAGGTCCACATCCCCAAATCTCCATTTGCCAAACCCTGCAACTTGTGTTACTGTGCCAGGCGTTAAAAATCTTTTTCTTACAGAGAAATAAAACGTTCATGCAGTACGGAAGGTTTGCTTTGAAGATGTCGTTTTCTCCAGCAATCTTTTGTTGGTTGAATATATCGTTCACACGTATTGTGTTTCCACCTACACGGCTGGAGAAGCCCTGCAGTCAAGGCTGTTCCAGGAGCAGGGAAAGGTGGCTGCGTTCCAGGAACTCACTGGAACTGGAACAAAGAACAGCCCTTGGAAAGTCTACGCAGTCCTATGCACAGACTGTTTTACAGATGCCCTGTGTTTGGAGGACATTAGACACTTGTTTTTATCTTTTACCTTTTTTTTTCCTTTCCCTCTCCAGTAAAGTCCCAGAGTTTTGAGCACAGGCTCTTCCTCCCAGGCAGTCTGCCTTGGAACTTCTGGGTATCTCCCCAGCTCTGTCTTTCTAAGCACCACTTTCTCCTCCACGTAAAAGTCCCTGTGCTCTTTGGAGAGCAAAACATCTTTGAAACGCGACAGTAAACTGTAACCATCACAGCGGCCTTAAAAAAGCTAATTTTCATTTTCTTACGTCATAGTTACAAACATTGTCTGTCCTTGTTAGCTGTGTAGGCTTATATCAGTGTTACTTAACACTTACTAATAAGAGTGTTTTCTATGTACCTTTCTAATCACCCAGGACACAGCTCAGTGTTATTTCTCCTGTCTTGTCAGTTAAAAGCAGTAATTTTATGGCTTGTTTTGAATCCCTTTTTGCCATTCTTCCAGTGCAAAATGGGCATAGTCCATCTCATTAAAAGAAACTGATAACTTAGCTATATTAGACTTTATATTTTGTTATGCATTTATGGATTCTTCAATTCCATAATTTGGAGACTGGTAGATCTAAGGTGACACCCCTTCTAGGGCTAAAAAAGAATAAAAAGGGTTTCATGCAGCAAACAGCCTTCTGAAGGGAAAGCAAAACACCAAAGACAACAATGACAATATAGGAAAAAGTAAAATACAAACTTCAAAACCTGCCAGATAAAACTGGACTGCAGTTCAGAGGGCTAGGCAAGCACTAGTTCTAGTCTTTTATAAAACTCGTAAGTATGATTTTGCTGTTGGCCATGGTAAGTTCTTCAATGTGTTGAGACACGAAAAGTCAAGAAAAATGCCAGAGTGCAAAGCTTGCTGCAGGAAAAAAAGATGACTCAATTCTTTTTCTCACAAAGCATGTCAAAGATATTATAAAGTACTTACAGATGCTCAGCCACTCGGATTGCCTGATTGGACAAACATCTGAAACCCTGTAATTCTGAAGAGAAGGTACTATGCTTCAGACAGTGACATAATTCCTGTGGCAACAGAAAAGGAGATCGGATTCTGAAAAGGAGAGAGGACTTCTGAAAATCAGAACGCCAGTTGTGATCAATAACTATCTAACCTTAACACGAAAGTCAGCCTATTTTGATTGTAATTTACAATGAATGCCTCAATACAGCCTTTTAAAGATAGCCACGTAATGGAATCAAGAGACATGAGCAACAGTTGAAAAGCCTGGGGCTAACCCCTCATTTCTCTAACAGACAGAATTTGGGTGAAACTACTATTCATATAAACAAAGACTGTGAAAAACAGGTGTCTCAGAGTTTGAACCCCATGTAAAAGAGACAGTAAAATCATAAAAGACCTGCAGATTTCATTTACCTATCTTTTTGGAAGACGTGACTCCCTTTGCTGATCAAACAGAACATACGAAATTATGAGCAAGATAATGGTATTTGCCTGGCAAATTTTAATGCCTGCTTTACAATGCTAAGGTACAAATGTCGATGCCTTGTAATTCCCCGCTAATAAAAGACACTGCAGAGTTATTATTATAGACTAAAGTCAGCGACAAAGCAATAGAGATCCATGAAAAATGACTCCATGTATTTAACATCAAGACGATCCCTTAAAACTTTTATTTCACCATGTCAAATGGTTTATCCTAGTAATGTTTAGCCACAAAAGCAATTAGAGGTATTTGAGACAGCTCTGGAGAACTTTGTGACATACACATCTCTGAAGATCTTCAACGTCTGATGGAATTTGGCATGTCTGTGGCCGTTGAAGCATCACAAACAGTAATGCATGTTCTGACCAGATGTCTTGTAAGACACGAGTCAGCGTCAGCTTCAACAGTGAAATCCTGACCTCCATTTTACAGACACTGTTAGCTAAAAAAACCCCATCTTCAGCCAAATTAAAAAATACAGAAAGCTTATAAATTACGTGGGACTTCTTGGCAAAAGTTTATTACGCAGCTATTCAACAGTAGTCTAGATTATAATAGCTAACCCTACTGCAGCAATGTGTGCTAGAGAAGAGAGCAAGCCATGACTCACTTAAGAAAAAGTCCTGGAAATAACGTGTGTCTTCACTTTACCATAAGTTTTAGATTTTCATTTTTAGTTTACACTAAGCTTTCGGGGCTTTTCTTCCTAATTGATGTCCTCAGCGCTATCTGTTACACACGGCCACAGCCTTCTGAACAACCAGTCATTACAGTCTTTATGCTGTAATACAAAGAAAAAGCTGAACATGTGAATTATTCCCCCTTTACTTGCCATGGCTTGGAAACTTGTCAGCAGCCTTAACAAAAAGGTAAAGAACCAGCCCAGTTTTCTCAAAAGGGTCTGCCGAGAAGGCAGTGTACTTGTTAGACGTGGCTTTGACACTGGGCGATCTTGCCTTCGCAATCTCTCCAACCACACAGCACTGTACAGTTTTGTTACTGTTTGGATCCTGAAACTGTTCTCGTAGAGGGCTCAGGCACCGCTCGACGCACAGATCCGGAGCTTCGGGGTCCGGAGTTAATCTCCATCTTTGCCACAAACCTTGGTCAAAGCCAAGGCTCCACCCTCCAGTGTCTCATTTGTAAGACAGGACCAAAAATGCTTCTTTTCTGTACTCTAGATCAGGTCAGTTGAGGCTGTATGCTTTCTGACGCCTCTTCTCCCGTAATAAGCACCAATAAGGACGTCTAAAACACTGAGAGTTAGCTCTGCTTGGGACTTTTAAACCAACAAATCAAAATTATTTATTTCTTACTAAACCCAGCATTGGCTATTGCAGAGAACAACGGTGGTATTCCAACAGGTGTTTTGAGGACAATAGACTAAACACTTCTGCAGGCCTACAGTCACTCAGTTAATGTTCCCACAGCCCTGACATGCTTCTTTTAATACAAAATATTATGTGTAACTACAAGTGGAATTTGCTAATAAACATGGCTGGTAACGAAATATAACTAAACGCAAAGTTAGCTTGTTCACAAGATTTTTAAACCCACATTTTTTCCGATACGCTGCATTTTAGAGACGTTTGTAAACACCATCAGTATATTTTGACAACTACTTTCTGGAAACAAAGATATCAGGTGCCCTTAAAGAAATGTTCTGAATGCTTTAAAACATCCCAAGGTTTAAAACAATTTGTTTTACTTTTAACGGGAACCAAACGTGAAAGGGAAGGGGGATTATGCAAATCAAACAAGAAGGCCACGCGGCCAGGCACGCGGCCCTGGCGCAGCAGGACGCGGGCAGACTGGAGAGGTGGGCTGGGCGGCAGACGGGCGCTCCGAGCAGCCAGCCCAGGAGAGCACACACTCTCTTTATGGGGCGATTTGCTGGCACGACATGCCAAAAGAGCGATACCAGTGTAAACCCACCCTCCGTGGAAACAGTATTCCAGAATAAAAGGAAACAGAGTTCCCCACACAAGGACTGACTCGAGCGTAACTACAGCAGAGTAAGTATTTTGGTATGGTCACGTTGAGAAACTTCACGGTGTTGATAAAACTCTCAGCCCAACTTTTGCATAGAGGAAATTATCATTGTGCTCCAAGATACGTCAGTATCTAACAAATACACGATGATGCTGAGAACACGCAGTGCTCACGCAGGTCCAGACAACTTAAAACCAGAAGTTCTCTCTTTTGTTCTGCTACGCCTATAAAATACACTTTGGATTGTTTTCCCCCTCAACATTTTAAAACGTAACAAAGGAAAAACAACTGTTTCAAAATTTGTCACGCGACGGGGAACATTCTTATACGACATTCTTTCCTAGAAATCTTTTAAGTCTTATTTATTAACAGAATTAATCTGATCATAAGCTGGCTGACACACAAAGTGTTAAAATATGTCATCTTCAAACCATGTTTTGCTAATGAAACTTTGGTGTTAATTCAGGGGATATAACAGAATCCTAGAAACTGTAATATGAGCCAAGCAACAAATGTGGTTCCTCTGGCAAAAAAGCACCATTTTCTCCCTTTTCTGTTGTGGGTTTGTCACTGCGTGGTCTCCGTCGCCCATTTCTTTCCAGAATCTACTTTTTGATGTGGAGTCCTCACTTGGCCATCAACTTCTACATTAAAACGCTCTGAATATGTTTTGCAGTTCCAATCCCAGGAACTGTTTTGCACTTTCAATCCTAGCATCCAAAAGGATTTCATAAAAAAATCTTAAGGCCGGGATTTCATAAATCACCTCAGGGTTTCTCTACAATGCAATCAACTTTATGCTAGTGCTGAGTCCAGCCAGTAACCTCTGCCAAAAGCAGCAGAAAAGTTAGGTAAATGCTCTGACCGTTTGACTGTATTGAGTTCTGGGTTGTTGCGGATAGATTTCTATTGGGATGCAAGAAAGCTAGTTTAAATTTAGCCTTAATAAGTTTACACTGCACTTCAATGACCAATGTAGCTCCTGCATAGACATTCTCAAGAGCCCAGCACCCAAATCCTTACTGGAGGGTGCCTCCCAAAATCCCACTCTACAGCATCACAGACATGGCAATTTAAGCAGCTTTTCCAAGCATCTGCAGGGCATTAATGTAATTGTGCTCTCAACTAATCCTACGGTCTAAACCAATGGTTCCTGATCTTTGAAGTGTAGGAACATTACAGGAGAGGCATGGCTCAGAGACCAGGTGAGCTTTGCTGGATTTGCCTCATGCTAAGCCAATTGCAGTGTCCTTGTACTCTGCTCCAAAGAATGCGAGCCTTGGTAAGTTCAAAGCAAAGATATCTACGCTGCACTGAAGAGCAAGCTGTGCTTTTGGGATCGCTGTGTGTGCCAGCACTGTCGTAATCCCAACAGGCTCACACTCAACAGCAGTGAAAAGGCAGCGACAGGAGACACTCAGTTGTTCAACGCCTCGTCAGACCACTGCTGCTTCGGTCTTTGCTACTAGACATTGCAATCTGATGGCATCCAAGTTGGTTACCTTATAAGCCACAAGAAAGGAATGTGATGGGCCAAAATTTTATCCTGATTTTACGCCTCTGACGGCACAGACTTTGACTTGCCCTTAGGCCAGACAGATCGCGGTGGAACACAGAAAGGCAAGTACTTTAAGCATTTGTCTCCAACTGACCCAAACCGAGGCCAGGGCTGCTCAGACTGGGATTTTTAGGTTGCCAAAGGAAGGAAAATGTTCTTAAAAGTTTCATCTATTCCTTTTCACTAATGTTTAAGGCAGTATTTTTAAAAAATAATAATCAAGACTAAGGAGCTGGCTGCAAGTCTGCAACAGTAAGAACTCAGAAATCTTTAACTAGCAAAGAGAGTCAGGAATTTGAATTAACATCAAAATCATGTATTATGGCATCCACATCTGGATATCACTTTACCGACTAAATCCAAAACTTCTGAGAGCCAGTTGGTTTCTGTAGAAATGTATTTCTCCCTTTGAACGGAAATAATAATTGGAAGGTCTTACAGGAAGTCACCCAATCCCATATAAAGGAAATTGCAATTTGTTCCCCAATGTTAGTTTAAACCAATGTTATATTTAGCAAATGCCTGTTTTTTAACGATAGTCTTTTCAATAGCTTATATTATATTCAGAGTCTTCTCAAAGCCTTATGCTATATTAAGAATGGCTTTGTCTTTAGAACGTTTCTTTAATCCTCCCTCAAGGTCTTCAGCTTGCCCTAGGTTAGACGTTGCTCCCCATCTCCAGGACATCTAGGATTCCACGTTCACCAAAACCAATATTTTTTTGCCCCAGGCTAATAAAAGCAAAGTATTTCTGCATATGCTTGTCTAGAAGTATGCATGGTTCTTAAAAATACTAAGCGACTGAATATTAAAAACACCTCTTTCCTCTTCCAGAAGCACACACAGCAGTTTACTTTCCTAAGAATTTTCTGTTTGGGTATCTGGCCTTCAGTAAATTTCCATTAAATCAGTGGTTTCAAAGGACAATTTTTTGAAAGTACAACATTAATGATGCTAAACAAAGTTCAAGAACTCCAAGCATAACAGCTCCTGCAATTTCTTCCACAGGGTGACCAAATCCTACACAACACGCTCGCAGCACCAGTGCTAAAACCTCTCTGGGACACTGCTTAGAAACCCCCCGTGGTTTTTATGTATTTCATTGCATTGTAAGGCAACAAAATCAAAATTAAGTTTGTAATAGCTGAACACAGGTTTACATGGAGAAAGATTTCACACTACCTGTAACCGCTGGTGTTCAAAAACTGGTGTTACCAACAGCTGAATTATTTCCACTGACTGCAACTCGGTTTAAGTGAACCCATGAATTCAACAGCAGCATTTGCACCAGGTGCTAAGAAAAAAAAGCTGCTAAACGGTCTAAAACCTGCTTTTCAAATGTATAACTCCAGAAGGTATCGTGCATGCTAACTGTTGAATTACAGCCTATTACTGACTGTATGGAAGACTACTCCACCGTCACAGGGTTTCTGTGATGGCCACTGGAAAAGTGGAGAACTACCAGTAGTACATTTCCCTAAGTGGCAAAAATCCACCTGTACCCCAAAATAATGTGATCTAACTATGTTCTATTTGCAGATCCTAGTGAAAATAAAAATTACCTCTGGTGTTTCTATTCGGATAACACATCATAGCCAACATTTTTATGGTTATACCTTTGACAGAAGATACTAAAGAATGATCAGAAATAAAATTCCGTCCCTCAACAAACACGCACAAATCAGGGCAGACATTTTCCTTAAGGAAAAAAAAAATCTTTAAACAATTAATGAAAGAAAGGAAAAAGAACACTCTGCAGATGATGAGACAGAACTGTTAACCTAATTTCGTTATGCAAATCATTCAAACATAGAGGACAGCATTACGTGTACCGCAACTGAACATCAGGTGGTTCCAACATATAAAAACTCCTGTGGTTTCTTTTCAGCACAAAAAGTTAGAAAAAGTGCAGGCGTTCATTTTTTCATGAGTTTCCAGATTTAACAACGTAATTCTTTGTTTGGTACTAGTCTTTATGAAGAAAAAAGGAATTTCCTTTTGCTATACAACTTTTAATGAAGTGTTTTGGTTGTCAACGCTAGCAGATTACATAGTTTCAAAAATCTTCCATTGCTCTTTACTCCTCTGAAAGATGTTCAAAAAATAATTCTACTTGCTTCTGCAGGTCAGATTCTCTGCAGCCGCTTTGAGTCAGGGTGTCAAAGCAGCAAGGAACAGAGCCCAAATATTCAGAACCTGTAGCCTCTTAAAGCTTCTTTGAAAAAGGCCAGAAAAGGCAACTCTGATGCAAAATATGTAGACACATCTAATGAAAAAAGTTGCAAATAAAATTTTATTCCATTCCTATTCAGCAGAGACTTCGTTTTCAGTGGAAGCTAAGAAAATACTTTCTTTCATGGCAGCCTTAAGCATGACAGTTAGATCGCCTTGTGAAAACCTAGACAAAGCCCACGCCACAGTGCTGCCTCTCAGCTGGCACAACTCGGCTCCCCTATTTTTCACCTTTCTTCCAAGTACTGAAAGCATTGAATAAAAGTGCTGAAAATACGTTTAAATATCTGAGTCAGTATTAGAAGAAAGAGAACAGGAAAGTTTCAAGTATTTGAGTGAAGTGGATGGATTAGACTCGCCAAACTGAAACGTTTCATGCAGGCATGTGATCAGCTAGAGGAAAGAGAGCCTGAGTCATCAGCTACATCAAAGTCAAGGTCCAGTGAATGGAATTAGTGAGCGCTGTGTGAACAGGAACCATACCTGCATTCATCTGCCCATTGCAGAACTTTTAATTACACCCAAACTGCCAGTAGCATCAGTGACTAAAATCCCCAGATTACCTTGATTGCTATGTTATTATCTGTAATCAGCTGCTGCTTGTTATCTTCAAACCTTTGTACAACTTCCTGGAGCTGCTGCTGCTGCCGGCTGTTCTCCTCTGTCAGAGAGGAAATGGTTGTCTTAAGTTCAGCTATGATCTAAAAAGAAAACAGCATGCTAAATCTCTCTGCAGTGAAAGGCGTGTATTTTGCATGTTTTTATGCTCAATGCAAGCCTGGCAAACTCTGCTGTGCAAGCTAAATATTTTAAATTAACATATTACACACTAGCAAGCATGAAATTCCACACAAGAGAAAACGGAATATAGTAAGGTTGCAAATGACAAAAATTGCTGAACACAAAATATTTGGAAGGGTTTTCCACTATGACATTCCAAAATATTTACTCATGAGAACAAAGCACATCTGTGATCTGCAAAACAGAGCATGTTCCCAGTCTTCCCCTGCACTGAAATCAGTACTGCGAGTTTACACAGAGATGGTGGTGGTTGTTTTCTAGAAGGATACTGTACAGCTTGATACTGCTGAGAAGAGAAAACCCCCAGTTCTACATACCGGACTGAAATTTAAACTTGGTAGTGAAATTTCTGAGCTGCTGAAAGGAGCATATTCTGTTTAGCAATACAGCGGGGACCCGATTCTATGTCCAGGACACTTAACCCAGACCTTTTACGTGATTCACTCATGATTTGTTGAAATGTACTTGTTTCACCTTTTTTATCACTGTGGAAAGTCATAACTAAAGCTGATCCTTGAGGCATATTTACAGAATTTTAGCCTGACATGTAAGTCAACACCCAGCAAACCACTTAAACAGATGGGAGAGTCACTGACTTTAATGTCTATGTTCCAGCTTAAGGTTAAGCTGCTGTAGCAGCATAATATAGCCTAATTCTAAAACCACTTCAGCACACAGGCAGTTCAGGGAGAGACTACCAGAGAGCTCAGACTTGTGTTTGCAAGGCCTCCTCATCAGCAGAGAAACATTTAACTACACTAAGGCAATAGTTTTTAGGAAGGAATGAGGATTTTTTAGAACTACTAACAGGATATAGGACATATATATATATAAAACATAATATATATATATAACATAACAAGAAATACTGTACAAAAGAAAGTACCCGGGAAGGGGAAAAGGACTGATTAAAACTCTACTATAAATGTATTTATCTGTTTTACTACCTGAAAACCCCAGAGAGTAACAAAGGTTATGAGTAAAACCTACATGGATATTTCTGTATTTCTTTTCTAAAAACAAATACATACCAGAAAAGATAATATCCAGATTAAAAGGAAGGCTATTTGCTCTTAATGAGATCAATGGGCCAAAGTTTAGAGATTATCTGGATAGGTGTAACTCTTTAGGCAGAATAAAGCAGTGTCACCGAGTCCGCAATTTAGATGACACAGGATTTGCACAAATTCAGCTTTGCTAGGTGCGTAAGACATGCAGTGAGAAAGCAGGAGAAAGCGATGCAGCATATAAGTTATTAAGATAACAACTTGAAGCCATGCAAACCTGTACTACTGCGTGTATGTTACATTTGGTCACTTTCTAAGCAAATAAAATAACAAAGCCTTTAACATAACACAAAAGTGAAATTTAAAGCTTTTACAGGGTTAAGACCCTGGACTAGCATAGGAGTTCTGAAATGCATGCAAGGAAATTTCAGCATGAACTGATGGAGAAAGATCTGCTTTGTGCAGTACTTTTCAGAGGGAAAAAAAAATCTGTTTACTTTGTATAAACTTCAGAGGAAATTTCTTGAAATATCTTCTCTGTGTGGGTGTTAAAAGTGAATGTTCCAAGAGGCCACAGAGAGTAAGATTAGACAGATGTTGTCAGCGACATGACCACAAGAAAAGTTGCAATTGACCTATTATTAATACTGGGCTACAAAAAACCCCTCCGTTCAAGTAAGTTTAGGGATCTGATTCAAACCCACAAAAGTAAAGAAATTCAGACATCAGGGTGAAACTCCGTTATTGTGCCAAATTGCTCTGACATATGATCTGTGTGTTGTGTCTGCCACAGAAAGCGCAGAGGAATGTCAGTTCTGGTCACTGGGTCCATCTCTCCCCAGCAAAGAGAACAGTCTATTAGCTACAGCAAAGCCTAGCTTAAAAAAACCCCGTATCTTCAAATGTCTCCCTTTTTTAACTGTTCTACAGGCCAATAAATTTCAGTCTGACAAAATCTGTTACGACATTCAGGTTAAATAGTTATTACCTTGCACTACGCTGCCTAGGTGTTCCCACTGTAACAATTAAAGCAATTTCCCTCGCCCTTTGTTTAAAAATTCAGAAATGCTTAAATTATTCCGTCTGTCTTTAACAAATAGACCAAGACCCATTTTTGTATTTACAGTAAACTATGTCTGGCATAGAGAAGCTGACTTTTGATTACACTCACTAGGCAGGACAATAGTGTAAAAATGAGAACGCCTAAAGGTAGAATAGAGCTAGCAATGAAAGGGATCTCTTCCTTAAGGTCTGGCACGCATGAAGTGCTCCCTTTTGAGCTTTATAAATTTTCTGCTATTCAGGTTCAGATGGCAACATTAAAAAACGAGGGCTTTTTTCACAGAATCACAGAATGGTTGTTGTTGGGTTTGTTGTTGTTTCTTGCTTTATAAATGAGGCTTCTCAACAAACGACTAAAAAAGCATTTAGGAGAGCATTCCCTCTGATTTATTACAAAATCGTGGAATTGGTGAGGGTGGAAGGACCAGCTCAAAGCAAGACCACCCAGAGCTGGATGCTGAGGATCGTGTCCAGTCAAGTTCTGAGTATCTCCAAGGATGGAGACCCCCCCAACCTCTCCGTATGCAAATAAATGTGCAAAAAATACACATTAGGTTTTGGAAATAAAACGTAAAACATATTTACCAATGACCCTGATAAATGCGGTCTCAAAAAAATGTAGCGTAAGAAAGTGTTAGTCCAACAAATTTCACTGAAACAACTAAAGCCACAAATTTGGACAAGTATTAACACAAAATGAGACTCAAAGGTAGCTGAAAAGCTGAAATCTAGAGTTTTAAAATATTTTAAAGTGTCTGTAAAACAGTAAGGTGTTATTGTGTCACTGACCACCTCTGTCTAGGTTAGAGGCTTCTAAACCATTCCTTGTCGTGTTTTTATTGAATTTGAAAGAGAATTATTAGACTCTTATTATTACTATTCCTGAAAAGACACTTTGCAAGGAAAAGGCAGGCATTCTGCTGTGGTTGGGAGGAATGAGAAGAATGACACCTCCACGTAAATCCTTGTGGCAATTTTCTTATTATTAAAAGCTTAACTTCTGGTTGCATCTCCATCATTTTTCACACTTCAGTACCACCTGCCAATCAAACCGGAAGCTGAAATATTTAAAAATCATCCTGTCTTATCATTTTTAAGCATGCATGTAAATTCAACATACATTTTCATCTTCCATGTTCAAAAGGCTACTCTGAAGAACAAAAACTCAAGTCAAAACCGGTTTGCTTTCACGACACTGACATTCTTCAAAGCGTTATTTCGGGCAAAAACGCTGAACTGGCTAGGAGCAATGATGAACATCAAGATGGCACAGTTGGGCCTGCCGTCCTGCCATCGGCTGTGCGGGCAAACACCACCTTGTGACACGAAATGCAAGTCCCGGTTATGCTTATGCAACTGCTTCTGATTTTACGAGATGTGCTGGTCGATGGGGCACCTCGCCTTCCCTTCCCACTGACTGACAGAGGACTTGGTCCTCTTGGGTCCTCAGGAGAGGAAAAACTAGATGAAAAAGATGAAGTTTAGGACTCAAAAAATCCCCACCCATTTTTTCTAGTCAGCTTAATGCTCTGTGTTTTTTGAAAGGTTAAAATATGCAAGAAAGACATTGGCTGTTTGATTCGAGAAACGGTTATGGCTTCTCTTGAGCTTCAAGACCAAGAGCAGAAGTAATTACACTTTTCATCAAGCTTCCAAATCAAATGGATTCACGTGATGTTCCTGCCTTCTCGCTACCTACCTGTGAGGATTTAGCCAGCTTCTGACTGTACTCCTTCTCAGCCTGCTTCAGCCGGCTGTTTGCCTGAAATACACACAAAAGGCAACCAAAGATTAGCTCAGATGAAGAACGTGTACAGACACTTTGCCACCGACCCCTCCGCTTGGCACCTCATCCACATGCCTATCGCTGAGCGGCTGGGACCCGCGCCAACTCCAACGCCCTTTTGCGGCAGCCAAAAAACCGCAAGGGCTTGCCTTTGATCTCGGGCCAACTATTCATCACTTAAAAGAGGGGAGAAATTGTACCTCTGCTGCCAATTATTAGAAAAACATAAAGACTTCTGCGGACTGAGAAAAAAAAGAGAGTGTGTGTGTGTGTGCGGCAGGGAGGCAGCACACACACGAGTTTGTTAGGGTGGCTTCGTTTCTGAACAGAGGGAAAGGGAAAAGAGAAGGTCCCGGGCACAGGCTGCCAGGGTACAACGCGACACAGAGGGCACGACTTTGTGTCTTGGCTTGGTGTCTGCAACTGCCTTTTGTCCCGTCGCACGTCACTTCCTATTTAAAGGTGGCGATTACACTGAAAATTGACTCCAACACGCAGCTGAACCAACCGGGAGCTCATGGACGTGCAGCTCTTTCCTTCTCCTGGTATTTTTTTCACAATTCAAAGATAAAGAAAAAAACCAAACTGAAAACAAGGCTGCTTTGTCATAGTGGACTCCAACAAGCAAATATTTCTGTAACTGGGGAAAAGTAGTTCTTAAGGTTTTTTTCCCCAAATAATTTAATTTCAGAAATAATTTGATAGTAACAATAATTCAAAAATCATTTCAATTTAATTTCAGGACACAATTCCAATGTGTATTTTTCTTGCAAAGTGTCACGTTACTATACTGATAGACCGTCCTCAAAAGCCTGTCCTCAGATGAACTGCTAAGCGCTCTCGTGTTCTTGGCTCAAAAATTTGAGGACAGGTGTCTAAGAAAAATATTTTCTTAGGGGGACAGAATATTAGGAAGCCAAGTTCTGAAGCAAATTTAAGCTGATTAAGTTTTCAAAATTTAGCTGACCTAGTGTTCAAATCTTTGATCTGTCGTCTTTAGTTTTACAGCACAGCATCCTGCACACAAACACACGCTCCTTCAGCTGCCTGTGCGCCAGCGCCTGGTTTGGGGGACCACAGCAGACACGGCGGCCCCCCGAAGCCTCTGAACCCTGCTGGGATCCAGTTGCAAGACTGAAACTCCATTTCTGCAAACACCGGGGATTTCAGTCAAGCAAATAAGTCTTATTGATTTTACTGGACTATAAATTTAGGAGCTTAAAGTTGCAGAGTGTTTGCGAATCAGCACCGAGCTTTATAGGGCTTGAATCATCCTATACCATCCCAGGCAGTTATGTATGGTGCAGCTTAATGTAAGTACATTAAAGTCAGTTAAAAATAATCTTAGAGTTTACATGATACTGCAATTTAAGATCTGGAATCCCTTCAAATTCCAAGATTATGAAACATACGGAGGTCTATGTTTCATCTGTTTGTTGGTACTAAGAAATCTACTTTAAAAGTTAATCGAAACCAATTCTCAAATCCGTGCATAATTTTTGAGAACACGTTTTGGTTTGGTTTAGTTATAAACAGAGATAATGGCACTACATACTGGTTTAAAGCAGCGTATACAAGAATTCTGGAGCACCAGACATTAAATTCCGCTTCTTCTACATTTATCATTTGAAATGTGCCACAAGGACTGCAAGGGCATATTGTGGGGCTGCATAAACAAAAAGAGAGCAGGAACACAGAGGCAGTTACGCCAGAGAGCCCTGTGCACGCTACATTTCTCTTTGTACTCAGGCTGACCCATGTTAACACCCTTTCCACTGAATTGTCATCTAGTTTCAGATTACGTTTTACCACCACTGCACATCATAAAGTGACTGAAGCTGCCAGTTTATCTCTGGGGAAAAAAGAAAGATATAAATTACGGTAATAGTATAAATTACTGTTACTCCCTGAAAGGAAGCGATACCAGTCAGCAAGGCACTGCAAAGACGACCGCATTGCAGCTGCTCTCACTCAACTGGCCTGGGGTAAAAGTCTTCATCTTTCATAGAAGCAGCTTTATAACCTCCTGAACTCATAGAAGAAATCCCAATAAATAATAAAAAAACCACTCATAACTTCCATAAACAATTTTGAACTTGTTTGTTCACATGGAGCAGACCCAGGATGACCTCTGAGAGATATGACAGAGGCGGTCCAAAAGAACGATATGCTGAATTTCAGTGCTTTATTCCTAACTGAAGGCAAAGATAGTATATCCTACCAGTTTATTTAAAGGTAATTACAACGTTTTATTTTATAATGGCTTATAAATATTTTGCTAATTGGAAATTGTTAAAGTTGCCTCCCAGTCATCAACAAACCACAAAGTCTGGCTTTTACTCGCAGTCCCAAACGTCCTTATTTGAGGGGGCTGATTTTCACATGTACCGAGCTACCATAACTTCCACCGGAGATGGCAAATCCACACTTAGTTTGGCTAAAACTGGCTACCTGAACCCCATGGCACTAAAGACTGTGGACATCTGCTGACTTTGGCTTTTCCCTCCAGATCTGTAACGCCATTCAGGTCTTGCATCATCACAAGGGGCACAGGTAGCACCAGCAAAGCTCTGCAGAAGGCAGTTTCTACAAGTTACGCACACTGCTCAGCTGAAAAGATCTAATTCATGGCGAGGCACAGGACGCTCTTCTCCCATATCTTCCTTTACTGTAGAAAGTTTTCCCTTTTTAAAACCTGCGACTGAACTAATTTAATATCTCTTGACTACACGCTGTTGGCTTTGCAGCCCAAGGAAGCATAAACCCACTCCCCCGGGGCACTGCTACACACAAAAAAGCGTCTTGTTATTTATCTATTTATTTAGGAATGACTTAAAGGAAGGTAAACACGCATAGCTGTGTACAGTGAACATCGCGGAGGATTTATATCACATTTACCTTGACAAATGAGAAGGTTAGAAATGGCAAGGTGTACACATACAGCAGTTCCCTGGGCTCCTCCTTTTATAACGGGCTGCTCGGCTCATGCATCGTACGAAGCATAAGCTGCTTCTGTATTATTTTAAGGGCATTCCCTCGCTTTCAGGTTACACGCTATTTCAGAAATATAATGAACAGGAACCCAACTGGAAGGTGAACACTTGGAGGGTCAGCCAGTATTCATTAAAGTCTAACTTTTTATAGCAATGGGCAGCACTGCCGATATAGTTAATGGTCTTCAATGGTTTTCTGTGTGCGAGAGGTAGCTGTTGAAATTCACACTCGGCAAAAACTTGTCAGAAATATCAATTGTAATATCCATTCTTAGAGTAAAAAGGTTTAAATTGGATGAACCATAGAGGAATCCCACTGATTCAAAAATTAACTTCTGTTTAGTTTCACACAGTTAATACATACTTTAGCTAAAATTATCTGATTATGACAATTTTACATGCAGTTATTTTATATTACGGAGTGAGGACTTTTGCATTAAAAAGATTATGTCCTTGTTACAGTTAATTGGTTTTAAAAACCAACCATAATTCTATAACGAGCCTTAAAGCATCATATTGTGGTTGCTGAGCAGAGCTGCATCGACTTCAACAAAACATTTCACGTAAAAATTAAAAATGGTATTAGCACTACAGATGTGGTACTGGAATGAATGGATGCTATTCTAACACAGTCTGATTTTCATTTTTTCCTTTCATGAAACAGAACAGTATTACTAAGAATAAAATAGCAAAGGATCTACGACGGGACAGCGCAAAAGTATACCATGTTATACTCTAATCACAAAGTTTTTATATGCTGTTTTTAAGGTATAAGATATATTAGAGGGGACTCTTAGTTCTAGTTCATCTTGATGGAACACATGTCCTAAGCAGCCCCGGTGGCCGCTCACCGGTACAGCCACCTCTGGTGTCGACAGTAGGTCTGCCTGCACTATGCGGTTTGTAGGCACATGGACAACTTCATCCTCCATCAACATCCATGAAGGTGTTCAGGACATCTTGAATGTTCATTAAAAAAATGGAGCTGTTAAGAATTTTTTGCAACAGTACAAATCTGTACATCTATTGCAGCTTCGGAATGGTGATTTTTGGATGGAAAGTTAGATTTCAATTATGGTACAAAATTAATAGGAAAACTCACTCCTGCAACCTAAACGCGCGTAGATCTGTAAGAGTTAAGGATGCACAGCGAAATCCTGTTTGATTTGATTTCAATCCCCCACAAACATAACTCTCAAACTAGAGGGTCTTTATATATATATA
>VZSC01009402.1:253914-316476 GCA_013398225.1 Steatornis caripensis
AAAAAAAAAAAAAAGAAAAAAGAAGGAAAAAATCAAAGGGTGGAGGAAGGAGAAGAAAGAAAACTTGCTCCAGGGAAGAAGCAACGTTTCTCTGATGTGCAGCAAAGAATTTAACATCAAAGAACTAATGTAAATGGGGCCCATTTACCTTAAAAAACAACACACCACACCACATTCTGGAATATTTCTGTTTAAGTCTGACAGCATTATGCTTTGTACCAAAATTCAAGATTGTGTAATTTGACAGATGTCAAAAGAAAATGACCTTCAGAATGGCTAACTGTAGCAATTTCAGTTATTAAGTGTGTTAAAACACTCTGTACAGTATCTGTTTAAACTTCAGAGATTAGCAGATCACCTTTTAAGTTCATCTGATTGTACATAAAAATTTCATTTCGACCTCAAAGCCCAAAACACGTTTTTTCCTTACGCGCCTCTAATACCGACAGTGGGTGACTTCCTACGCCAGTGCTCTTGTTCTTTCTACTCTCTCCCCACCAGTCACTTAACAAATGGAAAGCTGAATCTCTGCGTAACAGTGAAAACAGCATACCAGTTCAAATATGTAATTTGAGCCACACAAAAGACCATTAAAAAGAGTTCAATATCCAAAATGATGTTAACACAATAATTAGCCAAGTACCAAATGACTTCAAGGGTTTTGAACATGAATGATAGAAATCCCAATCTGTCATACCCACAAATTCTATTAATATTCTATTTTACATTCCACTTTTGTAGGTCTATAAATCTTTTTCTTTAAACATACGTCTCGAGGAGAAAAAAACCCTGTCATTCACGTGCTAAGTACTTTTCGTTGGGGAAAAAAACCAAGACTGAATAGAAACAAATTTGACGTTCTACCTGTACGGAGAATTGCCTTTCTGCAGTACATTGCAATTCTGTGCTTGGTGGGGGCCCACTGAAAAACTGCTTGTGCAATTTGTGCCTTCGGAAAACTCTGCTTTCCAGTCTTTTCATTTAAACCAACAGTCTATTTCTAAAAATTCTGAAATTATGTACAGAACTTAAAGACAGACATTTAGCTCTTCCAAAAATTCTTCTATGAGACTCCAACTGCATGGTGTCTGATGCCAAAGTCACACCTTCCTTACACTGGTACGCAATTACCAGCTTCATCTAAATGGATTTATTGAGCATCTAAGCATTTCCCAGCACCACTGATAATAATTTCTATTCAATATTGCAGTGAGCCGGGCACCTTATTTAAAATCAACTGCATAATTTGGCCTAACATACAAGCCTTGTATATAATACAAGGTTTTAAAACCAGAGGAGTAGTCTAGGTTTGCCACGTGAAATCGTTCAATACCTTAAATACACTTTATACAGGACGGTACTGATGCATGCATCAGGCATGTAAAGGACAGACAGCGAGTTAAGAGTGTATTCTGAAGACAGGCTGTGACATTTTGCCAAAACAGTTCAGAGGCAGGTGGCTTTCACTTTAAGGCACGATTCCTTAATTTGCTCAACACTCAAAGAAGATGAACTGAGTAAACTTAGCGAAAATGTGAGACACCAACACTCGCCACATTAGGGTGCTGAAGCCTAGTTTTCCCACAGCTACATGCCTGAATCTGGTGCAGCGCAAATCCATTCCTGGATTACGATTTCTAATATTTCCTGGTTTTCTTCGGTTCTGTCCAACTAAATTAAGATGGTTATTTAAAGTGGGTTTAAGACATTAAATCGAAAGTGGTGGCATTTTCTATTTCACAGTCCTAACAAATACAACATGCACTCAACAGGAATTATTTAAGCCTTCGCAAGCCGCCTTTATTCATCAGAAATACTGGGCACCTCTGCTACACAGGCACCTCACTTGCTCATGTGCACTCTGTCTCTCTCTCCCACTCTAATGTAAAGAAGTTTACAGAATAGCTTGTATCACTCAGGCCCAGATGGTTTTGGTACCCAAACAGCTGACATCCACTAAAATCACGGAGGGATAAGCTGCTAAACATCTTTGAAGATGCAAGTCCAAGCTAACGTTTCCTCCACAAACAGAAGGCACCAGTACCCAAGATGTAACACTGATCTGTGATTTGACTCAGTTAAAGGCTACTTAATATGAGCTTTACAATACACAATTCCTTCAGAAATCAGAGATTTCTGAGAGTCATGCACTTTATCATTGTATATCAGCTAAGTTTACATTCCTTGATTTTTGCCAAGGAGAGACTATAAGGCTCCTGAACAGACTATAAAGGATAAGAATGCCATTTTTATTCTTCAGATTCTCCATTGCTGTTTTAAGTTCAATTTTGTAGCAATAATAAGCAAGCGTCAAGAAGGTAATGACTAGAAAAAATTCTATGCATGTATAATTTTGAGAAAGAACCTTTTTTATTAAATAGATGGAAAACTGGAAACAAAAGGACAGACTCGGGTTTACTAAGTCAACTCCGTATTACTAAGTTACACCATTAGATGAGAGCCCAACAACAGTTAAGCTTCTACAGTTGGAAAGACAAACATTTAAAATACAACAAAATCCCCTAACAAATCTATGATCTGAAGCAATCGGTGTTCTTTAGCAAGATTATGCTGGATTACTTTTTGTAGTTTTAAACACAACAAAGCTTCCCAAAAAGAAATGCAGCTTCACGGAGCCAGAAAGCATTACTGTACCGATGACTAACTATACGCAAGTCCAGCAAAGTCCCAATTAAAAAGAGAATGGAATATATTGCTCAATCATGAAAGCAATTATAAAACATAAATAAGACATTGTGAGACTCTTAACGTTCCCAGTGTTTAATTATTTATCCGTTCTCCGTCCTGCAGCTGTAGGTCAGAATTAACTCCTCCGAACTAAATATAGGAGAACTCTTTTGGGGATTTGTACTGCATTCGTTTTCAAGCAAACACCCAAATTCATTTCAAATTCACACAAGAACTGCAATAGTTTCACCTAAATCAGATTTTCTACAAGTTAAACACCCCTCCTACACTCAGATGTGATTGTGAAACTACTTTGATCTCGGTTCCCAAATTTATTGCTCTGTGTAATCCATGACAAAATATAATGTGATTTACTGTATCTCTATATGACAGCCCAGCAGCTGACAGAACTTAATAATTTAGCATAAGAAAAAAAACCTTCTGGCATCAAAATATACAAATCATAATTGAGGCACTTTAGTATCACATTACAATGAAGAATATGCAGACTGATCGTGAGAACTTCAAAACAATTAGAATTCTTTCTTACCCATTTAATGAAGGTGGGTTTTACTCCGTGACATGTTCTGCAGCTGTAAGCAAGTCGTTTCGGAACACTTTTGTTTCTTAACATTAAAGACTCTGAAGGACTAATAGCACCGTTTTACCCCTTCCCTATTTCCCAAACACTCCTACCCGTCCAAAAAGAGAAGAAAAAAATAAAGAGCCACCTGCAGCTTTTCTGTATTATAAAGATAATGAAGAAAGACCAAATAAGTGTAAACAATGTCTTCAAATTGTGCCAGAATTTAAGTATTCAATAAAGATGTTTTATATTAGTTTGGTCTTGATGACCGAGCATTTTTTCTAAGAGCTACAGTGAAAAATTTAGATACCCAAATACTGACCTAAGCAGGGATGCGACGGACATGTTCCGTGGGGCAGCTTCTGCTTTGGCTTGCGCAGACTCTCAGGTTTGGGGGACTTGAGAAAATCTTTGCGTAAGGGATTCATTACCCCAGCAACTTCCAAGAAAAGTAAGAATGTGGAGCTCATGGCATGGGATGCAGGAGAAATTTCCACTTAGTATTTACTAATTCCAGGTAACAAACACTAGTCATCGTTGTTCGCATGAACAAAACCATTAACTGGCCCCAGTGAAACCAGCAGCGATCACCCCAGGTACTGGGATCCAGTAACAAGGCATCGGTCGTAGGATCTGCCCTCTCACACCTGTCTAGGCACTCAGACCAGATGGTATTCATTCAATAATTCTGAAAGGATCTAAGAACGAAGCGACTGAGTTGTTAAAAAAAAAAGCAATCTCACATTACAATCAGCTACCGCACTGGAGGACAGCCAATGTTTTTTCCTAACGTTATAACGTACCCTGGGATGTAAAGGTAAGTAAAACTGGTAAATTAGAAAAAACCCTACCTACGTGCAATCAGCCTCCTCCAAGACACACAGTATTGTGAGAAAAAAAGAGAGAATGAAGTAATGATTCAATTGGGTTGTAAAAAATATTTCATAAAGTTAAAATAATAAGCAATTGTGTATTACAAGATAAAGTCGACGCGTTGCTGTTTGTTTGGATACTGAAGAAAGGCTCAGGAAACTACTGAAAAAATAATTGGAGTGGTCATTCTGCTACTGGTAGGATCCTGCACTTCGTAATCAGGAAAGTTAAGACTGAAACATCAGTTGTACTAAAACCAGCAGGTATGCCCTCCAGAGCCAGGCTCACAGGCCACCGAGCCCAGTGCTCTCCAGATGCTGCCTGTAGAGACTGCATCAACCTGGCCTCTTGTATTCCCCCAGCACCCACAACTGCTGGCTCTGGGAAATCAGAAGTTAAATCCCTGCTTATTCCCATTAGTGACTGGTTATGAACACGCTGCTCATAAAACTGTTTAATCCTTTTTTGAACCTGCTGATAATATCTGCCTTCACAACCTCCATGGAAATCAATTCAAGCAGCTCGCTATCTCTTGTTTAGAGAAGCACATTCTTTCATCAGTTTTAAATCAATCCCTTATTAGTTTCTGGCAACTACACCCAAGTTCTTGGGTGGAAAATAACAACTTGGCATTCACCTTCGCCGCCGTCTTCATGATTTTGTGAGTCTTGATCTTGTGAATATACACCAAAGGCTACAATCTGGAAGTTACAGAACTGAGAAAAAGCACAGAGTGCCCTGGTGAGGCAGAACTAGAACTGGTGTTTGGACACAGAGTTGAAAAGAAATGGGAGACAGAGAAGACAAAAAAACCCCACCTGTGAATACTTCTTAGATAGATACCTTAGATTAGTATCAGTTAGTTAAAAAACCCTCAAACTTCTCAAACAACTAACCAACTATAATTGATATGATCGGGAGTGAATAAAGGGTGCTGAAAGACAGGCCATATGAGAGCGCTCCAATTTTAATTTTATCAGTCGCTGTCCTGTTCAAAGTGATCTTTTTAATTCTGTATTTTGTCACAATTTATCATTTAGCTCAGTTACGCTTCTTCTTGTCTGGTTCTCATTTCTTAACAGTATTGCATCAGTCATTTTAATTTTTAACCCTATGGTGTTTGCGAATGCAAATAATGTGGTGCTTGATCTCCTCTCCAAACATTAACAAAGATGTTAAAAAGTAAACCTAATGCTCACGGGTGCATATTTTTTCCCACAGTGACAGTTATATCAACTCCTCTTGGTTACCTCTGGAACCAGGTTTATAAATACAATTGATGGACAGAAATCTTACCTGTTTCCTGTTTTGTTTTTGTGCGGAGGTTTTGTGCCTTTTTTTTTTTTTAAAAGGAGGTGGAAGTCAAGTGACTGTCTGCGAATAACTGAGACTATTGCTTTGAAATATCTCCTTTAGGGAGAGCGCCATAAATTCTGTTTCGTCTCATTTGAGTGAAATATCCCTGAGATTATTCTACCATATTGTTCTTCGTCTTTGGCTCTGTTGATTGAAGACTCTTCCAAATGGCTCCCCTAAGGGATGATGCAATTCCTGTAGCCGTGTTCCTGGTCCACTATCATCTTTCTTTCTTTTTTTCTTTCCTTGGAGGAATAAGGAGCAGCGGTACAAAGGGGGACACACTAGAGAGGAAATTGGTTTTCCTCCCTCATCTGTGAGCAAAATTTTATTGCAAGAGTTGCTGTAAAGGTACTATAAAGACAGATTAAATAATCTGCACTTCTGCTAATGTACACTAACTTTGCTACACAAATCTTTTCTCTTTTTGAAATACATTTCTTTTTTATTAATCTTCTAGGCTTTTGGCAGAATTTCATCAACAAAGCCAAAGTACTATGCTCATTTTTAATAACATTAGTTGATGAATCACTAACACTGTGTCAGAAATGTTCGAGAACCTAATGTAAGTAAATGCACACAGACACAAAAACAACAAAGATGTTACTACTCTGAAACAGAGAGATAATATCACAAAAAAAATTAAGAGACTCAGGAAATATCCAACTCTTGGTAACAATTAGAAGCTCTTTAGATTATTCATAGCTAAGGCCTAAGAAAAGAATCTATATAATAGATTCAAACAAACATTTAAAAATTTTAGTCTGAAAAAGTGGCACATACACAACTGGTGGAGATCCCGAATGCATTCAGCAAGGAGGAAAACATACGTCTACGTTATAATTAGATACCAATTTAATGATATCATTATATTTAGGAAGAATACATGCCCACATTTTATGGTTGACCTATTTGCCCCCACGTAAATAACCAGAGTATCGCTGCAATGAGTGTGAAAATAGTTCATCTGGATGCTCACATAAATGAAGCTATCTATACTATGGCTATTAGTGTTCCAAGTTAATGAAGTGAAAGGTGTCACTCAGATCAAAGACTCCATTATGCTAAGAAGTCTAAGCAGGAACCTACAGAATTGCTGCAGAGATGGTCCAGTTCCCAGAAGGTTTTAGATACAAACATGGAATCGTTTTTGGTAGTTAATGAAATGTAGAGTTGGCAGAGAAGAACAAGAGCTGGAGAGACAGTATTCGACAACGTAACCTAATGGAAAGCATGCGATGCTTGCTCTTTATGAGCACAAGTAACTTAACTGCTTAGGGGAAACTCAATACTTTTAACAGAGTATCTCTTGGAGTATCTCTTTAATCTTTGAAGATGTCATATTCTTTCCCTTCATCTTCTATTTCTTTGCCAGTGCTGAACAGTATGACATCATCTGTATGAGCACTGACAATAGTGCCAGAACAGATACTGTGAATTAAAGCCATTCCGACATACGCAGTATGAAAGTATGCCCAACGAGCATGTCCAACTGGACTGCATCCTAGGGCTGTCCTTGCTAGTTAATTAATCCAGCATCACAAAGCTTGAAGATAAAGGAAGGACCGAAATGCTCTCTAGAGCACATCATCAGTATCTTACTTGCAAACTGTATGCAAGTAGTTGTTGTTCAAAAATTAAGCATCCAATTGAAGAACACAGTCTTAAGAGTTTTGAAAAAGTCTGCATTACAAAAATATTATATTACGAGATAACTGTAATACAGAACAGTTATTCTTAATCAGGGAAGCAGTCACACAGAGTACAATACTTCTAACTGATTTCTATTTTTTAAGTTTTAACCTTAATTTTGAATTTCCTGGGCATTCTTGTTTATGTGGACTTCCCACTGGACACAGGTGGGGTGGCTGTAACAGGTATACACTAGAAAACATTGCAAATGTCAATTTTTATTTAAAATAACAGAAATCTCAGAGTACGACTGCTTGCTACATCATTAAAACCTACAAGCATGATTTGCATGGCTCTGGCCAGGTTGCATGCCATTTTGGAGCCCCATCTCTCCGGAGTGAACCATTTCACAACTGTACTGAAACGAGAAGAATTGCAGTCCAGAAACCAAAGTGTTTGACTTTTTTTTTTTTTTTACTACAGCTTCATTCAAATATCATGTGTGTTCAGTACAGTCAATATCCAAAAATGTAAATTACTTCTCCACAAGAAAAGCAGCACTGAAGAAGAATTAGATGTTCCTGGAACCTGCATAAAGATTTAACATGTTGAGTCAAAACATCTATTTGAGTATAGAAGAGAAGTCAATAAAAAGCTAAATGTTGAAAATTATTTAAAGAAGGGAAAAAAAAAAAATCAAACTTTTTCTCCCACTCCAATTGACTCATGCGCGCTACTCAAAGAGGGCTTTTTTGTGAATTATTTTCAGTTCCAAGGTTGCTTCCTTTGAGCATTGTTAGCATGTCTACTGATCTGCTCGGGTCATGCTTTCTGAATGCTCATTTTCTTCGCCAAGAAAATACCACAGATGAATGTTACAAACAGTTGCGTTAGCCAAGCTTCACATCTGCACGCACTTAGAAATGCAGTTTTTCTCTTGCTTTTAGTAATTTCTGGCAAACCTGAAAATGTTCGTAAGCTTTGTACAGTCCGTTACACCTGGCTGATCAGTGCTCGTGCCGTAAGTGCTGCTGATGCAACCTATAACACACCTGTCTCCCTGCTGAAAGCAGTCATTAGTGGAGCCTAACTTCAGTACCAGGTGTGTCTAATATGTTTATTTCTCAAACAGTTTGTTTTGTTTCATCACAATGAAGTATGACTTCAAATAAAAAAAAAAACCCTACCATCACATCAGAGAATGCTATCACAGCTTGCTATAAGGAAACACAAGTAAATTAAATCTATTCTTGAAGAAGTAAATCAAAATCACCATGATTGAATACAAGTATTCTTCTAAAATAATATTTAAGATTCCTTAACTAATAGACAAGAAATAATTTGGACATATTCNATCACCGCTTGCTATAAGGAAACACAAGTAAATTAAATCTATTCTTGAAGAAGTAAATCAAAATCACCATGATTGAATACAAGTATTCTTCTAAAATAATATTTAAGATTCCTTAACTAATAGACAAGAAATAATTTGGACATATTCTCAAGTCATTTTTATGTTAGAGACAGATAACAGATATTACAAAAGTACTGAAGTCCTAAGGGCTTGGTAAGTACTGTTTCATATTCTCCATGCTATCGTCTTGAATTTTTGTCTGATGTATGTCCAGCACGGCTTAATGACCTTAAGGACATTAAAATTTGTTATCTTTATCTGATAAGGTGGTTCTGTGCTCTGTGCATCTTAAAAGCTGAGCAATAAGGTGATTACGTGTGATCAGGCTGTGGCACCTGATCCAGCAAAAAGCAAGGCTGAAGACACATCTCTGCGCTGCGCCAGCAAGAACAGCTGCCTCCGCAGCGCGTTAGCCCAGCGCGCGCCAAGCTGCCGCTGCAACACCACAGTCCCGTTTCTGTGGGCCAGGCTGGTGGCAAGGACCTTGCTTACAGAAATCTCACTGCAGTTCAGGCAGAGCCCTCCTCACCTCTCCAGCGCTCGTGCAGCTCAGGGGGCAGCACTCGGCACCCAGAAGCCTCGGAAGTGCCCAACTTGTCCACAACACGTTCAACACTACTCATAATGCATATATTTAGGTCAGCTATAGCTCGCTTTGTAAGAAAGCAGTGCTTAATTGAAAATAATGCCTGCAACAGGGGAGGTCACTGGAAAATTATGGACTTTTCCCTTTATTACTATTTCCACAACAACAGACACCAGGTTTATTTTTCCTATGGCGCAGGTTACAGCGAGCCATATGGCAACTTGTTAAATATTTTCCCACTTACCATTCCCTACTGATTGGGAGATGCAATAACTGTCAAAAGATATTTGCTTTTAGAATCACAGGTTCAAAAAGATTACCGTACTACGTTTATTGAGCAACTTTCTGGCCCTGTATGCTGTAATCACTAACAAAATGGATCAACTAAAATATTCCAATAAACAATGTACTATCGTTGGAGTTGAGATTTTTAAGCAACAGAAAATTAATGATCTCAGTAAATTGTGTCCCTAAACATTGAAAAGCTGTCTACAAATACCAACAAATATTTAAATGTCCAGCGCTCTTGCAATGAAAACTTCCTCTGTCTCTGCCCTGCACTCTCCTCCTTCCCATCCCCACTACAGCAGGGCTGTGGGGAGGGCAATACCATATGAATCCGATACCTCCTTTTACCCATTTTTACTTCAATTTTTCTTTTCACTTAAGTTTTACCCATTTCTTTTGTATTTCATCATGTCCACGTGAACAACGGTCCCCGTTACACAAAGCAATCCACACAGAAATCAGTATCGCTCACAAAACCGACCACAGAGGAGTGAGATCCTTCACTTGGGAACAGACTGACCTTCACGAATTCTGGACAGTCACACGCTCCAAGCCTAAACAGTGAAAATCAGCTTCCCCTTGGATTTTTAAGCAATCTTTACAGAATTGGCAGAAAAAAATTAAATTTGGAGGACAAATTTTTCTCCCGTAGTGTCCTACATTGTTCTAGGGAATAAGAAAAATAAAATTATTTTAAAAACAAGTTTCAAGACTCATGCTGCAATTGAGATACAATATTTTTTCCCCCCCTTGGATAAAATCTCCATCAAAGCTCTATGGAATTTAATAGGATCAAAATTTGAACTAAGTTAGCTGAAAGTGTAACTTTTGAGCTTTAAACGGAGTTTGCCCTCTAAGCTACTTTGACTCTTGGACCTTGTGGACAATTTCCACAGCTCTACATTTGGAAGACAGAAACGAAGCAGAATGGTAAAGGGAGATTTGAAGGTACTGCAAGGTATTTTCACACGTCTGGGAAAGACTTTCCAAGAGAGATACTTTTTTTTTTTTTACCCCCTCCTATCTTTTACTCAACATGTGCTCTTCTGATTAGAGGTAGAAATAGGGAAGTAGGTTAAATAAAAAAAAAAAATAATTCAATAGCAGTTAATGTCGCTTAAAATTAGCAATTTAAAAAAAAAATAGAAAAAATCCAACAAATTAAAAATCCCAGTATTTCTGACAGAAATGACAATTCAAGACTATTAAGGATATTGCCCTATGAAGGATTATTTGTAACTTTAATTTGAGGATGTAAAGAAGTTAACTTTTCTTTTGCTATACTACACATGTAAAGAAAGATCAAAGAAAGAAAAGAATTGAGATTCAAATTCCATTTTTAAGCAAAAATGACAATGTCTTCCTGAGTTAAAATTAATCCTTTAATGATGAATTTCAAAGGTTTAAATACTTTCTGTGACCTTGGCTTTAAATAATTATGCCAAGCGGAGCTTTCCTTACATTCAGAAAAGATTCTGAATTGTTGATCACAGCCATTTTAATGGCTTCAGGCTGGCTGATTTCCAACATAATCCTCCGAATGCTGTTTAAAATTACAGACCAAGAACCTGACGCAGGTAAATGAAATGTCACTTTCACAAAGGCTGTTCAAACAGTATATGCAGATTGTTAATTTGTGCCACTGTACATCACTTTGCAATAAAACGTATGATTTATTACATTAACGCGTACAAAAGACACTTCAGCACCTCTCTGCTTCCATATACGCAGCATCTGCCATAAAAATTAAGTAGGGTTTTCTTAGTTTAGCTTTTGAAATAAAACTCACAAGTTTTAGCTCATGTCATCCCTAATGTGGTGAAATACTTGAATTCAAGACGCTGGTACGAGGGGATGCTCAGCAGGCACTGATGCGCCGGCAGTGACCCCACTGAACAGAACGGGGAGGGAAGCCCCAATGTATCTGAACCATTAACTTCTATTTTCGAGCCTTTCAACACAGTACTTGCTCACCCGACGCGCACAGGCAAAAGTAGACCAGCCATTGTTAGCAACTACACTCAATTTCCTTGCGGTTTTAGCCTGAACTTTTTTCCTCCTTAAGAACTTTCCCTCTTTTCAAGGGAGAAAAAGCTCAGTTAGAAGTGCCCTTTCTACTTTATATATTCCGGCAAAGGAAAAGTGATTAGCCTAGTCTTTGGCTCACTTTGCCTTTGAAATCATCTGGAATTTTCAAGTCCCACCAGCTCCTGAGCACTGCACGGTCAACCCTGTTCCACGCTCGCCACGGCTGGAAGGTGTTGCCCAAGGGAAAACAGCTACAGCAGTGGCCACGGCCGCTGCGTGTTCAAAGGGAAGTCGTCTTTTGTTATAGAACCACAAAGCTTTCCATACTCACGCCGCGACTGCGGCATCCAATGTCAGCTCTACAGCACACATCTGGATTTTCAACTCAAGTGAACCCTGAACGCTTTTCCTCAATGCAACTTTGCTTATCTGAGGTGATTGCTCCCCTTTTGCCAGGCCACAAGAAACAGCCCCATGCGAACCTCTTACCTTGTCCAAGGCCTTCTCTGTTTCTGCTGCGTGTACCTTTTTCAGGTCTAATATCATTTTCTCTGCCTCCACTTCCACCTTATTCACTGTTGTCTCATGGTCTCGAGCCGCCCTCTGCTTCTCCTCTTCCCACTGATGGCTCAGCTCCAGCAGCTGTTGCTTCTGCCGAGCGTTCACCTGAACAAGCTCTTCCCTCAGCTTGTGGATTTGGTTCTCCATATCACAGATAATCTGAAATAAAGAACAAACAAAGTAAAAAGAACACCCACAAACCACTTGATTTTCTCAGACAGGCTGTTAGCTGGGGTAAGAAGGAGACTCAAAGGATTCTCTGTCTTTTTCTTGGCTTCTCTTATTGCTCTTCCTCCTCTCTTCGTATAAGCAGATGAATACAGCAACCCCCTGGCCGAAGCATGGATGGAGCAAGATTCACCTTTTTGGAGGGGCTACCTCCATTAGTGAAGAAATGTTGTTTGCAGCATATAATCACTGCGTACAATGTCCGTGCCTTTTTTTTTTCCTTAAGAAATGACCTGCTACCTTCTCATGAGATATCAGTGCATCACCAATCATTTATCGATCACTGCCACAGATTACAGACCGTATTTCATCACAACGTGCTAAATTGCACGAGGAATGTACCGAAGAACGTCCTCCTTCGGGAGAGGGAGCTAGTGCACGCCGCGAGAGGATGACACGGGCCAATGCAGAGAACCCTTAAGACCCTGCAAACAGTACAGATAAGATACATGACCTTCCACACGCAAGACTCAGCCTTCAGAATCCTCAACTCTCTTTTATGGGATCACAGATTATCCTTCAGTGCTCGGGAGCAAGACACGTCGTGCGACGCCACAGTGGCGTCAGAAGCCGGGGACTACGGTGCGGCAGCAGAACAGCGGGGAGCCGGCTTGCTGCCTGCCTTGCTTGGGGGAACTTGAAAGGGTAAGGAATGCAAGTCGTACGCAGTAAATCTGTGATACTCCTAACATATACAGAACATACAATGCTACTTTACAGTAGTAGTAGAGTATACATTTATTACTTTTGATTCACACTTGCACGTAACTCTCATTAGTTACTCTTCTAACTGCATTTATTCTGTAGCTTCTTAAACGAAGTACAGGAGCATTGTATCCATGAAACAAAACCACTGTCCTTACAGCCGATTGCAATGTATGATGTTGCAAGCACGTATGCTTTCATTTGTAAATACAATTCTGAAAATCAGCATTTTCCCTACAAACCGCACCCCGGATTTCCCCCTTTCTCCTCCCTGCTTCACAAGTAACTGTGCAGTCCCCTGGAATTCTTTCACAGAGGATAACGATAATACTGACATGAGAAATGGATGTTCTACCAAACAGACGTAAGGTGACGCAGCTCAAGCTTATTAAAGGTTTCATAAGAAAATCTGATGAAAATTGCTGCATATTTAAAGATCCCATTGCCCTGGAATGCCAGTTGCTGCTTCTAGCGCTCAGAACTGATCTCTGTCTCTCCAACTACTATTTTTCTTCTTTAGACATTTTTAATACACTGTCTGTATTCAGCTAAACCATCTATTTGCTGTCTCCGAGAACCACATTACTAGAAACCTTTGAGAAAGAAACATTTATTTCTGACCAAAGCTGGGAAATGAATAACTATCAGCAATGTTGCCTTGCACATTAATATCCCAAGACAGATTGTTATAAATACTGTGATCTGAGAGAGAAAAACCGAGGCTTGAAAGTTTGCCTATTTTTTCAAACTATTTGAACTATATGGTGTAATAAAAGACATGTCATCTTCCCTCAAACCTTCAGCTGTGTGCTTCGACTATCACAGCTGTGACATGTATAAAATAACATTAACCGTCTCAGAAACTTATCACAAGACCGACTTTTGCTTCCATGCCTTCTTAATTACTCATTGCCATTATTCCTACTATGTCAAAGGTAAAATCTTGTGTGTGTATGCGTAGAGACGGAACGAGCACATATTTGTATACAGAAGTGTAACACAGGCCACATACTTCAGTTATATCAGCATTATCTCAGACATATGTTTCATATAGTGTAATCTGCACTAGATCCTTTCCTTCCTTTCCTGATCTTTTCGTCTACACATGTTTATTTTTTCTTAAATCTATATAGAGACTAAAAATGTAAAGCACATTTTAATATATAATTATACAGACAAAAATGTAAAGTACGTTTTAATATAGAATTATAATCTACAATATACTTCTATAATTTTTTCAGAAAATAGTTTCACCTCCAGATCGTAACAAAACATTAGCCTAACTGGCTTTTACTTAACCAAAGAAATGCTACAGAGCTACAATTTCTATAGGATGATATGGTCTGAGTTCTAAACTGACACACATAGCATTTGGCTTTTCTAATAGCCATTCCAATGCAAATCCTGCCTGGAATAGTAACAACTATCTTTTAATCTGCAAGAGCTCTTTTTGAGAACGCATTCCTCCTCCACTTTCCTCCCCAACCCCCCCCCCTTCTTTTTTAAAACAAAAAACTTCCTTAAACTTTTATTTTTCCCTCTGGTATAAGTGAAACTAAGATATTACATTGCTCAGAAGTGTCCTAAAAAGTTTGATAAAATATTTAGGATGAGGAGCCAAGGATAACTTCTTGCAATACAGGGAAAATTCATTCATAAATCATACTACAAGCCAAAAGAGAGACTGGGTGAATTCCTGACTCAACTGCTACATCTTTCTGCTTTACTCCATGCTATATTCAATAATTTTTATACAAAGCCGTTAGAAAAATCAAATAGCACAATAAAGCATTTCCTACTGCCACATGGGAAAAGTAACAAACAGCTCCAAGCCTTCAGATTCATAATTGGGGAGCCAAAAGGTAGTGGGCTGAACGTTATCGGTAAAGTAACAGTAATTAATATGCAAAGGAGCATTAATGTTGGACCTAAAAGATGGCAAAAGCAGATTTGGTTCTATTAAGGAAGAAGAAAGAATCTGAAGACGGGGTGATGGCAGCGAAACTAATATGATTAAAGAAGTCCTTTTGGAGCAAGTTCACTGCTAGTACGATGATGTTAAGAGACATCTAATCTCTCCCAAAGTGACTGGAAAAAGCTTATATTGGGGATCACAGACCCAGTTCTTGTAAATTACTTTCAAGTAAGTCTAGTTCTCACAGCTGGATTATTTTTGCCCATAAACAAAGTCACCGGCAGAAGCAGGTTACAAGCGAACAACGTAAGACAACTTTGGGTGGCTGGGTATCTTCAAACTGCTAAAGGAAATGAACCCCAAACTTCCCACCACTAAGATTCTGCAATTCCACGTGCCAGGCTTAATAAACTATTATTAGACTTAAATGTAGGCAAATTAGTACTACCAGGAAAAAAGCCCCAACAAGATGACATAATTCTCTGTTGTGAAAAATCCATGAAATATAAAACTTAAGAGAATCTGTCTTTTCTTAACAATTCTGTGGAAAAATAAAAGACGCAATTACAAAATCTCACTTCTCGTGCCTGAGATCCGAAGGCACGATGCTTCCTGGGTTTGTAAAACCGAATCCTCTTTCTCAGTATTGGCGCCTTAAATTCTTTTCCTAGCTGCTCAAATCTATGGTTGCGAACCATGCCTACCAAACTGTCTGCATGGTCCAAACAATAACTTGGGTACAAGAGCTGCTGTAAGAAACACGCATCCACCAAAACCACCCCGCCAGAGCAAATCGTTCTTTTGCTGAACATAAGGCTTAAACATAAGAAATAAAGACTGCACAGTATATATATAATAGGGCCACAAAATTATTGCTCCTTGCTGCTCTTTTTTTTGGATCAAAATGTTACAGTCTTTATTTCAGTTGTACGGGTACAAGTATCTGTATCTTTTTTACAAAGAACACGGAAGTTCACAGCGATTCCACAGGATGCCATGCCATAGCAGCACGCCCCAAACAAGAAAGCATTTTGTAAAATGACTACCAATCCACATAAAGAAAAACGATTAGAAAGAAACCACTAGCTTACTGAGTATCCCAAACGGAACAAAACTACAAATACGTAAAGTAACCTGTGTGACAGGGTAGAGATTTCATATGAATTTATACAGCATACTTGTATGTACTTGTACGCACGTATGACAGTCCCCCAGCTGAAGAAACTGCTAGCTGAGATGGTGATTTCTATTTCTGTTTCAAAGGAATAACTTAGAATTCTAACTAAGAATATCTGTGCTGAAATAGTGTCATAAAAAGGGTGGGTCATAAGCCCACAGCAATTTGCCTGTAGGGAAAAAATAGACTTGAAAGAAAAAAAGAAGGTTGCTCACTCACTTTGGCCTATTTAAAACGCCAGTAAATGTTCTGCATGTTATTTGGAAGGAAAACATGTGCTTTTAATTTTAAAAAGTAAATTGCATAAGAAAATAGAAAGCTGGCAAAAAGTTTAAATTAAAATCTGTTGCTGAAGCCTGAAACTGCTACAGTTACATGCGACAGAGATGAGAAATGGACCGAATGACTACAGTCTAATTAAAAAAAAAAGATATATTCCCTTCATTTTTCAGGAGCTCCTACTTCAACCCCATGAAGCATTTACTTGGATTAGTTTCTAAGGAAGAGGCTGGAGCATGACCGCATCTTTTACACCCACTGTGATGGAATAAATGGACTTCGCTGTCTCCCTCTCGATGTATTACACACCAAACCACAGCCACCCCATCACCATTTAGCTCCAAGTCATGTTGAGGGTATTTTAAACTCACAAAACCAAGGCAATGCAGAGTTAGGATCAAATCCGCTCGTAACTTATTCCCTGAGGCTCAGATCTAGAGTCATTTAGGTGTTGCTTCAGTTTTTACAGTAAGTGACTAACATCTCCCAGGAGATGAAGTTACAATAACTCTTCGTTGCTCTTCATTGCTGAGCGTACTCAGGCTGATGAAAAAAAGCATCACTTTTAAAGACCGCTGCATTTCTCAAGTGGATCACGACAATTCTTCAAACTGAGTTTCGAAAGTTTTCCGCATTGGGCTAACTTGGCTTAAGTCACAGATGACTGCACAGGTTTCAATTTGCTGGGGTTAATTTTGCTTGCATGTAACATTTAAAAAAAAAAAAAGGCAAACCAACACCCCCCCCCCCCCCCCAAACCTTTGAGCAGTTCCATGGACTTGGCTCAAACGTGAACTGTTAGGTTAGACCATCATGATGATCCTTTCTAGCATAATAACCTAAAATATTAATTAGCCTGCAAGTAACAGCCCTATTCGAAGCACTGCTATGCAGCTTCTGCCTTTGTGTGCGCCAATACTTTCTCAGCATTTTCTCACCTGGAAGAACGTTCAAATTAGTGCAAGCATTTGAACAGTGTGCTCTGCGAAACCACCAGCCGAACCCTTCTGAAAGGGAGATTTGTTTCTTTGTGTCTTGTTACGCTGCCGTGATGTGACAGAGATGGATGAGGTACACGTAACGTTTGTTATTGGGTGCTGGATTATCTTTGAAAGGACACCAGTCCAGTCAAGGGAAAGGAAGTCTGTAGTAAAAACAAATCTCACTTTGATGATGAGAAGAATTAAAAGGAAAATAAGGAACAAAGTAGAAACATCCAGTGATTCAGTGGTGACAATGAGCCCCTTCTTACCCAGGATCAGTGCGACGTCCCAGAAGAGGTGGATGGAGTATCCCACCGCAGTCATGTGGCAACTGGTGATGTATTTAGTGTAAAGCACCTTAAATTATCTGTTGAAAGTGGGAATCTGAACTACTTTAGCTTTCTTATTAATAAACAAAGCTTTATAAAGTGCTGAGAAACAGATAAGACAAGTTTCTCTACAATCACAAAAAAAAAAGCAATGCATCTAACATAAAAGAATGCTAAAAAAGTAAACAAATACTATTTGTTTGCAGCTCTAGGCTAAGAAAAAAGTATAGGTTTAAGAACTTCAAAGATGTGTAATGTTGGTTTGTGTTTAAAACAAAACTGGTTTACATTAATGAGTCTTACTACTGCAGTTTCAGCAAGCCACAACAATCGGTCTTACACTTGATCTCATTCTGGTTTTTGGGAACTATCCCCATGATTTTTACTCTCAAGAGATAAGAGAGTCAGGCAATCAAGCGCAGTACCGGGGGCAAGGCACAATCCTAATGGCTCTCTGATCTTTTTGTCCACAAAGCATCCTACTGAGTCGGACTCACTGGTCCCAGTATACCTCTGCTTTTCCCCATGCCAGATGAATTTCAGCTGGCCAGTTCAGCCGGCTGGCAGCTACATCTGTGGCTCCTTTGTAACTCGACAATGATAGAAGGGGTACACAGCAGTGCTGAAAAAAGCCATCTTTTTGTTTAAGCTACAATCTAAATCTGAACACATATCAAATATAAACCGATACTTTACAAAATTTTGAACTGCAAGAGTCATTAAAATTTAGTCACCCAAGTTTTTAATGTCATCTTCTAAATAAAGCTTTGTATTTAACTCAATTATCTCCATTTTAACCAGGTACATTGAAAACATTTTCTACGCTACAGCAGTTTCAATTAAAACAGGTTAAGAATTTACTATCCAATTTTTCTTGTGACTGGTAAAATCAACAATTTGTCAATATTATGAATCCGTAAAAAGATAGATTTGATTTGCAAAGAAAACTACTTCCGCAAATGTCACGCACATTATCACATGGGTAATGATGTGGCAGAGTGCGAATTAACAGGGATAAGTAATAAACAGCTATTTAGCTTTCACAGCACAATCTATTACACTCAAGTTTAAATGCCTTTTGGGTAAGAACACATAGGCCCATAAATATGGTAATTAATGGAGCAGATAAATGAAATGGTGTGAAATGAAGTGAAAATGAACAACAGCTCACTGGCAAGAGGTTGGTCTCACCTCCTAAAAGCGCTTGTCGAATCTTTCAAAAAGCATGGGGCTGTGCAAGCTCTTCCGGAGGAATTCACGGAAGTGCGGGAGCTCTGCTAGCACCACCACCATTATAAGCAGTCCCGATCACTAGCCTAGAACCTCCTGGAAAAACTAAAATATCTGCAAAGCTAAAACTTCAATACTCAAAGAGACGTGTTTTATTATATGCTTATATAGTATGTTGTACATACCTAAGTGTTCTTGAGGGAAAAATTATGCGTCCATAATGTTGGTGCTATTGCCCAACTTCTTAACTACAAGACACCTTTATCCTGTATACGAGTACACGGCAGTGATGGGGTGAAGTCAGTAATACATTCATTAATCACATGCTCACGGTTCATAAATCAGGCTGTATAATACCAAGTTTAGGTATTCTCTTGCAGGAAAACTGTTACACAAACCAAAGCTGTATTCACTAACCTGCACAGCATATGAAGAGTGGCAGTTCTCTAGACTCAAACAGATCAATGTTCAGCGTCAAAAAAACTTACGTAAAAGCAGTGCAAGTGGCACCCATAGTACCGACAGCAAAATGTTTGCCGTTCAGCAGTGTAAAATCTGAATCCTCACATTACAGGGCTTACACAAAGGTGTATCAACTCCATCTCCACACAATCCCAGCTTTTTTCACCTTTACAAACGGTCCTGACATCTCTCTTGAAACTGTCTACTAGGACTTGTAAAGTGAGGTGTTGAACTGCTAACTGACATGTTTATTCTAGTAACAGCATTAAGTTGCTTTCAAACATCAAACCTCCTTTGTAAGATTCTTTACTTGGACGGTTTCAGCACTGTGTGTGCTCTGAAAAACGCCGCTAACGTTTATGAATCTGATAAAAGTATTTTCCTATCAACCTTGATTATTTTATATCTACTAGGATGTTAGTTAGGGGTGAGGGCAGGTTTAACACCATGCTACCAGTGGTGCTGGCAGCTAAACATCAGTCTCTTCTTCATATTCATGGTCAACTTTATTTTTTGACCCTGCACGTAACATACTCCCCCAAGAAGTCCAGCACCCTTTAAGTTCTATTTCTTAGTAATGCCCTCGCTGTATCTTGCCTACTCTTGCTCTACAGCTTAAGCATTTTCCCGAAACACAATGGAAGTGTTGACTCACGAAGAACAGAGAGGTTACCTTCTGCTTAGCTCTATTTCCAATAAAATTAATGAAAAGAGTCTATCCACGTCATTCCTATAGAGAAACAAGCTTAGGCAACATTCCCATAGGTGATCTAAACCCCAAACTGCTCACTAACTTTGCCACATATTTCCGAAGGCTGAAAAGAAATATGCAAGACACAGGTATCAAAATGCCAGGAGGAAAATTTACACTGAAAACACCAGCATCGTTCTGGTTTCTACAGCTATGACTACATGCGAGAAAGGGGTAGCAAATTCTCAAGATCTGCTGCAACAGGATATTAAGAAAAACACAATTTTTTTTTTCCCAAATGGAGTGCACTGAAATAGATCTGGACTTTTAAAGAAGCCAGTTAGCTGCCTAAATCCCAGTTAATGTAAATGGCACTACAGCATACTTGTATGTACTTGTACGCACGTATGACAGTCCCCCAGCTGAAGAAACTGCTAGCTGAGATGGTGATTTCTATTTCTGTTTCAAAGGAATAACTTAGAATTCTAACTAAGAATATCTGTGCTGAAATAGTGTCATAAAAAGGGTGGGTCATAAGCCCACAGCAATTTGCCTGTAGGGAAAAAATAGACTTGAAAGAAAAAAAGAAGGTTGCTCACTCACTTTGGCCTATTTAAAACGCCAGTAAATGTTCTGCATGTTATTTGGAAGGAAAACATGTGCTTTTAATTTTAAAAAGTAAATTGCATAAGAAAATAGAAAGCTGGCAAAAAGTTTAAATTAAAATCTGTTGCTGAAGCCTGAAACTGCTACAGTTACATGCGACAGAGATGAGAAATGGACCGAATGACTACAGTCTAATTAAAAANGAAAGAAAATCAGACATGCATTTGAACAGCTTCACAAAGAGCTTAAAATTAACGGAGCTTATTTTGATTTCTTAATTTACATAAGTCCATTTGATTCTAATTTAGTTAACAGCAGCTAGAAAGCAGAACTTCATATAGGTTGGTGATTGTCACTGCCTTCCTAATAAATGGAAGAACCTCAAGCCTGTATGTGTAACTAGACAATACAGTGCACTGGTGAGTGAAAGGATTACTTACCATGTTTAAACTGAGATAAATGTAAATAAATTTTCCATTTAACAGTTCTAAGACCTGGAAGAGACCTGGCCCTCTTGCCTGGAAGACACATCCAGATCCAGAACAGTTTCTTGTTACGTGATTTACTGTATCTGCTTTGAAATAGGTTAGTGAGGCAAAAATTAAAACATCCAGCCTTCTTTCTCCGCTCTTTTTATCCAATGAAATAAATGTTACATTTGTATTTCTCTTTCTACAAAGAAAATGATTTGAATAAGACTACTAAGAGACCTACCTGGAAAGGACTAGGTGGAGGACTCATTTCCTTCTGCCTTTCTACTAAGAATTTTAAGAGACACTCAATGGGGCACCTAACAATCTCCATAACTGCACTAATGTTACTTAAATATGATGGAGACGAAAAAAAATCAGCCATCAATATTTGCTTAATGCAGTGATTCCCTAAAATGACTTGTGAGGGTAGAATATACATAAAATACAGACTGGCTAGAAAAAAAAAAAATCTATATCTAATACCAGGTTTGCTGCATCACACAAACCGTAACAACCTATCCCTAAACCACGATTGATGATGAAAATTACACCAAACGCATGTGTTTAGTCTTCCCCATTTTCCTTCATGAAAAAATATAAAGCTCTATTTTCTGTATTTCAGGATGTGAAAGGAAAATACTCCTCTCGGATGAATGTTAAACAGACATTCAGTTCTGAAATAACGTTGGAGCAAAGCTTGTTCTGAAAGCGAAGAAAAGCTGTGATATTTAAGAAGAGGANGTATTTTCTGTATTTCAGTATGTGAAAGGAAAATATTCCTCTCGGATGAATGTTAAACAGACATTCAGTTCTGAAATAACGTTGGAGCAAAGCTTGTTCTGAAAGCGAAGAAAAGCTGTGATATTTAAGAAGAGGACTTCCCTGCAACGGAATACAGAAACAGAGGCTAAAGACCTCTGCAGCGGACTGGGAAGAACTACCCGTCAATCTGAGAGTATTTCTGTGCCCAGCATCCCCCAAGTCAAAGCTTCTAAAAAACATTTGCATTTAAATTTTCCATGTATTAAATTTAAAAGCATTAGCATTTCCTGAACAACATGTAATTCTGATTTAAATGCAGACATGATGTATCACAGATTCAAGGATTACTACAGACACTCATCTCTATGAGGCAGCAAAATTAAACATATTGTAATTCCTAATTTGTCCCCAGAAGAGGTACAGGCTGTATTGTCTGTAAGAAATTTCTTTGCCCTGTCAACTAATGAGAAGACTTCACTGCAAGTAAAAAAGCCAAAACAATCTCACCTCCCAAAAAAAGACATCCAGAAAAGCATCACATACTTCTCTTCCGGATGCATTTGTTTATATTACTGCTTGAAACACACAAATCTTTTGAATATTCCAGAAGTTTTACCCCACGCATCCCATAAGGGTTTTATGGTGACTGTAACGGAAACGGCATCGGTTGTAAAACTTGACAGGACAAACAAAAGACAAGACGCAGACACAAAGCCTAAGCAATAAGCTGTTCATGCGTAAGATATCTCCCATCTTCAACTTCTGAAGTTAGTACTTGCAGAAATGCAAACTTTGGACACTAACTCCCATTCCGGTCATCTGCCATGACTATCTCCTCAACATGTAGTTGAAGGACTTGAGGAAGACTCAGAGTTCATGCCATTGTCCAAGCTCTGCCCTGACTGTTAATTAAGGTGAAAAAGATAAATTTTTCAAAACTCCAACATAATCACCGTAAGCCAACTAAGGAACCCAATGCTGTTATTCTCTGGGCCGATGACTAAAGATGACTTAAATGTACCAGCCTGCGTGTACTATTCTGCTCTACTAGAGAACCTAATACACCAGGAAACTCTCTCATTACTGATGTCATGCTGCTATATTGAAGATGACAGTCTTTAACCAAGCATGAAGCCCTCATTCTCAGTCTCATGAATGGCAGTACGTGTGGGCAGAGATCCTGAAATCCAGCAGCTTCAGAAATAAAACCTGTGTCACTTAGAGGTTTAGACTTTAAAGAAATAATCAGCTTCTAACTTTCAAAAGAAGCCTCATTTCTGCAAGGCAGTAACAACGGTTGCAGCATTTCTGTTCATCAGTGAGTTGTGGAAAATTCTTATCTGCTCATTATCTGCTCACACAAATAAGACGCAGAATTACACAGACACTTGCAACTTTTGACTTTCTCCTTTTTGAAATCAACTCCTAATTGGAAGAAGCGTATTTTAGTTGACCATCTTTATTGTCAATTCTTGTATCAAAAAGATAAATTTGTCACCTCCATCTGAGGATGAAAGACCTAGAGAAGGAAGCCTTCACTCCAACCTAGGTGTTAGGTTGGAGTCAAAAGCATCAGCTGATGGTACCTGTTGTGTATTTTGTGCACTGACACACAGCTGACGCCATTTCTAGTCTCCTTCTCTGCACCTTTATCCTCAAGTGCTGGTTGCACTATTCCCATCATCTCAACAGTGGCTCTTCTCAGTTCAGAGACCCTTTGAAAGCACCACTCTCCACAGCTACCAGTACAGAAAGACAAGATGAATCACAGGACGATCTGTACAAAAGAAATGAAAAGGGTGTGCATAACATTTCTTCTCTTGGAGTCGAGAGTATTTTTGGCTCAGTATCTTCCTCTGGCACCTGTACACCGATCTCTGTCCTTTTCAGCCTTCTCAGTTCGTCCTTGAATTCAGTTGATGTCACTTTCGTTTTCTGAATGACAAATAGGCAACTGTGTCCAGGGGCAAGAATTTCTTCAGACTAATTCATGCAACTGTTTTTAATCTACTGTACTTTGAATAAATACTAATGTATAGTTTAAACGTAAAATCAAAATACATCCTAAACCTGTAAATTCTATGAAATACCAGTAAAGTAAAATCATCCATTAAGTATATCCATTTATACAGGTCCATGTTATATTTACTACCCACTCCTCCCCCCAAAAACCCCATCAAAATTGCATTAAGAGATCAGGAACAATATATTACTCCTAAACTGAATACTCTGGCAGGGAACAACAGTAGTGGGGAGGGCTTGAAGGAGAAACTGTTGACTGGAGGCAGAGCACCAAAGGGAGCAGTCTTCTTTCTGTACAACAATGAAGCACAGTCCTTTGAGTGGACATAATTTGCAGACTTTTGAAATCTACTGCTTATACTTTTCTGGAAAGCATCACCGTTTTGAAGGACACGATCTCATCATGTAAAAGTAAGAGATCACAACTATGTACCACATTTCTACTAACACGAAGCACAAAGATCACGGAACTATTTGGGAGATTATTTCCTGAATACCATGAGGTGGTATTTTTGACAAATGGCATCTGATGCTTTTGTTGAGACAGAGATTTCAGTTTTCTCCATATGCATGCCTAATTACCACACTAATGAAGGCTACTGCTAGAAAGGAGTGGCAGGGCTGTCTCTGCTAAACCTCCTTGAAACTCGTGCACAGAAAAACAAACATTGCCTTCCATATAAATGACTACATTAGAATCCATTACTGATTAATGCCACGTATTTCCTCTCAGCCTCTGATGCAAAAGATGCCAAAGAAATGTTATCAATCACAAGGGTTTGTTTGCACAGCTTTAGAAACGATAGTAATCTACTAAGTATCCAACACAATACTCAGGTAGAGCAGGCAAGAACTAATTGGTACCTTCCCCCCGCCCCAAATTTTAGATGCTGAAACTGTTTTTCCCTTTATTGAACGAGCTCGGCCTAGACTAGCTTGTCCCGCAGTGACATGTATATTGAATACAAATCAGACAGCATAGCTTCAAATCTGTGTTGCAGCTCTCATTTCCAATTCGAGAACTGTACTATAATCATAAGCTTCTGGTGGATGAAAGGAAATCAGCTCTCTGAATATTAGCTAATGCCACATTTGCAAGTCCTGAAGAGATCTGTGCTGTTTAAAAAAAAAAATAGATCATTTCTCGTGAACCTATATATATGAATCGCTTTGTACTGCTCGACTGATAGAAGCGATGCCTGTGCTGGGATTAAACTCTTTTCATCATAAAACCTCATCTGGTTCGGAGTCCAAGTCCATCAAACCTTTTCCCTTTAAAGTCCCGCCTTTGATTCTACATCAATTTATTCAAACCGCAGCTGGGTGGCTGAAAACGAAAGGACAGCATCATTTAAACCAACCATGTTCCTAACTTGAAAGAAGGGCTATAATTAAAAAAATGGGCATAAAAGAATGGAAATGGGATAATATTTTTTAATGGTAGTTCAAAGGCCGACAGATGTCAGAGCCTTTGAAGATGTCAGTACACTGCGCAAGAAGTTGCCGTTAAATAGTTTGCCTGAGAGGTGAAGCAGCTTTTTAATGACTGAAAAAGCCCTTGCAGACACATCCTTGTGTTTTTAATTTGTCAGAGTTTCTGCAGTATTTTCTGATTAATGACACATGATTATAACTGCATAGCATACATATTTTTATTCTCAGTTAAATGAATACTTTATTCCACATTCCTTCAGTGCCAGATAAGAACAGCAAAGCTTTACTACAGAGTCCAAAACCATTCAGATTGCTCAAATATTTATGGTAATTTGAGGGGATTGGCCAGATACAGAGCTACTATGTATTGCTACCTTTTGTTCTTTAATGGTGCTATTACTACGGCCATCACAATGTGCACGCATTAAGTGAGCACGTGAGCCAGTAAAGTTATTGTAGCCTTCCTGCGCGCTAAACAATCAGAGCTTTCATAAGTCACTGATGACCAAAGTCATCAAATCAAAATAACATTTAGAAAAATTCCTCAATTGATCCTAAACAATACAAACAATGGCTGCCAATGTATTGTAAGCAGAAAATAACTATTCTCAGAAAAAAACCCCATATTGCTAGGAAACATCATGTTCAGAAGAAAACCACCACTATTTGTAAATGCAGATAAATTCCCCATCTCGGGCTGAGAAGCAGCTCCTGCAATATCCTTCATCTCTCTGTTAACATATTCAAATTTCTTCTATTTTCACCATGACTGGAAAATACAGAAGTCCAAAACCCAGGGACAATTTCTTCTGCTCCCAGGAGTAAGCCCTCGGACCACCACAATAGCCCTTTGTGACAGAGTGCCTGCCAAGCTGAGCAGGTAGAGCCCAGGGAAGCAGCCCAGCCCTGGGGAAGGACAGGAAGAGCCAGTACTGCACGCCTTGCCTTGTATCACGCCTTAGGAAGTCAGTCATATAAAACCACAATCATTACAAGGGAATTTGATTAAGGTACTGTGCTTTCTGCTCCTCCAACCTAGATTCAGCTCGTTAATTGGATCATAAATAGAAATACAATGAACTCGGCTAAAACCTAACGTACAGAGAGACTGGAGGTACCTTAGCAGAGCTTTCTGAAATCAGGTGCTGGTGTCCCCAGAATATTTACATGACTTCCTAAGTGTGAATATTTGGCTTGGTGCTATCCATATCCATCAGCAACCTCTTTGGAATAACCACGCTGCCTACCACCACCATCATGAACCTCCTCAAGGGGAGGAGTATCACTGTTGGATACTCACTGCTCCTCTCGCCGCATGCATCTGCAACTGGAGATGAAGCAAGCTGTCAGCAGCAAGTGTTCTGCCGTAAGTTCAAAACACTGTATAGTTATCCAATTGCAAAAGCAAGTGCTGGAAATTTTGAAAAGGAAAAGCCAATGGCTGCCGAGAGAAGAAACATAATTCTGAAACTTAATTCTCCCAAAGCTATGTATTGAATGAATACAGAGTCCTGCTGGGAAAAAATACAACTATGTTAGGATTTCACTATAAACAACATGTAGAAGTGGACCACTTTCAGTACAAACAGTTGTAAATCCAGTTTCCAACTAACCTGCAGCCTTCTTAGGTTATTCTAAAGCTACATTCAAAGACAGCTTTATTTAAGAAGCAAACCAAAACCTAATCTAGTGTGCATCACTAGAATACCTGACTTTGCCATGAATGTCACCAAGATTTGAATCGAACATTACATTACACACTGTTGCCACTTTTCCTAGAACTCAAACTACACGGGCGAGCAGCCAGGAAGCTGCTCAGCAGGAAGGGGTGGAAATGGCCACAGGGAGCACCCGCTACAGCCAGGGTGTCAACCAGAGAAGGGAGATGAAGAGCTCGCTCCCTCTGCCACCCACATCTCAGGAGCCTGGCAGAGCCCGGTTACGTGGGGCTCTCCGCAGGTGTGTTGAGACAGGGGCACGCTCTGGATGTAATAAAGCAAGGGGAGCGAGCTCTACTCATCTCCTCCTCTCCAAAGGCCGTTGATGTTGCCATTGTACAGAGATGGGGTACTTCCTGTTCATGTGCAGTTATTAGCGTAGTGCTAGGGTAAAAATAGGAAAATAAAATGGCAAATTTTAAGCAGTTGTAATGTAGCTGAAATAAAACTTCAGAGAACAAAGCAAAGGCACTTCTCTAAGCTGTGGGACTTTTTAGTGAATTTCAAATTAATTTTACAAACTAAAGGAACCTTACCTACAAAAGATGTATCAGAGTTACGAATAAACATTACAAGATTCTTCTAAATTGGGAAACATCAGACACCCGGAAAATAATGTTTTGCTACAGAAACCCACATAAGCATGCAACGGTGAGCCATTCAGATTCTATCCATTAGAGGGCAATAATACACACACACTTATGCACGTATACATACCAACACGCACGCTCTCTCGCACACCTCCAACTGACTTTAGCAGGAAAACTTGTATTTTCTCTCTATGTATATTGACATGAATATTGACATGAATGTATATTGACAGCTTGGGTGCTGTTGCGTTCGCTTCCCTTCCACTCCCAACAACAGTGGCCAACAGATCAAAAGTTACAATAGCAAATTATTCTTCAAATTTGCTTTCCTACAAGGGAATCAATACAATACGTAGTTTTAGAAGGCTTACAGTTAGTTGTTATGAAACGTAGCTTGAGTAGATTGAAAAACTAGCATTTACATAAGCATGTAAATCATTATAAGGGTTGCCAAACTTTGAACAAAAATGCTCTTCATGCGCTCATCCCCCAGCTACAGTCAAATGCTTTTCTTTTTCTATTCAGTCACATAACAAACCTTTGATAACAGCAGTAACTGCAGACATGGCAAGTATCCAATATACTTCAGATGTCTCTTAATGCTACAGACAAATCATGGAAAGGCATTTTTACTATGTCATTAGCAGAGGCACTTGAGGGAAGCAGCTCACGTGCTGTGTCTTCTGCTTTCTTGCTCGAACCATGTCAACCTACTGATAAACCTCACTGTTCATCACGAGTCCTCAACCTTCCACTTGCTGCACCCACTTGTAATATCCTACAGGCACATTTATGTTACAGCTTGCTGGGACAAGAATGGTCTGTTATTCTGTATTTTCACTAATACAATGTAGACTCAGACCCCTGAGAGGATTCCTGCCATACAAGTAATTACCATCAGCCCCTAAACTACTGCTTGTCAACATCTTATTAGTTACAGGATTGCTGGAGTTTACAGTAACACACAGGCAGCTGTATCAGTCACCTAATGACCAGTAATTCCCATGAGCATCCAGACTACATTGATTTGTGTTTGGGGTTTTTCTTTGTGATTTTTTTTTTTAAATATTACTTTGCAATGATCAATCTGTATTTCATTAGAAACAGTAATTCAGGTAATTATTTCAAGTAACAGCTAGCTGTTCGCATCAACTGCTGAATAAATATTAATTTCATATTATACTAGAAGTTTAATTGAAGATCTGAATTCAACTTCATGAGGTCCAAGATGAAGATGTAGACTAACATGTGGGTCATGTGTGCTATCCCAGACACCATGCATGCGCCCTTGACAGGGGCAAGCACCTCAAACTCGTAAATCCCTAATGACACCAAATACAGCGGCAGAGCATGCAGCCATTTTCAAATATTCCAGCACACTCTGTGTTTGCAGTGGCTGCCTTTCCGAAATCACTTTCCTTGCTATTTCTTTTTTCTAAACTCATTTTACAGATGCCAGTACAGCAGAAAGCACAGACTACAAAAGAATTGAAGCTGTCAGAGACAACTTTAGAAGAATTGTATCACCCGTACAAAAGATGGAGTTCGCTCTTCCTGGGATTTTCAGATCTGTTTTAAGTAAAAGCACTGCGAGGGTTTTTTTCCCTTTTTTTTTTTTTTAAAAACAAACAAACAAAACTACATCAGTGTTGTTTTTATGAACTCTAAAGAACAACTTTAAAACCTGAAAACGGAATATTTACAATCAGGTCAATAATTTAGGGGCCAAAAATAAAGTTTTCTCATTTGCAATATTTCAGGAGGACTTTCGTACACATGAATAAAAATTACTATGAGACATGTAATTGCAGTTTGAAATATATTGTTTTCTCCTTTAAACAGAAATCCATGGCATTCTTGACACCGATTTCTGTCATTTTGTCATGATAAACACTCAGGTATGAAGTACCTTCCACATCATGCACCCAGGCATGATTCCAATTAGTGCTGAATACAAGACAAAATGTCAGCCTAATAAGCTTCAATTTGCAAAGTCTTTGAACATTTGATGATATCATCACTTTGCCAATAATTTCTTGTGCTTTGGCTTCTGCTTTTCCACATCACCTTCGTTGTCAAAAGAAAGTCTTTCAAATCTACAGAAACAGAAGACATGAACAACGTCCGTCATTGGTCTGACTGAGCTGAAAGATCCAAAAATGACTCCTCAGAACATCAACAGAGAGCTGTGATGTGCACAATATTCCCTCAAAGCTAATTTGCTGCCAACATGTAGAGTAATTGGGGGAAAAGGGTCTACGTTAAAGTCACACTGTGAAAAATATTTTTTCGCATGGAATAAACACTAAAGACTTTAAATCACTGTCAGAGTCTCTGCCACTCTTTCAAAATGAAGAAACCGCATTTGTTAAATATGACAATCATTTCTTCAAAGGTGACTGGGCCAAAGAACAGCTCTGCTGTCTGACTTCGTATTGAAAATACCGTATTTTAAAATAATGTATTTTCTTTCTAATTTGTTTCTTTAAAAAAAAAAAAGGTTTCCAAGAAGAAAAAAGACAAATTGCAAAAAGAGCATGTACAGTTCTGTAAGCTTGAACATACATGCCTAGCACATGTCCAAAGCCTACAGCTGAGGACACGTGAAGCTTTCCCTCTCTCAAATTTCCCCAAATGCATACCTAAAATCCCTGCTCTTATCTGAGTTTGAGGGAAAACAGAAACACAAAATGGCAGTAGAAAAGACAAGGCGATAATGAATCGGGATGGATTCAATGTGGACGAATACAAAAGACTACGTGGGCACGCCAAGGCTCGGCCAAGGCAGCTGGTCCTGCCCGAGGACCGAAGGCAGAGTCCCAGCTCAGAAAAGCAGAGTAGCAATGGCCTCTTCTGAGCTGACTCCCCGAAGAAGGTGGGTCACAGCAGGGCTGACCAGTGACCGACAGGCTCCACCACCTGGGTCCAACACGATTCCCTGCATTGTGCCGAGTTGCCCCATTTCTTTGGTTTGCACGTCCCATGGAGCCTGGTCAAGAGGCCTTCTCTGGCACATAGTTGTTACTCACTGCTCAGTACTCGCAAGAGTCGGGGCTTTGGTAGAAAAGGAGACTGAGCAGCTTGGAAGGGGTGAATCTGAAACTGCCTCCTAGAGCTGAAACAAGGGGAGGGATCGGGAGCACACACGGAGCACGGCACCAGCATGAGGAGCGGTGCTGAAAGCGTGCAGAGCACTTGGCTACCCCTTCAGCTCATAGGGTAGCAAATTCCTAACATCTGAGGCAGAAACGGAGACTTTGAAGAGTTGCTACAGACACCGGGGTTGGGCCAGTGCACAAACAGCTGCAAAGATATTTGACAGTAAAGTACTCAGCCTGGCGTCTGTGCCAGTAACATCATCTTCAGATCCACAGACAACCCACCATGGAAGCCTGGGGTTTTTTTGTTCCCCTCATAGCTCCTGTCCATGAAACAGAGGAAAACCAGAGAAGTCTTCCTTTTTCTTCCCGAGTAAAGCAATATACAGAGGAATAAGCAGAGCTGTGGTGGGGCACCCAGGACAGTGCAGTATGCCATAAGCATCTCAGCTGCAATTTGTTACTGGTTTTCCACTTGAAGGTTTCTCTGTAATACTTTAATGTGGGAGTGTGTGGAGCTTTATGGATGGTGTCATATTTCTCAACTGACATATCTTCAGCCAAAGTATGTCAGCTACAGGAGAGGGCAAGGCTTTTCACTGGCTTTGTGATTTCTTCTTTCCCCATCATAAACCACATAAAAGAAAAACACAAATAATCAGCTCTCCAGAATTGCTATTTATTACCTCATCATGAAACCGTCTACTGGACCCTGCAGTTGTATTGAGTAATATCATTACTTAAACCATAAAGAGGTTGTATTTATTACTCAAAATTGGGAAAATTAGCATCCATATGGATCCTATTGTTTTAAGACCAGTAATACTGCCAAAACAAGTGGTGTTAACATTCCAAACTACAGATTGTCATAATTTCTCTTCTAGTGTTTCATTCTTTCATTTGGTATTTATAATACCTTTGAATTAAGGAACTGAATAGATCATAAAATCTCTCCTATCAGATAAATCATTTAACAGCTAGACTACTGTTCAAAACTTGACTTATGGTGGCAGTGACTGAACGGAATTAACTTCTGCTGACCTAAGGAAGAGACTAAATAGATTTTGGATAATCTTTCTCTAAAAGCAGGGACAAGAGAAAAAGCACAGTCTAAAAAAAAATTAACTACTTAATATATAAAATACATAGCACCTTAGTAGGTAGTCATAGACATATATACATACATAACCCCCATCCCTGGAAAAATTATGGAGTAAAACTCCATAAAATTAATTTCCAGGCAAATGAGGAATAGAAGGGTCACTGGGAACAGCTAACCTGATATATCAAGGGCAAATCATGCTTGACCAAACTGATTGTCTTCTACAATGAACGGACTGACTCTGTGGAAAGGGGAGGACCATCAATGTCTTTTATCTTGACTTTAGCAAGCTTTTGATACAGACTTCTATAGCATCTGTATAGTCAAACTGAAGAGACGTAGACTGGATGGGTGGACTACAATGTGAGTGGAGGACTCACTGGAGCACTGGGTTTGAAGAGCAGGAGTCAACAGGCAACCAGCTATGAGTGGCATTCTCTTAGAATGGTGCTGATACAGCTTAACATTTCCACCAATGATCTGGATGATAGGACACTATGAACCCCATGAAATACTGTGGATGGCATCTATTGGGCGGAAGTGGTCAGTATGTTGGAGAGCAAGGTTGCCATTCACAGGGACCTCAAACTCTGCAAGCTGGAGGAATGGGGCACTAGGACCTTTAGGAAGTTCAACAATAGATTTGTTCAGCCTAGAGAACAGAAGACTAAAGAGGAATCTAATTGGTTTCTTCAACTGCGTGTAAAGAGGAATTCTGCAGAAGACAAGCAGACTCTTGAAGGTGTCAGTGAAAGGACAAGAAGCTACAGATCCAAATTGTAACAATAGACATTCCAACTGGATATAAAGGAGAAGAAATTTCACAATAGATTAGTAAAGCATGGAGTAGGTTGCTCATGAAGGTTGTGAAACCTCCATCATTGCAGATTTTCAAAACTCAGACTTGGCCCTAAGCAATATGATGTAATTTTGAAGTTAGATCTGCTTTGAGCAGGAGGTTGGACGTGACGACCTCCAGAGGTCCTTCCAAACCAAATTATTCTATGATGCTGTGGAAAGACTTCAATATGACTCCCAATCTCCCATTACAGCACGTCATAGATGCAGCCATAGATATCGCTGCTGTTTCCCAAATTGCTGTACTTGTTCTATGGATTGGAAGTCAAATTCCTTCTACTCAACAACTCTCTCAAGCAAATTATAACCCTAAAAGGTAATTTTCAAAAGAACTAAAAAACATTAACAAAGAATGTTGTGAGTAAGCACCCCCTTCTCCGTACAGCAGACATTTACCAAGCAACAAGTTTAGATTGTTAGAAATATTACAACTAATATCACAGAAACTACGTTCAAAAGAGAAGATTTCGACTCTTACACTTGGAAGTAGTATCAATAAGAACTTTAGAGTCTGGCTTTGCCATACACTGCACTTCGCATGGAAAGCACGTGCTCCTTTTATTTCCAAATCAAGAGTTTTTATTGTAAGGTGACCATTTCTGTAAAGTAAAACAGTATTTTTGCCTCTCTGCTTAGAAATTGTTACAGCATCTCAAATGTTGCAGTTACTATCACCTGTTTTGTGTTTACTAATGTCCTTGATAATTTATTACTTCAGTATTCAGTTGTATTTATACAACTTCAGTTTAAAAAATAATTTCACACTATGTATAGCTTATTGTCTATTAGCGTTAATCATTTGTCGTAAGCATCACACGCAAGCCCTATATGGAATGCCACACCTAGTGTACATGTTAAAAACTGGCATAAAGATCCTTTACCCCGCTGATGAGCAAGACTGATCTCATTTTTTTTTTTAGAGAAATCATTCTGTATTTATGAACTTCTATGCAGGAAATAATCACTTTTTCCTGAACAGGGAGTACTGGTATAAAATAAAATTACTGCCATATGACATACACACTACCCCTCCACAAGTGAAATTATATACTCCACCTTTCAGCCGCTAATATTTAAAATTAAAATAAAAAACTAATATAAAATGTTGACTACAGTGTAGGAACAACTACCATATATATACAATTTCATATTCTATATACAGAAAGTCTATTTAGCTGAACAGAACTCCATCTCAGAATCAGAGTTCATATTATGCGATGAGCTAGTTTCTATGGCAACTGCTTTCTCTTTTACATACACTGCAAGACAGCAAAAAATGCCAGTTCTCTCCTAAGCTAACTTAACATTTTTAATCAGCAAATGACAATTTATGCACTATTATGTCTGGCTTCCAAAAAAGTCTTTAGTAAATATTTCAAATGCTGAACAGCCTGAAGTATAGGAGGACACAGCAGCAAGTCAAGTCACACCTCCTGCACTTCAATTCCTCGCTATCTAATTTCAGTTGTATCATAAAAAGTGAGAGTCAAGGAAAAATGTGGAAGAGATGAGTTGATCACCCACGACAGCACAAGAACACTTTGATGGTTCCATTAAGCGAGGAAGTGGCAGATGTTTATAGCTTGTTCAACAGCCTTTTGAAAGGCATCTCAAACAGAAGCAGCAGCTTCGAAGTGGGGACCAGAAGCAGAGTGCTTGACGGAAAACAACAAACGTGGCAAGGTGGCTTCGTCTGAGCAGGGAAGGGGAAGGTGCACAGGAGGCCCAGACCCTCGCCTTCATGGGGGTGCTTGATGGAGGCAGCCCTGAGCCTGAACTGTGTGCTGCAGTTTTAGAGCAAAGGCTTGGGGTTTTTTCCCTCTAATCTCAAAGATTATGTCCATGCTGCAGCATCAATTCTTCCCACAGCTCCTCTGTATTTACCCAAGTACAGCTGAAACTAGCTGTGTTGGTTACCAGAGCCCAATATGGGACAGCATTTGAGTATTTCCCCAGGAAGCTGGTGCATTCGGCCGTTTCACTGAACTCTCAACTTCATAGCAATACTGTTAGTTAACACTTATTTTGAATGTCTCTATAGGACCCATCATCAGATCCTTGATTTTAGTAGATATTCCCTATCAATGGGATCCCACCCCAACCCTGAGTCAGCAGACTACGAATAACAACCAAGGAAAACCACACAAGTGCTGCAACAAATATTTGCTACCTCAAACACTTTACGTCAACAGTCGTGTTCATTATCCTGGGTTGACTGGTGGTAAATTAAACACGCTGCAACGCAGCCAAAAGCTTTTATTTAAGAAAGGCTAAAAGGGAACGGCTGTCTGTCTACAGAAGTCTGACCGTCAGCCCCATAGCTACTCTCCAAGTAAAATATAGCAAACAAATATTTAGATTGCAACCCCATCGTTTAGATTATCTGCAAAGAAAGCCTGCATCGCAAACAATGCATTTCTTCTCATGCCAAAGACATCTTCTATTGAGAAACGAAAAAGTCAAAGCAAAAATGAGCCATAGAATTTATTTACTCACAATTGTATACACAAGTGACTTCAGTAGCAACATTGACACCTGAATGTTTCACAGGCTACATCTATCTGTACCCTCCAGACACAATCAAGCAACTGCTCCCATGGATATGAGAATATCTCTGTGTTTGGAGATATTAGAACAGTTACATGAAGTAGAAGAGCTGATCAGTGATTTATCTGTACGGTAACAACAGGGTCTTTCAGATCAAAGTTTAAGAAACTCTGCTGTTGTGGAACAAATGCTCCCGAATTCCTTCTGTATTAGCATAGCACTGAAAAGTTACTGCTACGGCAATATTTACACAGACAGAAATTGCGCACGTGTTGGGGTATCTAGTTATCATTAAACAAGTATATAATATTTCTTTTGATTTTTTTCTGTATTTTCTCTTGTCAGTAGTTGGTAAAGCTCTCCATCAGACAAACATCAGCACAGTGCCACTTCAGACTGACTACATATATGGTGGCAAGACAAATCTCTTCTGTTCCCCCTTACTTTGACGATACAGTAATTATCTATGCAGAACCATAAACATATACGAAAGATTTGCTGGAACAAAAACAATGATCATTGCTGGCATGAAAATAATGATTACTGGTTGTTTTGTTTGGGGTTTTTGGCGGGGTTTTTGGGGTTTTTTAATTCTTAACTCAACAGGCTCAAATAACTCTGAATTAATTCAGACAAAAACCAGGTGCCAAGCAACAGCTGCGGAAAGATCACTGCTAACAAGTGCAAAGAAGCCAATTTTCAAAGAGGAGAAGCCAGAAGAGAAGTGAAAGGATGCCCTGTACACCGGGCCCCAGGGAAACAGCCGCTGATTTCTGAGAAGGTAAAGCAAATGCAGATGGTAGAGGCCAAGGGGATTACGGGAAGTGCAAAAAGCAAGAGAGGATAAAGGAAACAGATATTTTGGCCACAGGAAAACACCTTATTAACTCTTCTCGCCCACTCTTTTTTTTATAACAACTTCCATTCTCAATGTGTGCGTACGCATAGCTTCAGAACTGCTCGAGGTTTTCCTTTCCCAACCAGTAATGGTTTATCGAGAGCCGTAAGACATCCCCAAACACCAGGGATCTTCCGTTAAAGCAGCCTCATTTTTGAGAGTATTAACAGTATATGTTAAAATTAAATAGCGCGACATCAGTGACAAATACTGGCAAGATGTGGCTCAGCACTGGAGCTACTCTTGACCCAATTACGTACGTATGAAAACGGTGGACTTGGCAATTATCTCATAACAGAACCTGGAAAGAGAATTCAGTTTCCTCAGAGATACTTTCTCTTCCCCTCTTGCCTTAGTGTACAGTGCTATATTTGAAGTTACAGGGGTACATTTTTTTTTTCTTCTTCTTGCCCGAAGGTTAACGGTCAAAGAACAAGCATGAAAATGATCCAGCTTGGTACAGCAGCTGGAATATCAAAATCTTTGAGCTGGCTGAGGACACATGTCAGATGCTGGGGAGAGAATGACATTTGCAGGATAAAGGGAAATTATAAGGGGTACAACTGACATCACAGCCCACCGGCCATCCGTTATCAAAGTTTCCTAACGTTGCTATCTTATTTTGCAAACGCAAACTAGATCAGAGATCTTCAGAAAATCATTGATTCAGTAGCAAGGTTGTCTTTATTAAAACAAAAGGAAGATCTCTATCATCCAAGGAGTTTTGTGAACTAATGAATAAACTAAAATTATTTGGGGAGGTGGGGAACGAACGATCAACCAAACCATAGCTTAAAAATTCTCCTAAAAAAAAATCCAGATAAAATAAAAAAATCTAAATTAAATAGAAGTAGTCATTCAAAACCACACTTAAAACAATTCTGTATTATTAGCTACTATTTAAAGAATAACAATATTATGACAGTTCATAGAAAACGTATAGGATTTAAAAGACTACAAGTACACAGCGTGGTATAAAAGCCTTTGTACTCCTTTGACTTTTATTGACCTACATGTCAACTTACTCCTCCCCAAGCATTACAACCGTAGGTGAAAAAATCAAAGCAAGCCTCCTAGAAATGGATAAATCCAAGAGCTAAAGTGCAATGCAATTGTTATCTAGAAATTCACCAGCAATACAAAAGGTGATCCACTTAAATCAAGTTCCTTTCCTGAAAATATATTAAACCTATATTTCAAAGAAGAAGTAACATTATTTTATATTTAATTAAAATCCGACAATGCACTGACATCTTAATGTTCTAAGTAAAGCATTAATAAATTTATTCGTGTTTTAATAAAATCTAACTGGTTTGTAAACTGTCTTTCACAGTAGCTGAAGATCTACATGAAACTAGAGACCTTGGATATGCAATAAAAAAATACTAAATTTTTCAGTAACAGTATAATAAACCGTTCCACAGTACTCGGTCATAGCTGTCTTTAGTAATACAGTCAGAAATACGTATTTTAAACATTCGCTACTCTTTCATGTGGAAAAGGATTTAAGAAAGAGTAACGGTGAATACCTTCAATAACGGTGCTTTCACATCATTCACCAAACGTTGAACAGATATGTCCTTCAAACCAAGCTACTTGTATGTGATTAACACTAATTATTATTTAATTTTTTTTAAATACCCAGCAAACCTACTTTCATTTAGAGAAGCAAAATGGCCTCTTCTCCTGTCTCTTAGCACCTGCACTGTAATATAAAGCAGTCCTAAAAATGACTGCTGTCAGACATGGTTCAATTTTAACAGGTTTTTAAAAAGCTATCTCTAAATAAACTCATTAAATGACTGTAATATCTTTGTTAAGAGACCGCCAAATGTTTCATAAAGGACATTAGCCATTAGTCATGTTAGACGTCCAAAACACGTATTTTAGTAAACACAAGCAAAGATTAAAAAAATTTATTAAAAATACGTGCCGTAATTCTATAAGAAACACCAGTATTGTCTATGAAGATCACTGCAAAGGCAATAATTAATTGGAATACAAAGACCAGAGGAAGGAACGAAGAACGATTTATTTTCCAAAACGGAAAAAATATGCATCCTTGAAAGCTGATGGATTCTTACTAGAATTGAAATAAACAGCAGCTCTTCGACTCAAAGGCAACCGCATTTTGTTCCCCGATTTACATGTCATTCTTATGGCAGCAATGTTCAAATGACTGTATGGGGACATTCAAACTACAAAGAAAAGCCCCGTAAAAAGGCCAAAGTTTTTGCTATTCAGACTCTTCAGATTTTCCTAATAGCTGCAGTAATTTCCAAGTTTTGACATAGGACCTGTAGTAGCATTGTATATCCCGTTGCAAATACAAAGCACAACCAAACTTTGGGCTCCAATCTTTGGCAGAAACGACCCACTACAGAACTAAACAGAGAGGGATACTTACAAGGCACCTCCCAGATTCTCTGAATTTGCTTAAGTTCGTCCCTTTACCTATGTATTCAGTGTTACACAGAGCAATACAATAATCATCAAGAACGCTGGCGTTTTTTAATGCAAGTGCTGTGCCTTTGTACGCAAACACAACATCAGGAAAGCAACTTTGAAAAGGCACTAGCAAAGAGCTATATAGTTAAGATGCATCTTGGGCCAAAGGAAACAAATCCAAAGATAAAATCCAGTCCCTGCTAAGGGACAACCAAAGTCTTTGTTCACTCTTACAATAAAGCGGAGAATAAAGGGCAAGGTTTAATTTTTCAGAAGCCTCTTGAATATCCTCTTCCCAAGCGTTCTCACAAAAGCGTCTCCCGTTTTCCTTGGAAAACCATAATGGTGGAAATGGAGAAACGAGTCCTGGCTCTGCAAAATATCCCTCATCCTCCCCCAACAAGCCGTTTGTTTTCCAACAGACTTCACTTAAGCCAGATTTCGACAGAGGCTGAGTTGTCCAAAGGTAACGACAGCAAAAAAAATATTAATTTAAAAATAAAATACTCACTTTCACTTAGCTACATTATAGTTGCCAGTAAGAGACACAGCCTACTAGTCTACAGGAAAGTAAAGTGAAAATGCCTCAATGTCAGAGTCTTACATCTCATAGGGAAGGCGGTGGTGCGTGGAAAACACATGTCGTTAAACATGCCTTACCAAAATGGCCAGTTTTGGTATCAAATAATCCATGCAGGATAAGTAATTCTAATGCTGATTAGAAAAGATTATTTTCTGAATACTCTTTAAACTACAAAATCACCTTAAACTTTTAAATATTGCCATTACTGGCCTTTTTAATATAGGCTCTTAGGAAAATATACCATGTCATCCTTACAAAATATATTGAAAAAATGCAGTAAGATGTTTTTTGAACTGAAAACTCATAAGGATCATTTTCCATGCTGACAGTGCGCATTTCATCCAGAAGTTTGAAGAGTCAAATGCTACCCCAGCTGGGGGTTATTCTGCCAAATGGCTTCCAACAGTGACCATAGAGATGGAGGATGGGAGGGGTGCATGTGTGTGTAGGAAAATAAACGTGATGGCAAGCAACCCCAAACCCACATCATCTTACAAACACCCGACATTCGTAGCCAAACACACAATGCAAATCTAGAATACAAAACTGAAACAAAAAGACACAAACAAAATCAAATAAAGCCATTTGTGAGTTACCTGCCGAGATTTAAAACAAAAAAAGCATATGAATGAAGCAGATATAATTCATATGGATTTGTCCAGGAAGAAGAAAAGGAGGGGTGAGTGTCAGGGCTGGGGGGGGGGGAGAAGAACAGATACCTTTTTTTCTTAAACAAATCCATCATGAAAGAAAATGAGACAAGATTATAAACAGGCCGAGTTATAGCGCACCATGGGATTTTTAATCTGGCTACCTGTGGTTTTTGCAGTTAAAGCCCTATTCAGCAGTGGGAAGGGAGGGGGGAAAGCGGAAAAAAAAAAAAAGAAAAACAAAATCACGTTTATGTGCCAGTTTCGCAAATGCTCACGCAGCGTGCATCACCAACAATGCTGGCAAACAGGAAACACGAATTATTAGCATTTTCTAATAAGCGTACACCTTCCAAACATTATTGATCATTACCTGTCCGTCTCGTTTCCTGCATTCTTGAGTTTTACTCTCGTGCTCTGCCATGGCAGCGCGAAGCTGTTTTTCCAGTTTCTCGATTTCCCGTTCATGGTCTCGGACCAGGCAGTCCTTCTCTGCGTTGTGCTGCTGGAATAGGTGCGTCTTCTCCTGTTCATGCTCCAGCTTCAGCTCCACTATCTGATTGGACAGTGAGGAGTACAGTTCATCAACAGAACATCCTTGTCGTCATGACAACTCGTCTACAGCTTAATTTTCCCCTTAATTTCATCAAGTTGGCAATTTTATTTTTACGTCACTATTACCTCACCTTTTAAAAAGCCACCGTTAGCGTGACAGAATTCCTCCAGACAATTCCAACAATGGAGACAACCGAGCAAATCCAGCGCATCCTTAACCAATTTGTTGGTACAAATGTCGGAGTGTACAAAAAAAAAAAATTTGCATTGTCGCATTCTGTGTACAGTCCCCCCGTATCCTGCTGCTGCTCAGCAGCAGGGCTGAGGATCCTAAATGGTTAACAGGCAGCCTGCTCTCCCCTTTGCTTAAGTATACACACACAATTCCCCCACCTCAGCAATTAAATCTTTTAAAGATTTCTTTATGATTTCCAAAGCGAAAGCTCTTCCTTCAATATTCCGCCACGCCGTTGTATATACAGTTGTCTTTTTTTTAATTAAAAAAAAAAGAAAATTACAAAAAACAAAGCTCTATTATCCTGTTGTCAGCTACGCTATCCCAACATAAACAGATGTATGTGTTCCAGAAGGGCACCTGCTGTGCTGCAAGCTTGCACCATGATTTCATAAGAAGCCCTCTATTCTCAGGATCCTTTCCCAGTCCTCATCACACTGGATGCTGTGACCTTGGCCAGTCTTAGCCTCTCCCCGCTAGACTGAATGGCAGCCCGAGACCAAGGGCCTGGTTGCCGCAGCTTTGATACTAATCCTCCCCGCCTGCGCACAATGGCACCCTACCTGGCCTGCACACTGGAGCAGCCAGGCTGCCTTTGAAGCAGGTGATGAATAGGGACGGCAGGAAGCCGCTTCCCCACTGAACTCCGGGCCACACAGCTGCTAAGAACAGTCACTTGGATTTTTCTTCAGTTTTGGTGGATTTCGGAGAGGGAGGGGGGAGGGAAAAAAAAATAAAAATGCTCTTATCGTGAATATGGTGGGTTATTTTCAGCGTGAGAAAAAAAGCCAACGGGAGGAGCCGGCTGTGTGTGCGTCGAGAGCGCCCCGGCACCTTATCTTAAAGCTGTAGCATTCAATTCTGGGATAATATTATAGCTGTTCGCGTGGCTTTCGGGTTTAAAATTTGAAGCGAAGTAAAAAATCCCCCACATTTTCTCAAACTACGGATCACCGTATACCGAGTTTAAAAGTAAAACACGTCATCCGTGCTGCAGCCAGAAGCATTCTTCTGAAAACGAAGCGAGTAGAACAGATGCAATATTCTACGGTTTAATGTATCTACATTACTTAATAACACTAAAGAGCTCATTAACAGAGGAGCCTGAAGTCCCTGAAGGAGTTAACCCCCCAGGAGGTACACATTATCTGTACTGGGCCCAAGATCCTTGCACAAAGTTCCTTAAGTCTGGTTTTTGCCCAAGGCCTGGGTACAAAACTGGCGTCTTTTCAGATGTTATCGGTGTCCTTAGCGTGCCTAAACGAAAGGATTCTTCCTCCCTAAAACAATCATAAAGGCTTTACCTGAGTTATAAGAAAAAATATTTAGCGGTTTTTCATAAATCAAATCTGATTAAAAAGAAATCATGTCACCAAGAGAGGTCTTTTTATTCAAACATTTTCTTTTGTTAATTACTGGATTTCAGCTGGTTGTGCCATGTAAGGCCTGGGGTAAGACAGTGTGCTGGGGGGAACTTCAGTTATTCAGGTTTTCACTTTTTTAGCTGAAGACAAGAAAGGGCAGCAGGCAGGGAATGTGTGCTGGACTGGGCCAAGGGACAGATCCTGCTTCTTCAGCCAGTTACACGATACACGTGTACCTCATCAGTCTACCCAACCAAAGTAATTACAGTTTTATTCAGTAATCTCGTCACCTACAGCACTTACGTTATAGACAACTTTTTTGAATGTAAGAGGTGGAAAGAGCTAAAAGGGATGGGTCCTTCTGTGTGCAGGAGGGGTGTCCCCCCAGTCTGCTACATAGAAACAGAAAGGCAGTGGGAGGGGAGGTGTTCTGTAAAAGTTGAAGAAAAACCCTCTCACCACTTAAAGTATTCCCCATGATGGTTTTGTTTTGCTTTTTCGAGGTTTCTGGCAGGGAGCAGAGGTGGAGAGAGAGGAGAGGAGAGAAAGGATGGGGACCAGAGCATTTTTCTTCCCTCAAGTTCAAAGACCTAGAACACCCAGCTTCCCTAATGATTATTAACAAGTACTCCACAGCCGTAACCAACAAAACTTGCGTTCCTGTACAAATAACGCGCCGTGACTGAGTGGCTATTTGACTGCACCGGTGAACACTCGCCGAATCTCCTGTTCTCCTCGGAACTGCTGCCAAGCACTAAGGTTTCTCTTCCACTCCTCCCTCTCATTCTTGTATTGTTGTTGGGGGGTTTTTTAAAGGAAAAAGAATTAACGTGTACCAACAAAAGGAAAAAACCCCACCCATGCTGGTTTTCAGCAACAACAGGAGTTCTTCATCACATGAAGCTGCATGAAAACTGTATCAATTCTTCAGAAATCACTATGGATTCTGTCTCTTCTTTGAGGTAGAGAGCACCTTTATGAATGACATAACAAAACCACCTCCTTTAAAAATTGTACCGTGTCGAAATCATTCTGCATCTACCCCTAGATGCGGAGCGCTTCATCAGACTACATTAAAATGTCCACTGAACTCCAGTACCTAAGTGTCTAGAACACAGACGGGTTTAGGTGCTACACGTTTCAGACAGACAACCAACACGATATTCACAATGGGAATTAGGGGCAACACTGAAAAGATACATTCATTAAATAATAGTGTGCACCCTATTGCCACAATCACACCGTGTCCTTTGTGGCTTAGATGCTTCCTCATTTTGCTCTCTCAAATATGAGATTCTCTAATTCTCTCCTCCACATAACTGTTCCTACCTCCAGCCACGGCCTGGATGCTAAACTGAGCAGGATTGTCTGACCCCATACAGCTGTTCTTACCATGAAACACTGTTATTACCAAGTAACACATGTATTTTAAAATTATGACCTCCTCTTAGATGAATTCTTCATTTTTTAATTCTTTCTGCACGGGTATGACAGAGCCATATTCAAAGCAACAGCCAACAGCTGACATTACTAAGCCATCACCAGAATTACACCACTTATTTTTAAATTTCTGCTTTTAACTGAAGTTCAACACAATTTACTTGTTCTTGCAGAGAAGAGAAAAGAGAAGACAAAAAGCTAAAAGCAGATGAATCCACGAACCGTGACCATCTTTTGCTATTCACTAGCATAGAGACACAGACACACGCAGACTGCCAAACAAATGTGGCAACGTAGACCACGTGCCCACCCTACGCAGGACACTGACAACCACAGCTGCTGCTGAACGATTGCCTTCTAACGCAGGCAGACTTATCTGCACCTAAATGTGGAGGTGCTTTAGAACAACCTGCTGAAAACCGAGACAACCGAACAAAGACTTAAAGAGAAATCCTGCTGCTGGTAGCGCGGGTTCAGTTTGTACATCTGAAGAGCAAAGATCTACAGTTAACAGCCTGCTGACTGCAGAAGATATTTTCAGAAGCCCAGTACTTGTAACACAATCAACATCAGCAAATACTTTTTTTAAGTCCCTAGTATAGACAAGACCATCTACTATCCAGTTTTTGCTTTTACATCACGCACTAAGTTTAGACTTTTCAATTTTAGAACAATTTCGTCTTGTTCTCAAGAACAAGCATGCCTTTGAAATTCTTTTTATGGTCCCCAAAGGAGGGAAAGGAAATTAGTTCGCTCACTACCTCTTTGAAAAATGTAGCTGCTACAATCAATATTCGACACCAAAGTATGAAAATTCATGTAAATTTATGTCCACAATTCCAGAAATATTGTAAGTAACACCTATATAAAATATAGTTTTGCATGGCAGGGTGATTTTATTAGTGTTATTCTGGCACAACTGAACTTCTGAGGGCTGGAGAAGCCACCAATAAGTTACACACGTCACGGCAAAGAACCGAGCTAAACTTACTTGTGCAGCATGCATATAGCACATCCGTTTTGCAGCATTCCAGAGTGTTTGTAAATCAGGTGTCTTCATTATGCTCTGCTCGAAACCAGCCCTAACCTCTGCCCAGCGCAGCATACAGCACGTGACCTATCCCCAAATAACAACTCCGGTAAAATCTAGCATTTTCTGTTTCCTAAGCCTATAAATAAACGTGCATGTTTCATGAGGATATGGGGATTACTCATCTCCGCAAATACACTGCTTCTGAAAGTAATCTGATATAACAGGCTGGAGGATCGAGTATTAATCATGCTGGGCTCTGGCTTAGCATAACTTTGGGCAGAAAAGAGGAATCTTGACTGCAAGGCAAGCAAGCATACCAGAACTACTTTGCAGCAGATAAATTAACTGGATTTTAAAAGCACACATTTTTTTGAGATTTTGCTATAATTTGGAACACAAATTACTCCCAAGATAAAAGGGCTGTAATGAGCCAAGGGCAAATGGGACAGTGAAAAACACATCAGTGCAGAACCACGTATTCCCACCGAAGTAGTTAATACATATAAGGGTAACATACATGCATAGAGAATGCATTTTACTCTGTATTTCATTGCAGGCTGCAATAATTTAATTGGCGTAACTGTGTTTCCTGTTATACTTCACCTTATAATCAACTGCTAATAACTGTATTTCAACTGCAAGAAATTCTCCAAAAAAGACAAGCCGGTCTATTGAGAGCATAAAATTATAGACATGATCTGTAAATTTTTACTTAAAAGGCCTTCCAGAATTTTACTATTTTATAGTATGGGCACCACAAACCTCACCTCAGTCCTCCTATCTTCCCAATCCTCCTGCCATGAGTAAATTTGTTTTTAAATCACCAACATAGTGGAAATGAAGTTGCATCCCTGTGATTAAACCACACTTCGCGCCGTGATGAACGCCCGGAGGTCCCGCTCCCCTCCCAGCCCACCTGCTCCGGTAAAGCTGATGGGGTCTGCAAACAGAAAGATTTCTTTCAAACTGATATACCTCTAGTCACTGCAAAAGCCTTTTCGCAGCAGGCTCTCGTACAGAATTTACTGTATATAGTCTTTGTTTAGGGATTCAGAGTTTATCCAAAGACCTTCTTTGAACACCGAGAACCGACTTCACAGGCATTTGCAGGCTGACTGCTATTTACTGCAGGCACCAATTTATGTTCCTGGAATCGTCTCCCCTCTCCCTCCTCCCCTCAAAGCTGATTCTGTTGACTATACAGGGAGCTCGGGCTTTTAACTCTGAATCACACACAAGTTAGATGCCTGAAGGAGACAGTGTAAATACCCATCTGTTTGGTTAACAATTCTGTAAACAGCAATGGTACAGCGAGAAGATTTCCACCCGCTCTACTTGGAGGTTAAATTCATATCCTTTTCCCATTTGTGAGTTTTAGCTATATCAAAGTGAAAAGTTGATGTTGATGATTGAAGAAACTATTCCACAGATATTCTGCGCAAACGGTATTCGTCTGTGTGTTAGGATGGTTCAAAGGAAACATTTATGCATCCTAAATTAATTTATTAAATGAAATTTATGCAGCTTGTTGCTGATGACATGAAAAATTTAGAGCCTCTCCTAACGCGCTCATTTGGCTTCCATGCAAGAACAGTCTGTATTTCAATTATCTTCAACTATAGACAAAGACGAGAGGAACAAAGCTTTTTACAAAGACTGAGTCCTTATAACTGAAGTAGCATACTAAAAATGGATCGTGAATCTCTGACTATAACTGGACTGTTTTAAAGTACAGCTAAGAAATGCCTGGAACATTAGTCTGTCTGAGGAATACCGTATTTCAAGCACATCTCTGTGAATGTTGTCTTCACTTTAAGTGTGTAACAGATCGGTGAAAAAGAAGCTAGAAGAAACAGAAAAGGAAGAATGAGGCCAGAAGAAAAGCTAGGACGTAACTGCAGTGGCAGGAACTCTTAATTGAGAAAAGGTACAGGGACGAAGCAAGCTGAATGTTAAGCTTGTTATCTCCATTAGCGTGGCCAGCTGAAAGTCTACGAAGGCTTGAGCATGACACTGGAGTCAGAGCTTAAGGTGCACATATCGTGATTGTGTCTTGTGACAGGACTGATGATGTTTGTAGCAGTTCTGAAGACAAGACCACCAGCTGGAAGATTAATTGAGCTACAAGTAATACGTCAAATAAACACAACCGGACAGTAAACTCAACACGTCCAATGTAGAAGAAGCATTTCATCCTCCCCACTTCCTACCTTAGAAAGGCAGAGTGGTCATGGTTAAAGCCGGAGGGAATAAGGAATGCTAGCTCCTGAAGAGCCAGCTCATGGCCCTCGTCCACCCTCCAACTGACCCCTTCTGCAGGACTTGCCTCTCCAGTGCTCTCGATCCACGGGATTAAATGACACTTCCCAGCCTAAATAGCTCTAGGCTCCATTGCACTGGCTTTTCACAGCCACTCACAAATTCTTTTCATGGACAGAACTTATTTCTCCTGAGGAGCTTCCTTTCCAAGTCCCATCCCCAAGCCACAGCAGTTTCTTAGTTTAAAGCTTAATCCCCACTTTTTACTCTATTCCTTACCTATGCTATATTTGCCCCTCTCTCATGAGGTCGCAGCCTTTACACCACTCTTTTACACACAAACCGTTCTGGCTCCGGACGTGGAAATTCTCAGTGAGACCCTTCAGAACATTTAGCTGCTGAACTCTTGAACATCTGAACTAAACAATGTTTAATACCTAAATATACGTGAGTAGATCTTCAAGAGTAAAACATAAAAACACACCCAGGTCAAAAATACCCTGCCTTCAGATAAAAACATACCCAGGTCAAAAAACACTCTACCTCCAGGATTTCAAGGAATTATCTCTACAATTTTAAGCAAAATCAAAACATCATCATCACAGCCTTGATCATCCAAACACTGGTGAAATCTCTCGGCACAAAGTTAAACAGCTAAAAATCAGCAGGGGAGATGCCCAACCATTAAATGTTAATCTAAATAACACTTTGGACACTTTGGAATATTTTTAAGCAAGTGAGCATGAGATTGTGCTTGGAACCTTAATATTAAGTGGTGCTGCTAGCACTGAATAAGGTGTTTGTTATTAAATATATACACTTATGTATAAAAACCACAGTTGTGATTACAGAATTCCTATTTTACCTGAGAGAACCTCTTTTTTTTTTTTTAAATTAATATCACTAGAAAGTTATAAAAGACAAGACATACAGAAAAAATCTAAAGAATACTCTTCCTCTCCTCTTAATAACATTTTCCTCTGCTCCAGCACACTGCTAAAATGAGAACAATCTCCCAACACTACCTCAGACACTTGTCCTTGCTCCTGGAAGGTAAGATTACAGCCATGCTTTTTTCACTTTTAACCAGCTGATTCTGTGCTCTTTACCTCTTTTTCTTTAACATAAAAGGCATATTTAAGCTCACCCACACCTTTGTCTTGCTCCCACCTTAGAAATGCAAGCTATTTCTCTCATCTATAACATGATTTCAAAGTGATTTTGTTAAATACCCAGTAAAATATTTCTGAAGGTGTTCTGTTTCCTTCCTATTTCACTAAATGGGACAAGACAACTCTAATTATTACTTCACAAGTTTTATAGAAGTCAGAACCCAACAATAAACATTGCAAGAGAGGATTTCCTGAGATACGGGGAGATTCTTCAGCTATCACGTAACAGCTTTCCACTTTGCTATGGAAGCATGAATAATCATTATTTTAAAAGGGAACAGTTTAAGAAAAGTTTAAGAAAAGACGAACTAAAACAAAAGGCTTATTTATACATTCAAGTTGGCATCTAATCTCAGAAAGTATGTCCATAACTCCGCAAGTAACACCATCCTGCTATCATAATAATTCATCAACTTTTTCATAGTGTGTTCTCCCTACTAGGAAAATGAAATTTCATAGACTTTGGCTCTCTTAATAATCTTGCATCTCAATTTTTTCATACTCACTCACTTCAGCAACTATTCATAGAAAAAAATTGGTGTAACAGTGATCATAGTGATCTATTATTGTATTTTGTTTTAAAAGAGGGTAAGCTAATGCCATTTAAACATTAAGATCTCCAAAAATTCACTGGAAGTGTTCAATTCATGACAATTTACGAAAATCTGCTTCAAACGAAGGTCAGTATGCACTTGACTCTGCTGTGAAACGTCCCTGCGTGAAGCCCTGTTCCATCACAAGCGTTCTGCCTTGGTACCACAGCTCATCCTGAGACACGTGCTCTCAGAAACTGCCCAACCAATATGGGGAAAAAAGCAAATTCATTAACTTTTCTGTCAAATTTGCCTGCCTAAAAATCTATTAGTGAAAAGTTTAGGCGCATGCTCTTTCAAATATTTGGGCTTGTGGAAAATTATTTCAGCGGAACCACTTCCCAGGTATTTTGAGCTGAACTGAGGATGTAATTAGAAAGCACGAGGGGAAAAAAAAAAAAGAAAAAAGAAAAAAAAGGAGGGAGTGCAAAAAACCAAACAACCTTTTTTCCTGTGCTGACGGTGCCATAAAGCCCAACTATAGATACTGCAACCATTTCAAAGGCAGGAAAGGCTGAGGCCTTCGCTGTGGTGTCCACTGGCTTTGAAGTGCCGAAAGCAGCTGCTCCCAGCAGATAGGAACTGTGGTGCTGCTGGAGTTATTTTTTTCTTCAAAATATACTTTCAAATCTAACAGCTGCAAGTAGAACAAAGTTGAGCTAAAGTATATTTAAAGAAAAAAAAAAGCCACCAGTTTCTCTCTAAGAGCGTTCTCAGTGGATACTTCAAAAGAAAGTGGCACTGAATTAGATGAAGCTGGAACCAGGAGTGACACGTGACAGCTGAAACCAAATACTGCAAGATCCAAAATTTCTTCTTTGCTTCATTAATGGATTCAAATTGATTTGAAAAGTTAAAAAAAAAAACCCAACCAACTGCCATGGTTCGGTATGGTTTTTTTCCTAATACTTTTTCAAGGAAAATTAAAAAAAGTTATATATCTCAATATATATCAGGTTCTTTATTGAGATAAACATCAGATAAATATCAATATATAATACATCGGTATACCCAACCTGCAGGCAAAGCAATCTTTCAGCCTCACAACGAACAGTCCGTGCTTACAGCAGTAATCTCTTCAAAATCAACATTCAAGGAGAGTCCTGTGAAGCACAGGCAACCATTCACATAAACCAGAGAGGTAAAACCACAGCTCTCAAGTTCCTACGCTTCCAAGATGTTTCTCAGCTTGGGGAACAACACATCAGTTCACTTGGTTCTTCATTACCAGCTTGATTAAATTTACGGGCAACTGAATTGTCCAGTATGCTGCCAGTGCTACCTCGGCCACTCACCACGCCAACCTTCCCAAAATACATCTGAAGGTCAATTTTCCTTCCCTTCGTGTATACGTTCCATTTCACAATTAGATTCAGACACTTAAGGCAGAACATCTCAAAGCCATCACTACATTTCTCAGGTAACTAAAGTAGTAATTTTTTCAGTTTGGTGTCTTTTTCGCGGCTTCAAGTCTGCTAGAGCCCTGCTGAAATGCACCGCCAATTCAAATTTGCTGCTGTGTTTGAACAGTTTAAATCAGTCTATTCCTCTCTGGGTAAAAATCAAAGAAATACACAGTAAAACAAAGCAAGGAAAAGTCTGCTTTAAAAGTCATTTAGAAGTTCTGAAGCGTAAATAGAGTAATACAGAGAGACAGAAGTTGAAATTACTGAACGGAAATATTAAGAGTGGAAGAACTGAGCTCATAGCGCCCTGTGGCTGGGCTGAAGGAGCCTTGTACTGCAGAAATGGCAGTACAAAAAGAACGTCGTTTCCAATGATAACCCATTGCAATCTGCAGGAAGGGTCACATATTTTTCATGTTCGCAAGCTTTCAAGGAACATTCCAAATGAAGTACAAAGAGAAATTTTTTAAAAGGGCATAAACAGGATTCCTCTGAAAATTCTTCTGAGGCTCTCATTGTTTAGCTTTTTAGTGCTGAAACCCTTTCCTTGGGTTTCTGTGATGTTTCATAAAGTCTAGCTGTTCTTTCTTACAGTAAAAAGTAGTTATCCTAAATAAAATAAAAGTCAAGAAGTAAACATCTCCTCTTACTGGAAAATGCTTTCACTGCTGGTTACCGCAATGTCAACACTGTTACAGAATGCCAATGTAAAAAGATTCGCCAAAGAAGTACTACATTAATTTCATGCTATTCGGAGTTTTTTTGATCCAGTGTCTAGAAGGTCTGAATATAATAGGCATGATGATACAAGAAAAAAAAAAATTAAAACACCCCCAAAGCCCCACATGACACTACTAGGCATTATCGTTTTCCTTTAGTGTGCAAAGCCACCCAAGTATTTGGCAGCAGACTGTACCTATGGCTTGCTGGCTCTTACCACGTATACTGAAAGAAAGAAAAAATTACCGTTGGTAAGTAGGAATAGAAACATCGTAAAATCTGGCAAACTGCAGCTTAGCATTTATCTCTATATACGTATAACCAGAGATTATACTAAATCACAACAGAGAAGTAGAATTCTTACTGCTCTTTTGGCAAATGAGGTCATCTGTAGGACAAAATCCACAGAACAAACCCCCCCAATACCTCTGCAACCTGGGCCGTTCCTGAATCCTTACAGAGAAGAATCATAAATGATACCGCCCAGTGAAACAAAACGCCTGTGGAGATGTATCTATTACATGGGACAGTTTCTCACCCTTTGTCAGGTGACAACCCAATCAGTAATGTTGACAAGACTGAATGAGGATAAGGAAAATACTTCGATCCGAACCAACCAGCTCTCTTCGATTCAAATCTAAGTCGAGAGCCATGCACAAACCAGACTATTGTTCCTCCCAAGCACTGGTGAAGGTCTCTCTCAACACCTACCAAAGCGATCCCATTCCTTAATTAGTTGAAAAAGCCCCTTCCAGATGGACCAGAGCAGGTCTCATACCACGAGCCAACTGCAGGATTTCATTCTGTTACAAGCACAGAAGAAAACCAGAAGTGAAACCACATTTCCCTGGTGAAAACGTAAGTTTATACCCACGCAAAAACGTTGATAAGAGAGAAGTTCAAGCTTACAGTCTAACCGTACCATTGTTATAAAGTAATTAAAAAAAGTTTCAATCCTTTAAGAGGTGTCACCAAACAAATGCCACTTAGTTTCATGACAAACGCAAGTGCTCGATGGGCTGCTCCAGCTGCGTAGCTCTCAAGCCTGTATCATGCAATAATTTGTCTGCTTCTATTTCTGTTTTTGCCCTTTACACTTCACAACACTACTGAACTCAAGTTTCTTGTCTCCACCCAAATGTTTCCTGAATATTTCCCAACCCTGAAATTACATTACAATAAAGAAAATCACTATTAGTGGGCCAAAATAAGCATTCATATGAACACTCCCCACGTTAAAAACGATAAAAAGAACAAAAAGCTGTTTCTTGACAAGAAGAAAAACAAATAACACATTAAATAATTTAATCTGGCCATTATGAAAATAGGTGTTGCCACCTGTAAGCCTCGGAAACAATTTGAAAGAGTCAGACGTACAAAGGACTGCAAAGAGGAAATAATAATATTTTCTATGTAGACTCTTCCCAGTCCATCCCCCATTGCATAAATTCTGCATACCTATACATTTTGCCTTTATACACGGAAGAGCACCGCACAGCGAGAACAGGATAAAGCCTGCGACAGGAACTGACCTACACCTGCATGAAAAGACGTTCCTCCTCCCCTTCACTTCAAGGAGCAAATCCACTGACCTGCTGCTCGTATCTTTGCTTGAGCTCTTCCAATTGCCAGGAGAATTCTTTGGATTGCTTTTCCCGCAGTGATTTTGATCTGCTTAGATCTGCTTCAACCTTTTCCATCTACATGGTAAAAGAAAGGGAATACTTAATTTTTTTTTAGAAAGGCATAGCTTGAAATGTTCTGATGTTTCTAGTTGTTTGCAAACCATCAAAGCGGCAAATGTAACTTGCTGAGAATAAGAACGCTATCTGTATGCAGCGAAAATGAATATTCAGTTACTACAGGATTATTAGTTAGTGAAGGACACAGTGATCACCTATACCATGCCGCTCCCTCATTACAAAGCATTCACTCAGGTTTTCACTCAACAGTGGTGAACATCCCATCAAAATTAAGCTAATATTTTTTCTAAACATATTTAAGACTCAAATATGTTCACTCAATATATTGCCTGTGGAAATTCAGGGGAAAAGCTGTGTGAGCCAGTGCACAAACTACACATTTAAAGTAAGTTTACATTAAATCAGTAAAATAACTTAAAACTGAATTATTTGACTGCAAGTAAAGTTCTCTGAAGATAGTCATCACCTATGAATAATGAGTCCCACAGATTCCAGCACACAGCGTCAAGGAAGCCATTTCATAACTCAATTAACAAAGGCTTTTGTATCAAAAACACAACTGTTGGCTGTACATCAGGCACATTTTCAGGGGAATGTGTATATATATATATTATATATATATTTTATATATATTACTATGCTGCAGAGCATACTCATCAATTACTTCTAGATCTAGGTCCCAACACAAGCAGCGAAAAAACCGTCTCCCTAAAGAAGAGAGAAAAGGGGTGTAGCTGTCGGGAGGACCAGTGCTGCCACGAGCCCATCTGCTGTACCAAAAGAAGAAACACATGAATTCCTGAACCACAAGCCAAAATCCTGTTTGGCCTTAGGGAGTGCTCCGTCTTCAACAGATGTCTTTGCCAATCGGCCTGGACATCACTTCTAAGCCAGGGAAACAGGAGAAAAGGCAATACTCGGTGGGAAAAGCATTTTATTGGAAAATACTGCAGCAAGAGAGGAAGATATAAGGCTAGGAATTGTTTGCCAGATAGAAAGTGGAAAAACACAACAGAAAGGAACAAGTTATCCTTCCAGTAGTTCTTCACCCTCACTGCTGCTATCTGCTATTAAAAAAGGGACTTCAGTAAATATTTCATGAATAATTTCTTCCACCTCCAAACTTACTCAAATTGCATGTCCATAGCCATACTTTACTCAGCTCAATAAAAACCAGAAAAATAAAAGATCTTGTTACTTTAATAAAGGATTTTTATTCGTAAGAGAATGAAAATATTCTAAAAAGTGAAATAGTAAAAACATATGCAAAGATGCTTTAACTCTACTAGCTTTTATGCTTTAATCATAAGGTCAGATTCACATATTTCCTACAAGTGCAATGAGGGTTCTTGATCATTATTTGTCAAACCCAAGAAACACTACAGCTAAAGTACCATGACATCGTTTATCTATTGTTTCTCTTTTTACTAGTTACTAGTAGAAAAAAATTCAGATCTTACAGTTAAAAATGTACCACTCGCCCATCGATGTGCATCAGGTGACTCTTAATAATCACAAGCTTGTCAAAGCAGGAAGCAGATGGCGAACAAAAAAAAAAACCACTGAGCCAAACTAATGAATCAAATATTGATTACAAGAACTGAAAATGCCACACTCCATTCTACTTATCTCCATAATTAACTTTACCACACACCAAAAAATGGTTTAGAAGCCTACTATTTCTGGAGTAGTTAGAAATGCAGTGTTGCTATAGCCACTACAGTTTTTGCTTTGTAAGTAATACATTCCCCCAAACTGCAAAAAACAGAGTTTTCCAATATGTTACAATCCAATGGGTGATTTATCTAAAGAGTATGTGTGTGCAGAACAATGAGAAAGGACAAAGCCATGAAAAGAGCTTCAGCAGTGTTTCTTTGATGTATTTCCTTGAACCTCGGTTCCTGTAGAACAGTACTGCACCTTAACAGTATCATTTACTACTTCTATATTTTAGCATGCAAGTAGGGACAGAATAAACCCATGGCTGATTCTTGGAGTACAGTAAAATTTATTTTCAAAATTTCCCAGAACACAGCAATATTCTAAAAGAAATTAGCAGTCATTTTTAAATTACAATTTACTATAAGTTTTCAAAGTTCTTTTGCACATTTTTATTGTTTTGGATTGGTTTTGTTTGCTGGGGTTTTTAAGTGAATGAAACTATTACTAGTCTAGAAAGACTTAGACTCTATCCTTCTCGGAGTAGAAATAAGATATCATTTTAAATGACCGTGAAGAAGTTGGAGGAGAGTGTCACAGCACAGAAATTGAAGGGCTTTGTTGTATTGCCCTCCTGGGTCTAGTTTGCAGAACAAATCTTGCTTTTGTAAGTTTGTTCTTGCTTTTTTCATTTCCAAATTATATTACTTGCTGTCTGCATGAGTCTTGAAAACATCAGCAATGATTTTCTTAATTTCTCACTTTTGTTGAGGATTTCCAGAAAAAAAACTTCACGAGAACAACAAAAAGAGAATTTGTTAAATTATAAGCCAGCACCCTTAGAAATCCATTACAGTCTCAGATTGCAGCGTCCTACTGTCAACAGTGAGGTTCGGATACGATAGGTGAAGTTGGAAAACGGAGCGTATGGTCAGGTAGAATTACAAGCTTGAGTTCTGTATTCAGATTTCAACCACATGAGCAAGTTAAGGAAAGACTCCCTTCTCTCCCCTTCTTCTTGATCACCTGTCACTTGTTCCTTATTTCACTCACCATGCAGCATTTGTAAAATCCCAGGGACACCGGTTTAACTACTGTTTGCTCCATAAGGAATTGAAGACACTGAAATCTTTTTACATAAATTCCTCCTACTAATTTTCAGGGATGGAAAAATGGGTGTTTCTGTCCTCTGCCCAGGACTGCCAGCAGCGACGATGGCTCTGCCACTGTTTAGGTTCAAACTGATTACAAGACCTCATTAACGGAAGACATAGTTGTCCCGAAAAGAGTAGGAAGAGACACACACTTAAGTGGAAAATTACAAACGTTGTTCCATAGGGGTGTATAAACTAACACTTTATTCTCTTACTCCTGAAAAACCCCTAATCAGTATCATAACCGCAGATATCTTTATAACAATGACAATTCTGGCTTTGTCAGAAAGATGAAACAGCTGCTAACATCCCTTTTTGACTTGCTGGCAAAGACACTACATTGTGAAAGATTTTGATGTAGCACTCTCAAGTGAAGCATGTTTCTGGCATTATAAGATCAGAATATGCTATCCTACTGAGACAGAGTTTCAGAAAGGCTGGCATTGTGACCTTCTCACCTGCTGTTTCATTTCAGCATAGACTTTTTCTGAGTTCAGCTCCACCTGCCGCTTAAACTCCTCCAGGGCAGCATCTGCCTGCTGGGCCTGCAGCCTCTGTACCTCTGTCACCCGCGTCAGCTGCTCCTCCTTCTCCCTAGAAAGTCACAGAAAATTTTCAGAGTTCAAGTATCAAATGAAAGAACAAGTGTGCTAGTGTAAAAGAGAGGCCTTTAACCCTATCAGTTTAAAATAGTATTCAGATTTCAATTTCCTGTCCCAGCTTCTGCCAAACTTCCCTTCGCACTACTTTGAAGAAGGGAATAGAAGACTAGAGTTATTTTCACTTCCTCTTACTGAATTTTGCACGCCTAAACATGGCGTTCACAGCTTACAAGAAGACCTCCATCTTCAAAGCCTCCATCGACTTGAATGGTTTACTACCCGCTGTATAATCCTCTTTTTTTAATCTCACCTTTCAAAGTGTACTGCCCGCCCCCCCCACCCCCCCGCAATAATTAAATGAATTCCTTTTAGCAGGATCATCTTCTTCCACTAAAAACAAACAAAAAAATTATCCCAGTGCCATCTTTGCTCAGATAAGATGCAGGATTAGTCACTGCTTGACATATATCACAATGCAAAGCAGAGTAATGCGTGACATATGGTACCTTCTTAATTTATTAGAAACCCATAATGCTGTAATATCTATTCAGCCTTTAAAGTAATGACATTGACAGATGTTAAATCTTTATGCAAGGATATTCCATATTAACAGCCTATACTATCTGACATATTAATGTCGATACATACATAGAAATCTGTTTGGGCTTCTTAAGACAGCATAGTATATCAATAGTAATGCATGCATAACATTTTATGTACACACATCCACAGATACATACACACATCTAAAAAATAGACACATCCACCACATTGACACACCACAGACAAAAATTCTGATAACTTGTAAATATTTAAGAAATTTTGATGTGATTCCTCACATAGGTAGCACAATTAACTTTTTCTTACACGTTTCTGTTATCGCAGGTCAGCGGAGTTGTCTGACTTTGTGCTAAAACACAGGGGAACGCAGCGGTGGTATCAATGGACAACGCTGGCTCCACCAGCGGTTTGTAACACGAGACACATTCAAACAGACCTGTGGTTGACATTTTCATTTTACAGGCAGAGGAAGTACCTCATGATAAATTTCCCATTTTGACAGAAATTATTTCCATATAAAACAAAGAATCTGACACACAAGAGACGGAAAAGACCAGCTAATTCATCTAGTCTGTCACCTCGCCAGCACTGAACTAGCTATTACAGCACTGAGCAAGCCTTTTATAAAGGTCAGGAAGCTGCCAAGCCCAAAGTTACAGAATTCACATCCTCTTCTGTGGTTTTCATACCAGACTTTGACAATGGGACAAAGAACATAATCCTACATCTTCACAAAGTGTCAGTTTGCAGGGTAGGAGAGCGGGGTAATTCTATTAGCAAAGAGATCAAAGAAATGCCACAAGCCCTGAGTAAGCGTATTACTGTTTACTTGTATAGTTTTTTCATTACTCATTTTTTTTAAAAAATATTTTATTTTGGTACCTCACTTGCAGCTGATGGAATAATTTGAGCCATAAGGAGACTGCAATTTTCCTTACAGAAAAAGTGAAATACCTTCCTTACCCAGCAGAAACCGGAGAAAAACAGAACAAAAATCCTGTATCATGTTTTTAGTGATAACTGTTTAGGGGTTTTGGCTCTGTGTTCATAGAGAAGCATGTGCAAATTTACTTCAAATTTGTCAAAGAGCCTCCATCACCCCTACGCAGATATGCTTTATTTCTACCGCCACAGCAACTCCAAGCTCCTTTGAGGGGAAAGCACTTCTGTACATTAATCTAAGTTACCATATTCTCCATTCATTCACAAGACAATAAAAATTACACAGCAACACCCCTCCCCCCAACATCAAAATCAACATTTTTTTCCTCATCTAAATTCAACTGGCAAAAAGACCATTTCTACTACAGACAATCCAAAAGATCAAAATTGCAAGTACAAAAATCCTCAGGCATTTCTCAGAACGGGCACACCAACGATCCTCCAAAGCTAAAAATTACGTGAACCGTCTGACGAGTTAGTTAAGCATTGGCTCTAGCTGCAAAGGCATTTGGTTCAATTATCCCCCCGACACCCATGTACTAGGGAGCTGCTGAGTACAGAAATTTCTAAGTTAATAGCTGTCTGATTCTGAACTATGGTGAGCATGTCATTCCCTTTTCCCACAACAAAATCTACCAGCAGTTCACAAGAAAGAATATGTAAGAGACCTACATACAGCTCAACACCCTGCAAGAGAAGACGGGAGCTGGGCAGCAGCACGGTTCACCAGTGGAGCACCATCCACACGTGTTACCTTGGAGGAAACACTGAGAGCGGAAAACCTCAACTTCTCTTCCCAAAGATCCTTAATTCAGTTATGGGCACTGGGTAACAAATCTCCCCCTCCCTGCAAAATACATCTAATACTTCCCATCCACGCTGGAAACAAAACCAAAACGCAAAGCTTATTCAAATACACCCAGACTGATAAGTGTCACGAGACACTGGAACAACACTTTTGGTCCAGTCAGATGGAAATGCAACAAATCTAAACATAAAATGACAAGATATCAGTCCTTGTGCTGTTAGTGAGCCTGCAAATTTGTGTATCTTCTTCCTGAGGAGCATATTTTTATTTTGAAATATTACGATGTAAACTTTTAGGAATCTGGTTTTATGCATGTTCCTTACTTTTATGGACTTAATCCCATGAATAGATGCAACATCTCATTATAACCAGGAATAAAACTTCATTTTTTAAGGATGTGGGAGCTAGCGCTCTCTATTTTTTGTGCAGTTAAGATTTGTACAGAAGCTTAGAAAACATGTACAACAATGGTTCACAAATATAAGAAAAGCTTTACCTCTTTTTCCCAAGACACCGAGCAATGTGCCTTGCATGAAGCACTAAAATATTCACTTTGAAGATTATTTTTTCACTTGGACTAGTTGTGGGGCCGAATACAATACAATTACATCCCTTAAATCCCCTAAAGCTGAGCCGGCTTGAATATAAAACTAGGGTGAATTTACTCTTTGGCCCCAATTTAAAAAGCAGCAAATTCTTCTTGTTTCAGCGTATAAAGGACACGGCAACAGAATTCGCAATCTTACACAGCACAAACCATCTTGGTGAAAGTTGACTATGAAGTCCAGAATCGCAATTTCAGAAAGCAGCACTCTGAAGCATAGTGAAAAATGGAAAAATACAAACATTTTACATACTTCCTCTTCACACTTAATCATAAATATTTGCTTTGCTTCGTAAAATGTCTTCCAAGAGGTAACAAGTAAACACAGTAAGACATTACAGCAAGTCAAGTTAATGAAACACAGAGCAATCCAGTGATTTACAGAAGATGTTAAATAAACTCAAGATGCCCCAGCAAACGCAGTATGACCCAGCTTTGTCACACGCAGGGTTCTCACCATACCCTGTACAAAAGCAAGGGCTGAACAACAGCAAACAAGAACAGGAGATGTGCCTGTCTTGGTCACAGCCGCTTCAAGAAATTAAAACATTTTAGACTGCGTGGAAGCATACACGTGTACAAAACGCGCACCTCCAGGAGCCACATGTGGACAACTTCTGTGGACAGCGAGTTTCGCATCCCATTAGCAAATCTGTACACAAGTGCCCTGTGCGTAGTTTAGAGAGCTCTTCAGTGATATGAAAAATAATTAGATAGTGAAAGTCCTTATGTTTTCTTATAAAAATTACACCAGGCTTTAGTGCATGAATATGCAAATTCTTTGCTAGGTTTTCAAATACTGCTGGCAGCAATGAAAACCCACTCGTGTCCAAACAGACCATTGTTTCCTGAGCGTAGCAGAGCACAAAAGAGCAGCCAGGAATTTCTATGGTAAGCATACATTTTGCCACTGAATAAGCTTCTGAAACTTAGATTCTGATGGACTCCACACACGGGAGAGGCTCCACCTCTTGTCTAAGTCTATCACAGGTTAGTATGCCTCTGGGTTTCTGAGGTCTTCAAACGGTGATTTGCTTGGAAAGGCTGTGCTCTCCTCCTGCCGATCCCACGTTACATATAAGCACTGATCCCATGTATTTAGATTTGCTGTACTTACACAAGTCTTTGCCCATTCTTTCCTTTCCTCCCCAAATATTAATCTGAGGGAAAACTGCTTCACCACCCACCAAACTGCAAACCATTCGCTTGCTGGAAGGCAGCTGCAGAAGGATATTGCTGGGTTTGCTTCTAAACAGCTTTCCCTTTTATTTGAGGACACAAGAAATAAAAAATTAACTCGTGTACTAATCTGTTTTGAAACAGAATCAGTTATCACCATTTATGTAGCCCATTTAGATTTCTAAAACCCCTATATAAACACACGTTCCCAAAGGAGAAGACAACTCTCTAGACAATAGAATACACAGCATACCGAGTAGCTAAAAACATAACCTTCATCAAAACATACACAATCTTCCCACACAAAAGCAAAATTTAGGAAATTCACTGTAGTATCTCTTGTGCGTAAGCTACAGACACATGAGGACCCGTCCAGTACACAGACACACATGTAAGATTTTGTATCTGGAAATATAAGTGAACCCAGGACCCTGCCCCTGATCTCAGAGAGACTCTCCCATCGGGGTGCCCAGATACTGGCAGGACTCCACGCGAATGCAGTGCTTTAGTCGATTTATAGCCAAATGCACAATCCGCAACAACTTTTTAGCTGGGTGCGAGTTAACCATTAAAAACCAGTCGATGCAACAGCCCCTCTAATTTAGTTTCTAGAACGCAGACTATCTCACCTACCTAAATAACGTATTAAGGCCTAAACTACCATATATTTGTAGAAAGACAGGGTTGCTGGTTTAGTTTATTGTTACAGAAAAACGCTTCAGTAGTGACACCAACTCCCTGAAATACACAGAAAACAATTTCACTTCTCCTGCTCTACTATTTTCAACAAATAGTGACAGTTAAGTAACAGCTTTCTGTGTAAATTACGTATGGGGCCTAAATGCACCCATCTTAGCTGCGGTTAGAGATCTCGCTGTAGCAGCAGTTATTACCAGCAAACAACGAGGAACAACAAGGGCTCTCCTACGACGCGAGCGCCCAAACATATGGAATATGTGCAGAACACTTCTTTTTGGTGTGGAGAGGAAGAAAGACAGTGTGAAGTCATTCAAGCGGAATGATAACTAAACCAAAGCAAGATCAAAGGAACGAAGAAGAAAGACTGAAATGTGAAGCTGAAATATTTATTGCCTTCAAAACATCATCCCTATCCTGTCCCTGGGCACTTTAATATTTCGAAGTTGTTAGAAAGCATTCTAACTTGTTTCATCATTTCAAAGAAATAAAGGCGAAAATATAAAGTATAGAACAAATTTTATCTTTCGTTCCCTGATTTTAAGTGTAAGATGAGCTTGTCTTTGTGAGAAAAAGCACGAATCCACTTATAAATTGTTTACAGTTTGCATAATTTGAGATGTTAACATCAAAAAGTTGGTCTGCAGTCCTTCAAGTAAGCTATAACAATGAATGATATTTACAATACAATTATTATTTTAAACTATACACTCATGTTTTAAATAAATCATGAGATAACATTAACAAACTAAACCACTACTTAAACCCATAATGAATTTAGAGTAAATAATATTCCACATGTGTAGTATCACACTTCTGTGAAATAAGAAGAATAATGCATTACCTTCAAGATGAATGGCTCACAAATTAACTAGACATTGGTTAAACACACTAATAATTATTATAACTATTTCTCATTATAATAATGACAGGGTACTGTTGTGCTAGGTGTTATGCAAACAGAATAAAAACGGCAACTGCAAAATGATGAATGAGATGTAGGTTAAAAGGCTGTGCAAGTGTTGTAGATGTGGCTGGAAAGGAAAATGCTATAATTTTGCTCAACACTGCAGAAACTGTCTACAAGATTTAGATACACCACATACATGAAAGGCCACGGAGGCTTGGTTATCAAGAGAGGAGGATTAGAACAGAGATTAATAGTCATAGCTTTTACATACTGAGATGACAGCTAAACCTCAACAAGAACATGGAGGGGAGAATTAGAGAGACAGGTGTAGATAATGGCTTAGATAAAGGGAGACCAGACTGTAATTAAAAGCTGGACCAGAAAGACAGCAGCACAGATAGTAAATAGATTCACGACACACCTAGAGAAGAGGTGCAAAGAAGGAAAAAAAAAGGGATCAGAGAGCAGTGCTGTGGCACAGAAAGCTGGAGGGCAAATAAAATAAACCATCTGAAGGAGACGATCACCAAGCAGAGGAGGAGAGCCAGGCAAGAAGAATCACTTAACATTAACAAAGAACAGCCTAAGACGTGTTATCAGTGACAGAGCCAACAGTGGTTGGCAAATCAAAGATGAGGAGAAACTAACAGTATTAAGACTGTCTCCAATTTTTCCAATACAGAATTCTAAATGAAACATCTAATTAATTACTTCGGCTTAAAGGATGCCAGGTTTATTATTTCAAAGAGGTGCTGATAAAAACACCCTAGGTCAAAAAACCTTTAATAAAACAAATTATTTCCCACCAATCCGGTTTCTATTCTACCCTCAGACAATCACGGCTACACCACCAAATACCAGTTTTGAATAAGCAAGTAAAAAATCTCAAAAGCAACCATATCACTCGCCTATACAAGGAGGTACAAGGAAATGGTATTCATTCTGTCATTCTACATATTTAAGATAACTACTTTTATGGCTAAAATAACTGTACTATTACAGTTTTGGATTCACAATAATCATAGGCATGTTGTAATGGACAACATAGTAACCCAATACTGAGGAAGGATGAGTATCTACTCAGCTCACCAATTTTGTCTCTCCAAGAGGCTGGTATGGCGGACAGGGATTCTCACATTGGTTTTTGGTTGTGGGTTTGTTTTTCCT